>WFKH01006014.1:44401626-44430968 GCA_016163765.1 Magallana hongkongensis
GAGGTGTGAACCCTTCACACCTGCAGGATGGTGTGTATATAACACCTAGTTCAAGCCATTGTTTAATTAATGACACCAACCATTTTCATTTCCTGTTATTATAAGATCGACCGGCAAAATTGAAATTGAAATGAAAAACCAGTTTTAAACTCTAACAATTATTGTGATTTATTTGTGTTCACTAAGCTACATTGTATAGGTATTTTCATTTACACTCTGTGCTGGATATTTACGAACTCACTTCGGGTAGGTACTCCTTTAAAAGAATTACAAAAGAATACCACTTATTTTGTAACAAAATACTCGAAATTGAAAAAATAAAAATGAAAAATATACTTCGGACCTTTTATGTTAGGCGGACCTTTTCTTATACGGGCCGGACCCTTTTAGAGCAAAGGCGGACCCTAAATGTTAACATTTAGGGTCCGCCCCGGACCATTTTACGGGGCGGACCTTAAATTATACGACACCGGCGCGGACAAGGGATGGATTGCTCTCAGAACCCAAGAAGATTTGTAATGTTTGCAGTATATTGACTTAAATGCTTTAAATAGAAGTTCTTGTTTTAAATTTAAAACCCACAATTGATATATGCCTGATTATGCTTCAGATTGGAAATGATATTGCTTTTCTCAATAGACAGAACAATTTATTAATTAACAATTTAACACTTTATCGTTTTATTGAATTAAAGAAAGATAAACTCTTATATGTAATCAAAATTTATTAAAACATATTCTATGTGTTTGCGGCAAAATAAACCCATATGTGTAAGACGCGAATCTTGTGTATTATAGATAACCGCCGATCGCTAGGTAGTTCAGCCACGATCGATCACCTTTGCCGCTGACGAGGGAAATTAGGTTACGTAATAATGGTACACACATATCAAATGCATACACAGATACAGTATAATAACTAAAAGGTTTTTTTTTAAATCGTAATTTTTGTTTGGCGAGAAAAGAAAAAGAATGCTAAATTTTCTGTTTCTCGTTTTTAAAGGATTGTTCACTACAAAATGTATTATATCTTAACAAAAATGGCTTAAAGTCATTAGATAAAAGCGTGTGTACTTTTGAAAATCTGATTTTCTTATGAATTGAGGCATCCCGTATAGGCCGGTACACTTTCAGTGGTAGCTTTATGTCATCTGCACAAAGACTTTCGTTAAATTTGCAAAATTGCCGCGAGTAATGGTCTGCACGTATTACGTTTTACCCTCATATTATGCAAAACCCACACAAAAACAGTTCTATGAGATAAATAAGATCTCAAACAACATTTGTTGCAGCGGTGCCCATATCGAAAAAAAAAAATTTAAAAAGATTTTAATCCTGTCAGTTTCTATACAGCTGTGAATTACAATCAATTAAGAAATAGAGGAAATCATGTAAATAAATTAATTGTACATCTACTGAGTATGATTCCCTCTATTTCCTACGGAAACAAAGTTAATTCATAGCTCTGTAAAAACTGACAGGACTGAAATCTACCCCGTTTATCGATTGGTCGAAACCTACAGCCACCTAAGAAAAATCACAGACTGCACGAAATTATCATGATGATGTCAGACTTAAATTTCCTTAAAAAAGACGGTTTGGCTTTTTTCTTTTAGCTAACGTGATTATCTACATTATCAGTTATTTAGTGAATTTTACTTACTATTTACAATCAATATATTAATTTGTTAAAAGAAGATGCAAATATAAACGATAAAATGCTTTCTTTGATGATTCATGTGGGTTATGAAGGTAGCAATCATTACAGAAAAAAATTACATAACCCGCTAGCATGGGTTATGTATTTTTTCTGCAATGTCACCGCCTTCATATTTTTGAATATACATCACAAGATTTTGAATATACATAACAAGATTCGAACATACATCACAAGATTTTGAACATACATCACAAGATTTCGAAAATACATCACAAGATATAGAATATACATCACAAGATTTTGAACATACATCACAAGATTATAGACTATAATGTCTGGTTTCCACTTTACTTTCAAATAGTTAAGAACTAGATGATATCCCGCGCAACACTTTACACATTTATATGATACAATGTTAATATGTTGAACCATATTTTTTTGTTCAGTGTTGTATATACTATTTCCATTTTTTTCTTAATTGCTTTCTTAACCTATTCTTTAAAATGAAAGCAAAAAATTTAACAGCATTGCTGGATATTTAGAGGAGCGGACAGGGGTGAAAAATCTAAACTGAAATAGATGTCATATATATGTACGTGGCCTTAATTCTTTTTGTTGCAGGATTGAAAAAAAATATTTTACTTCAAACCAGTGAGTAGGTATTTAGTGCGTCAAATTACATTATAATTTTTATCACTGTTCCAAATAAGAATTTCTGATAAAAGATTTTTTTTTAAATGGGGAGGGGTCACCCCCTCCCATATTCAACTTTTATGCATAACAAATATGTTCATTGTTTACAAATTAATCTCTAAGGTTTACTTCCAATCTGTCATGGTATAAAAATGTATGAAATTTTAAAAAAAAAAGCTAGTGTAGGCATATTTATTTGCATATTTTAAACCAAAGTTGTAAGATCCTAAGTATCTACCCGATGGTTACCTCGCCCTACACTCTCCGCAATGACGTTAATTAGTCAACCCGCGTTCCTGGGGCACCCCATTCTGAACAGTTTTTTCCCATCAAAATTAAAATCGCTTTAAATTATTTCATTTTGTTTTATTAACTTTTTTGTATTAACCATAGATGTCCCATCAAAATTAAAATCGCTTTAAATTATTCCATTTTATTTATTGCTAGCGCTCTCGAGCGCTAGCAACTACGTTAGTCTTTTTCACTGGAATACGCATGCTCGACTCCATAGTAGGGGATTCTGGGAATACTGTATTACTGTAGATAAACTGTACCATTTGAATTTCGTTTTATCATCTTCACATGAAGTTTAATGTTTTATTGTAAATGTCAAAAAGTAACAATAGATTAGGTCTTATAATGCAAATTTATTTTAAATATTATAATGAATAGCTAGCTTTATCATAACTACCTCAAGCTGGGAAAACAACCTCGGATATGTTTTCCGAGCTTGCCGGAAAGGCCCGAGAAGATACGATTGCTACAAAATAGTACCAATGGTTCTTGAAAATTTTCACCTCGAAATTGAATTTACAGTAGATACATAATGATTAAGACACAGTCAATGAGCTATGCCATTGCCGATGTGAAGCCCACTCTAGATTCACAATTCTAAATATTGAGACCCCACTCCAGCACAATTCCTGTACACCACTGTGCCTTCCTATTGTTAATTAATCGATTTAGAAATTTAAACCAATGTTTTAGAAATCTGCTTCTGTGTTTTATGATGGCTACAGCGCTAGCTTACCAATCTTTTTAAAAGATAAGCTTGTTAACTTTTTAAAGCGCTAAGCATAGCTCAGCGCTTTATTGTCGTTAGACGTACTTCCGGTGCAAGGAATAACCGCCCTCTATGAGCAGAAATAAATACCACTTAAACCGGCTAGGGAACCAGTTTTAGGGGTTTACGCGCATAATTGCACGGGCTATTGTGAATCTAATGTTCGGGCCTTACGTACATCATTGCATGGGCTGCTACACAGTGATGAGGAAATAAAGTGTGTATACAGAAGCTAAAAATAGAAAAATCAAATAAAAGAGACATGATAAATGTCATGAATATAAAAATGCCAACTTCCGTTTACTTTAGTTAAAAAAAAATATATGCACACTTCTTCTCCAAAGATGAAATTTCTATGTCGTTTTTTTTCATTGATTCTAAAAAAATCACTAAAGCTGCTTGGTCCGATTTTATATCAAATTTGGGGAACGCTTTTAAACGATGGTTATGCTAAGTATGTACATAATAATAGACATTGCAGGAGTTTTTCCGGTCAATTAACGTCACAAAAGGGTACCTTGTTATTTTGCCTCATATTAAAGTTCGCTCCTGATGTCTATGCGGCTATGATTGTATTAATTACGACTTTGACATCGCTATGAATAAAATTGTTATGTTTTGGCAGTTCAAAAATAAACCTGTGTACATTTTATTCCCTAATATTTCTGAAGTTTGCTTTGTTTACAATAGATGCATAACATGCGGGTTGAATAAACCCAAACATTCGGGGGACGAAGCCAAACGGTTTTTTTTAAACATTTCCATGATGCAGCTTGTTTTGTTGTTGTTGGGGTTTTTTTGTTTGCCCATAAAGAAATTATTTCACATACTTTAAATATATCTAATTTTGAAAAGAGACCGATTCTGCTGGTGTAAATAGGCAAAAGTCTTTAATAACTTTATAAATAATTGGTTTGCATGAAGAATTAATTGAAATACTGTAATAGCGAAAAAATCGTACAATGCAGCTTTAATAATTTACCAAGAAGTAGTTCTACTTGTCACTGACAAAATGATAAATCATTTTGAAAAGAGATGTATTCTCTTAAAATGTTCATTTAATATTCAATATCTGATTTCCAAATTGCAAGAAAACTACATATCTTCTCCATCTTTCACATATGGAGGTTTTACTTTGTAAGTTGTAATATGTTGTAAATAAATAACTTTCTATTCAAAGAAATTTGATTTATTAAAACATAACCTTTATACGTTCTCTCTCTAAAATGAGTTATACAAGGTTCAATTCAAAACATGATGGTCATCAGCAAACAAACATAATATTTTCTCATTTTGTGTAATTTATTGTTAATTGCCTACCAGACATCCGGTAATTTTTATTACATTTGTTTATAAGAACTGTTTGATTTTTTAGCGATGCTGCAAAATAACATTTAACAGTGCCAGTAGCGGCATAACAAAACAAAATAGAGTATAGTGGTATTGGTGGAATAACACACCAGGAAAAAATCCCTCTAATTTAATCTAATTAATTTAATATGAAATATATCATGATAAATAAACTGTACATATGTTTAATAAGCAAATAATTTGTAATTGGGGGTAAAATAAATGAATATCTAATAATTCAATTCATTAAGTAACAGCAAAAGCCACATCTTCATTCGTACTCAAAATGAACGGATCATGAGTTCGACACTCTAATCACTTGGATACGGAGTTAGTTCCATGTTACCGTCGACAAAATCCTTTTAACAAAACTGAATGGCATTTCGATCAGATTTAAATATGTAAATATCCAAAGTTCTTGGTGCTCGCCGCTCTCCACACAGCACGTATAAAAGAAACTGACTAGACACTTTAAGTCTGCATTGTACATCTCGCCTGTATGGACGTATATCTTGCTTAGCTTACAGTTGTTACTTAGACGCAACAACTTACCAGCTTAATGCAGTACATGTGCACAATAAAAATCAGAACATCAACTGTAATAATCAATGCAATACATTTATAAAGAAATTGCACGTATAACAACAATGTAAAAGTGCAAACGTTAGACAAACAATTGTCGCACACAAGACCCAGGTGTGAATTCAAGTGTACTGACAAAATCAAAGGCTTTTTTATTCCATGTTTCAGACAAGTGTCAATTACCAAAAGTGTTCGATTTTTATATACAATAATTTAAATGTAAATAATAAATTATATTATATATTTAAAGAAAATGTAATTCAGATAAGGATAAATATGGATGAGTACAACTTCGACGCCATTTTAACCTATCTGGCCTTGGATACTTTTAATGCCTCGTTTCTAACTAAGCTTGGACAAAGTAAATTTCCTTTAGAACTAAGCTAGGTTAGCGCTTTTCAGTACTTCCAGTACTTTGATTTGTATTAACCATAGATGTCCGATCCAAGGTACCTGCCCGCGACGCATGTTAAACTCGTCCCACACTTTTCGCCATGACGTTCTTGGTTACCCCGTTCTAGAAAGTTCTATCGTTCTATCCGTCAAAACTAAAATCGCGCATTAAAAAAACGAATTGGCTCATTTTATTTGTTCAACATTTGTCAAATCTTAACTTCTATGTATACTCTAAATAAGTTTCCAGTAAATATATTCGTTCTTTACATAATAATTCAATATCATTTCATTGCAACTATATATGTTGATACAAACTACCGCTGACTTGGATCCGCCAAAGCGTGTCCACCACCTTACTCTCATTTTTGCTATTTCGGGCTTGTTTATCGAAAATGAAAGTAGGTTTTTGATTAATTTCACAATAATTACTTATCAGTTAAAATTCAATTATAGCTTACGGACATCATCTCACACGTGTTGAAATACCAAAGGTGTAAGCAGTTACTCTGGTGAAGGCATTTTGTAGTTTATTTGCAAAATGTCTTAATTTATAAGTATAGACAAGTTTAGCTTTTTAAAAAAGCTTACCGTCTTTAGAGCATACTTTAAACACCATTAAGTTATCAAAGAAATTTTTTTTAATATAAAGGTCGCCTTCCTCTACATACAATGGCTTTTGAAACTTTTTTATATGTGTAGTAGGAAAGGAGGAATGAGCATATACATACATTGAAAACATATGGCTGGACCGGGAATCGAACCCGGGACCCCTGCAACTCTAGTCAGGAGCTCTACCAATGAGCTACCCAGGCCGATATCCACGGCCCATATAGCCCCAACTATTACATATGTACCTTCAGCGTGCGTGCCTTAAAATTGAGAAATGCGTACCACGTGCTTGTGAGTTGAGATCGACTATACTAGAGAAAAAGAGATCTTAGGAAGGGCCGTATATTTTTAATAAAATCAAACTTAATACCACATCATTCAGAACTTGTTTTACTGATATTAGAATCATTTTAACAAGACCTTGGACTTTCAGTAGGTGTTGATTTCAAAGAGCCATGGTTGTATGGCCAGTAATGAAATAGACAGGCCTACGTCACAATGCTGTACGACACAACTACCCAAAGTCCAAGCTCCTGTTAAAATGGTTCTAGTTTTACCCGATACCGTATCTAATATGCTAACTCTTTTTACTGATATTAGACATATCGTATCAAATTTTCACATTTTTGTATTTGCATAAACAATCTAATAACAAAAGAACAAAAAATTTCAATAGATATTATAGAACATTGCTTTCAACTAGTTGTACTGAAAAATTAAAGCCTGAATTTCATTGATGGCTAGTTTTATTGCTTTTTTCGTTTTCTCACTTTTTAAGACTTAAAATCTACGAAAATTGTTAGGTCGTACGTAAAAAAGATCATCAGAAAATTATCTCCCTTGCGCCGAACAGTTTTTCAACCAATGAAATAAATGTAAATTTTCACATCATGTATTTTCTACCAATCCCAAAGGAGAGGAAGTGCACAACCCGGAGACTGTAAATAATTTCAACTCTTTATACCGTCTTCCAAGGAAGACGGTAATGATGCATTGACCTTGATCTCTGGTTGCGACCCGAGACCTTGACTTTTGCTAAATATCACAAACACTTCCGGTTTCGTTGAATTTCGCTCAGAGCTTTTGAATTTTTTAAGTTTATTTATTTTAATCCTTGATGTCTCTTTTTTTTAATGTCCTTTTGATGAAAAGACATATGATTGCGTCCATGAAAAAAGGTGCTAATGGCATATTTTGCACATTTTGAGATTTTTACAGAATTTAATAAAACATCCTTCAAAGTTGTCAAATCTGACAAAATATCGCGCATGAATCACCAAAGACATCATTTTATTGCTTAAATAAACCTTTAAAAATAAGCAGGCATTTTAGGTAGATTTATTTTTTTTTTAAATCAACTGTACAAATTTTTGTTGTTGTGACAATACAGTGAGGCAGTCAAAGCTGATTTTTTCTCACCGGTAATTGTATAAGAAGTGTTGATATATGTTACTAATAAAAGAGAAGAAAAATTACGAAAATAATTCATCATCATATTGCTTGCGAATTTTGAAAAAAACTATTTATCTTAAACTTGCTTCAACTCTAAAGATACTTTTAAGGAAATTTCGAAAAATATGCGATAAAACGACGGTGCAAAAAGTTAATCAAAAGTAATAAATGTTTTCTCTTTTTTAAAATAAACTCTTGTGTGTTATTTTTTAATACCTTAAAATTGAGGAAACATGGGCATCGAATTTTACCATCTTTGTCCTTGCATTTTTAAAACATGTTTGCCAATTAGCTTCTCGTCAGCTTAAATTACTTTGATGTATTTAAAGTTTGGGGAAAAATTTAATATTTGTTTGCTTTAAATATCCTTTATTTATCTATTATATCATATTTTCTGGGTTTTTTATTTATTGCATGTGGATTCACTGAAAGTTAATCTGGATTAGATGCAGACTTTTAGCTATATCTGGATATTCAAAATGTGTTGTTCTTTTTTGTTCATACTGTAAGACATTTACAATGGAAGATAATTATTAACTAAGTTTTCTTCAAACAACTAAAGACGGTTAAAATAGGCAATGAAGAAAAATAATAATGCAAAACAAAATTTGACGTTCATGACGTCGTGACGTTTTCGACGAATGGTAGCATGTCTAACTAAAATTGTCATAAAATGCTTAAAACACGCAAGATCTTCAATATCATCGTATGTTTGTATTCAGATAGAGATGTCTAATCGGAATTGACAAAAAAGCGAGTTTGTCAAATTTTGTCATTTAGGGCCCTTTTCTCGTGACGGCAGTCAATTAATTCTCATAGAAGTTTGCATTTATAATGCTTCGCGTTATACAGGCCGACATGCGACATGCAGAAGACACCGCGCGCTGCAGTCGACGACATCAGCAGTAGCAACATCGATTCTATATAGTTGTTCTCTCCTTTTATTAAAAAGAAACAAATATTAACCACGCCAAAGTGTCACCATTTGTCACATCTGTGTATACAGGTGGTTTTGGTTGTGTTAACATATGATGTATCTATTTTTAGCCTAATGGAATATCCCTTTTAGTTTGTGAGCTCGATCGCCGGAATCAGATTCATTTTTTTACGCAAAAACAATACAATACTCTAATAATAAACTGTTTAATCACATTAATCGAAAATGATTATAAGATGAATCATATTGTCTTAACAAGTATTTAATAATTAATTTTCTCTTGTGTTTGTTATTTTTATACTGTATATCAACACTATTTACTATATATTCATAAATACTTTGTAAATGCATATCTATGAATATTACTATTATAAAGTCAATAACTATAAGTAACATGTAATATCACTATGACAATTGTATCTATTGTATGTATAATCATTAGGCGAGGAACGTTGTAAGAACTTGTTTCCAATCCTCTTGACATGTAAATGTAATTTACACACTAAAATATGTTCAAACTAAGTATAAAACGCAAATCTGGAGTTCACCAAGACATTAAAAATAGTTATAAAAAGTATGGCGCCACACTTTAACCAACACAAAACCGATTAATTATCATTCATCATTCGGTATTCCTCATTTTATCTGTCTGCTAAATCTTATTTGGGTTTAAAGGGACCTGGACACGATTTCAGATGAAAATTTTATGTTTGATTTTTATGTATTAAATAGCTTACTTGTGTATTTTGAATGATTTACCAAAATTTGAATGTTAGAAGTCATGTTACAAGCGAGATACAAAGGAAAGAATTCGTTGTTATGTAAACAAAGCTCGAGTCTTATATTTGTTTGCAAATAATGTAAAGTGAAGAAATTATCATTTCTTTGACAAAATAACTTGTGGAAACAAGATAAACTTATTAAATGTGTTCATGAATAAGTTTATCAACTACAAAATGCAACATTTGATTGAAACTTTTACCAATTCAAGACATATGTAAACAATAACAGGTCTCGAGCTTTGTTTACAAAACAAAGAATTTTAACCTCTGTAACTCGCTTATAACTCGATATTTGACTTTCAAATTTTGACAGAGCATTGAAAACATCCATATTGACCATTCTAGACATTAAAAATGAAAAAATAAATTTTGAAAAAATTGAGCTCAAATCGTGTCCAAGTCCCTTTAATTAAGGTTTGCGCCCATATGAAATCAACACGAATAGTTGAGCATATCTGTAAAAAAAAATGCCATACCGCGTCTGGTTTTAGCACTTATAAAAGCGTCCGTGATATTTCCCGGAAAATTTTCGAAGCAGAAATGTAAAATCAAATTTGTAAAGAAGTATTTACAAAAAATTAGCTTCAAATTAACGTAATTTAATTTTCACAGATTTAAAGGGGCAAAATCATGAGAATTGGCTTTAGTTCTTTGCAGCTCTACTTGGCTTTGGGGATGAGACTGACTAATCATCAATGGAGTTCTGTCTTTTAAGCAGAGTCCTTGGCTCAAAGCTTACATTGTTTTAATACCCAGATGAGAAAAGGAGCCAAAAACGAGTTTGAAAAAGATTATTTTTAATTCATGAATAACAGTGTATTTGGGAAAACGATGGAGAATTTGCGCAAGCGAGTAAACATTCAGCTCGTTCATCATAAGAAAAGGCTGTTGAACCTGTCAGCCACACCTGGATTTGAATCCTTCAAGATTTTTAATGAGGACCTGGCTTCTGCAGACTTGATCAAACAAAAGTTGGTTCTTCATCGACCCATTTTATGTATGATTTTCTATCTTAGAGCTGTCATATGTCTTGATGTATGATTTCTATTATAATTACATCAAGAAAAAGTATGGTGCTTGCGCATATCTCTGTTTTACAGACACAGACTCATATGTTACGACAAATCTACCAAAGATGGGTATGTCGACATGTTGGAGGATCAGCAGTTCTTTGACTTTAGTGATTACACAAATACATATTTTCTCCATAGCAATGAAAACAAGAAAGTGTTGGAGAAAATGAACGACGAATGTCACGGTCATATCACGATGGAATGTGTCGGTCTGAAACCTAAAATGTATATCTTTACATTCGAAAAAAGGTCATTGAAGAGGACACAGCAATTTATTACCAGGAAGAAAAGAAAAGAGCTAAGGGCGTCAGCAAGACGGTTGTGCAATCTAATATTCAGCACGAAAATTAAAAGACCTGTCTGTTTAACAAAAAATCTCAAATGGAAACCATGGTGACCTTCAGATCCTTCCATCATCAACTAAACACTGTTGTTCTAACCAAACTACTCTGAGCCCCTTTGACAATAAAAGACATATTTGGTAATGGCATTCACATCGTAGCACATGTACATTGTAAGACACGAAATGCATAGTGTAATGTTTATTATCATATCCCATTCATGTGTCCATTATAGAACATTTCATGTATTGCATTGAAAGTTTGCATATTAATATAAACGTTCTATTGAAATGTAAATCAATGCTTAACAAACAATACAATCGAGGTTTTTTTTTTATTCAAATGTATTTTTAATCAAAGGACTCCGGGGCGCCTCCGCGGATTCTTTGAGTTTTCCGGATCCCTGGAAACCGGAGTCCAAGAGTTCCGAAGACCTTGATTTCGAAATCAAACTATTCCGGAAACTAAAATACCTGAGTGTATGTACTAAATAGCAATTGTTTGCTTTTTTTCTTTTAACCGTATACTAACAAGTGATATGCAAATGAGATCATGTGATAAATTTTTTAAAACCAAAAATAAATAATCAATTTAACCATTCTTTTTGAGGACGTCAAAGGGTCAACATGTACAACTGTAATATATCCTCAAGTGTTTACGTCTGGCCTGATAGTTTGAAAAGCCATTTAAAATTTAAGCATAGTATGCAAAAGTCAGAAAGGCAACAAAAACAACAAGAGCAACAACAAGAGCAACAACAACAACAACAACCTGAGTCTTTGACAGTGTCAGAACAACAACGACTGCAACAACAACAGATGCATTTGCCAGTGTTACAACTACAAGAACAACAGATGCCTTTGCCGGTGTTACAACAACAACAACAAGACTTTGTTTTCAACATCCATTTACTGTCAACGTGTCAGGGCCAACCTTTTCGGAAAAGACATATTTTGTAAAAATGTTTCTGCAACATTTTACGACTAAGGTTAAACCTTCTCCAGAGAGAATTCTATGGCTTTAAAAGCGATGACAACCTCTATATGATATCATCAAAGTGTATGTACTAAATAGCAATTGTTTGCTTTTTTTCTTTTAACCGTATACTAACAAGTGATATGCAAATGAGATCATGTGATAAATTTTTTAAAACCAAAAATAAACATTAAATTTAACCATTCTTTTTGAGGACGTCAAAGGGTCAACATGTACAACTGTAATATATCCGCAAGTGTTTACGTCTGGCCTGATAGTTTGAAAAGCCATTTAAAATTTAAGCATAGTATGCAAAAGTCAGAAAGGCAACAAAAACAACAAGAGCAACAACAAGAGCAACAACAACAACAACAACCTGAGTCTTTGCCAGTGTCAGAACAACAACGACTGCAACAACAACAGATGCATTTGCCAGTGTTACAACTACAAGAACAACAGATGCCTTTGCCGGTGTTACAACAACAAAACAAGACTTTGTTTTCAACATCCATTTACTGTCAACGTGTCAGGGCCAACCTTTTCGGAAAAGACATATTTTGTAAAAATGCTTCTGCAACATTTTACGACTAAGGTTAAACCTTCTCCAGAGAGAGTTATATGGCTTTAAAAGCGATGACAACCTCTATATGATATCATCAAATACACTGTGTATCCCCATGTCGAGTTCATTCAGGGTATTCTATTAGATTCTATTAGAAGTTGACATTAAAAAGATGCTTGAGTTTCTGATAGATAACATCTATGTAGTTTTTGGAAATCAAGTCTTCCAACAATCTGTTGGAATTCCCACGGGTACCAATTGTGCCCCGTTGTTAGCAGACCTATGTTTGTATTCTTATGAAGCAGAATTTATTCAAAAACTTGTACGTGAAAAAAAAATCACTCGCTGTGGCCTTCAACTCAACATTCAGGTATATCGACGACGTACTATCAATTAAGAATTGTTATTTCCATACTTACGTCGACTCGATATATCCCAGTGAACTTGAAATAAAAGTTACCACAGAGTCTGCGTCATCTGTTTCATATTTGATATTTTACTGGAAATGGACATTGATGGTTACATAACAACAAAACTTTATGATTAACGAGATGACTTCAATTTTTCTATAATCAACTTCCCGTCCTTATGTAGCAATATACCTTCATCACCTGTATATGGTGTTTTTGTCTCTCAGTTAATTCGATATGCAAGGGCATGCACTTCGTATGAACAGTTTCTAAAGCGAGGCAAGCTACTGACAAACAAGTTGATAAAACAGGACTATCAACAGTCTCGTTTGAAGTCATCTTTTCTTAAGTTCTATGGTTGATACAACGACCTTGTCAGCAAATGCAATCTTCCACTGGGTCGCATGCTGACTGACGTTTTTTATCCTAATTGTTAGACATAATTAATCACCTAATTGTCTACACTTTTCCGGTTTTTTCCCGATTACGACAAAGAGCACACGGCGGGTGTGAGCGGTCAGCAGAGGTTGCTCACTCCTCCTAGGCACCTGATACTACCTCTATCTTTTTGGAGGTCCGTGTTGCTCTGCTTTGAATTTGTATTTCGTTTTATGGATTTTTGATATGGTTGACGGTTTGTTATTGTCAATTTTTCATCACATATATATCAATACGTCGGGGAAACGAATCGTTAAGTCCACTGAAAGCACATCTGAACTGACATTGCAATAGTTGAAATGAAATTCGCTATGGAGAATTTTGTGCTGATTTTTATTTCGTTTGTTGTCATTAATGGAAGTGTGGGAATAGCCACACATAAAATCGGTAAGTATTTTTTAAAATTTATTTCAATTTTATCTTTGTATATATTTGTACTGTTCGAATAGTTCCTGTTCATCATTAAGCTCAAGTTATTTATTTACTTAATATCTAATTACTATGATCTGAAACGAAATACTTTATTTTGTAGTTTTCTTCGAAAATAATTTAATTACATGTTTTAAAGCACTGAAATGAAATTACCGATATGACAAATACATTTAAAGACGCAAACGCTGACTTTCTGTGTTTGGTTTGAACATAGTTTATTGTTAATATGGTATATACAAAAGGATCGGGCACAAGTTCTGCAAACTTAAAACACCCTCTCCTGTGAAATTTTGCCACAAAAATTACAATATTACGAAAAAAGGACATTATCAAAGGTCATAATAAAATACAATCATTGAAGTTATACCAAAGAAGATATACAATGACAAAAGAAAAGGAAAATAATAATAAGTTTTCATATCTTATTTTATACATGTTAAACCGTCCAGATCTCTTTGAAAATAGCTGAACGTTAAAAAATAAATTTTCATATTCTGCAATACTGACTGTTATCTCCCCATAACAAAATATGAGTGTCGATAATGTGTACATTTTCTATTCTAAAGATAACATTGATTAAATCATTTCGTGGAGTATTATATTTTGCTCAAGAAAAAAGTAATGATATGCATCTTCTACTTTTCCATATGAACATAAAGGACTATCAGTAATTTTGCATCTATGTAAATCTTTTTTTAATATACAATTGTGTAAAAGTCTAGTGTGAAATACACTCCAGTAACTTTCTCCATATCAAAAATATGATTGAAATATAGAAGACAGAAAACCTTTCTTGAAAGATTTTAGTGTTGGCAAGTTTCTAATTTCTAAAGGTATTTCATTCCACAAATCTATGGCTGTTGGAACAAAAGATGATTTATAAACATTATTACTACATTTTGAAATACTATAATTTTGGGATTGTCTTGTAGTATCAGTAGAGTCTAGCGAGCGAGTGCTTGGACAAATTTTAGTAAGATAGTCAGGCACTAAATTGTGATTTATTTTATACATAGTTGTTTTTAGCTTTTCTTTTCTTCTATCAAGAAGTGATTCACATCCAGTTTCTTGATATAAAGAGTCTCGTGATGCTATTGAAGTCAACCCTGTAACTATTCTCGCTGCTGTGCTTTCTGTGTTTGAAAAATTACGTAATGTTCATCAATTTACAGGGGTCCTATATGATTCCAAAATAGCATGGACGGACCTGAACAACAAAGACACAGAGAAGGACATTATGTATATTCCGTACCGGATGGATGAAAATGAACCTTTTGCGCTCATTGAAAAGAGTAAGTCGTCCAAATTCACACATTGAATTCTAATAAGGTGTATTTTACTAATTAAATTACAATGAAAAATTGTTTATGAGTAAAAGACAATGGCATCACATAAATCCTAGATTATTAATTCAATTACATGTATTTGTACATGAAAATCTAAACATAATATTGTAAGTTAGATATTCCTCTACAGTTTGAATCTAGGTTCATTAAGTAAATGTGTCTTCATTTCAGTAAGGAACCTAACGGAGGAGAGCCTCTGTGTAATTGTCGTTATTAATTCCGGGGAGACCGCCTTGGTCCTTCAGAGACAGGACATGTCCCCACAGCCTTTAATACTGCTAGCAAATCAGCGCGACTTATTTTTCTCTTCAAGTTTGCCATTTGATTGCTGGCTTCGAAATCAAGGATTTGTTTCTATAGTGACGAGGGAAAATTGGAGCCATGTCTATCTCTTTTATGATGATTATTATGCTACATCATTATTTCGTAACAAGTCTGCCTACGTGAATTCAAAGATTAATACTTTTACAGGTCATCATATCTTATTCTGACAATTCTGTGTAATCTAAAAGAAACTTAACCTTTGATCACGTCTTTGAAACTGAACAAATGGTTAAGGTTAGGTTGAATTGTTGGTTTAATTGCTTCTAGATTCCAACTGTATGCAGGATCTTGTACACCGGCTGAGTACAGTGGGCGTGGCGACCAGTTCTATCTTGTTAACTACTGAGGGTAGTATTAAGGATGCTTTATCAATGATCAGGAGCGATGACCACTACGAACATGTCTACCTAGCTTTGGAACCCCACCTCACGCTGAAGACCATCAAAGATGTATGGCAGAAGTAATCAAGTATTGGACGCAGATACACCAAGATTTAACGAATTAATGTTTTAGTTTCTACAGAATAAAACAATAAAATAAAACAAAAATGAAAAAATAAAATAGAACAATACTAATAATACCAAGAGAATTAATTTTAAGTGTTAATCAGAATCATTAATTTCTGAATTACATGTAGTTAAAAAAATGTATACTAATGTTCACACAAATCCAACACGTCTTTATTTCGAGTTTTATAAACTAGTACAAATACAAAGCAAATGAAATCTTGGTCTTTCTTACTCGACGTATTTTAATAAAACAATCTACATAAATCAATAAAGTATTGATATTCATACACAATTGAAAAGACAGTTGCGAATTGTTGATATGGATGTGAATTCTCAGCATTAAGTTTTTTGTATTTTTGCTTAATTATTTCAGGCTATATCATTGGATTTATTTGAACGGAAGCTTCACTGGGTCATGAATATTGACCCAAAGTATTTACAAAATGCAGACCACTATGGGTCATTGAATCGCAGCTTTGTCCTTACACTCAGTACCGGACTTCATGGCAACTACAGTGTAACCAAGTTTTTCTTACCTTAACTTTATTGCAAAATGAATATAAAACATTTTTGTTATAAAATGGAAACATTCCATTCAAATACTGTTGAAGAAACAACCCGTTTTCGATAATAAAGTACTACAAATTCAGTCCAGTTTTATTTTAAATACCTCTTTTTGAATTGCAGGACATAATTAAGACAATATTACATCAACGGGCCTCAGAAGATTGTCTTGTAAGTAATATATCTATGAAGATGTCTGATGATAACTTTTTATAGTTTGTATGACGTCTTCTTTTTTGTACAAGAAAACCTTATGACTGTAAGGTTAAATTCCAAATGATATCTTTTCCCAGACAAATTGGACTTCTTTTCAACAACATTACCCATTAAAGATTTATAGCTCTGGTAAAGAAAGGCCTGACTTTGAGGAAGTAGCTCTTTTCACAAACCAAGAAGGACTGAAAGGTCATGAAGAACTCTTTAGGAACAAGTTTAAGGACTTTGACAACAGAGTACTGAAAGTAGCTGTCATTCCGGTAATAACGCATATCAACTTATTGTTTTTCTGAATGTTAAACAAAATAAAACGATATTCTTTTGTTTACTAAAAGAATTACATGTAATAGGTTACCGTATGAATTACATTTTTTTGATTTTGAAAATATATTTTGCTATAGGATAGAAGGCTAAAAGGAAATATTTTTAAAAAGTTAGAACGTTATCCATAAAACTTAACACTTTACAACTCATGCTTTGTTGAAGAACGCTCCCTATGTGATGAAGGGAACAAAAGAAAATGGCGAGACGTATTACTACGGCTTCTGTTATGACATATTGGAAGATTACGCAAAAGCCTTCAATTTTCGGTAACGTAATCGCACAGTCTATTTCACCAATGCTTGAAATAGTTTAGCAATAATACATGTAGCTATATTTAAGTCTTTTTGTCAAAGAATGATAAAAAAAAAGAAATACATGTACATATAATGCAGGCATTTGATTGGATATTGATATTATCCTTACATTCACCGTTACGTCAGATACGAGTTAGTTGATGGTGATGATGGTCTGTATGGAAACCCTACAGAAGACGGCCTCAATGCCTCGGGAATGGTCGGAATGGTTATGAGAGGGGTATGCTACTACACAAATCATTTCAAAACAAAATGTAAAGTATTCTGAAATTTAGTTTCTGTGTAATGACAAACTATGACTTCCTGTTTCAGGAGGTTGATTTTAGTGTGTCGCCGTTTGCCGTAACAGCTAACCGTGACCGAGTCATAGACTATGTATTGCCGTTCAAAGAAGATGGTGTGGGGATCCTCATGAAGAGAGTAGAGAACAAGGTCCAGAAATTCTTCCGTATATTCCTTCCTCTGCACTACACAACGTGGTTGGCAGTGGTGGTAGCTACGGTGGTAGCGGCGTGTGTATTGTACTTCGCAGCCAAATTGAGTCCGGAATCAAAAGAGTGGGAACTGAAACTAAGTCACAACCTTTGGTTAATTATTGGAACCGTGTACGGTCAAGGTACAAACTTTATCTGGTATTTCCTGTGGTTTTTATCATGATTATATGTCGGCATTTTCATGATTTTAACGTTACCCGGTGCAGGTCTTTTCTTTTTCGGAAAACTACGGCAAAGTTTTGCATACGCCTAGCGTATGCGAGACTTCGTGGGTTTCCGACGATGGTCATTCGACTGATTGAAATACACTATATGTTTGTATTGCGTTATACTTTTGAATGCATTCGAGATACAAAGACATCTTATTTATAATGGAAATATTTTTTTGTTTTAGATGACGGACAACGTCCTAGTTTTGAGGCAGGACGAATCATTCTTGGATTCTGGTGGGTTTTCACCATCCTTATAACTTCTTCATACACAGCTAATTTGGCCGCTTTTTTGACGATATCATTGGCTAAATCCCCAATAAAGAACTTGGAGGAGCTATCTTCACAGACCATTTATAAACCATTGATAGTTCAGGAAACCAACCATCATGCTATGTTTAAGGTGATTAAAATCAATTGGCAATCTCTTTCAATTATTTGATTTCTTGATGTGTACCAGGACAATTTTTGTGTTGGATTTTGAGATTGTTTCTAAACAACTTGTGCATATATCAACATTTTGCAAGTTTCAATATCTTATAACGATAAAACAGTACGTTTCGCCTGAAACTTTTTATTTTGTACAACCATCATGCAATGTTTAAGGTGATTAAAATTAATTTGCAATTTCTTCTTATTATTTGATTTCTTATGTGTACCAGGACAACTTTTGTGTTGGATTTTGAGATTGTTTCTAAACAATTTGTGCATTTATCAACCTTTTGAAAGTTTCGTCAATATCTTTTTAACGATAAAATAGTATCTTTCGTCTTAAACTTTTATTTTGTACAATTATTTTTTCGAATGTACTCCTTTTTGTTCGATCTTTCTTTTGGATTTTATATGACTTCAAAACTCCTCGACAAGAAACGAGATTGTTGATTTTAATCTTAAACATTTAAGGGGGCCACATCTGGTCTATATAAACGAATCTGGGACATGATGTCGGATATTCCAAAAATCAAAACTGGGGAAGAGGGTTACAAGCTGGTGGAGACGGGACAGTTTGCTCTCCTTTGGGATTACTCCCAGTTTGAGTATTTGATAAATAATGATTGTGGATCTTTGGAAATAGCACAGGAATCGTTTCACAAGATCAGATTGTCGTTTATTATCCCAGAAAATGCCCCCTTCAAGAAAGCGTTCGATGATCAGTAAGTATTCATAATATTAAACCATGCATAAAGTCATTCAAACATTACAGGCAGTAAGATAAACACGAACATGTAAATAATGAATTTCTTATACAAAAATCTATATAACATTATATCTCACATGGTCTATAATTCGATATAGCTTTTATTCAGCGAGGTAAACAGGAGCGTTTCGTATTCTCAAACCTAGATATCAATGTTTTATAGAAGTGTCATCTATCAATGATAATTGCTTGTTATTACCTAGTAAATTGTTTGATATAATAATCTGTTTTCCCCAATAAAATTTTTGAAATAATCGCCTGATTTTACTTACCAACATGTTTGATATTTATAAGGCTTTACCTATATTTAATGTTTTGTCAGCATGCTAAAGATGATAGAGGCTGGAATCATTGACAAGTTCAAGGACAAATGGTGGAGAAAAAGCAAATGTGTAAGCAGTCCAAAAACCGCCACAGCCCTGGAGACCGAGAGCCTATCGGGAATATTCGCTCTGTACGGCGGGATTTTGGCTGTTGTTCTCGTCACCTTTATCTTTGAAATGATCATTGTTTACCGAAAGTGGAGACGCGCATCAAACATCAGTAAAGAAATGGAATTGGACAATCGAACAAACATGGAAAATGAGCCCTCTTCCTTTAAATATGGTCCAAAGATTTAAAAAAAAAATTTTTTTTTCTTCCTTTTATTTCCCCCCCCCCCCCCCCGACAAATAAACTTTATATTCCCGTTGAATAACAATCAAATATACAATATAATTCAAATATATTTGTATATGGCTATGGAGTGTAAAACGTTGCTTTATTAAAAAATCTTGTGATGTATATTAAAAATCCTGTGATGTATATTCTATATCTTGTGATGTATGTTCTAAATCTTGTGATATATATTCAAATATTGTGATGTACATGTATGTTCGAAATCGTGTGATGTATATTCTATAACCTTGTGATGTATGTTTAAAATCTCGTAATGTATATTCTATATCCTCTGATACATGTTCAATATCTTGTGATGTATATTCTACTATCTTGGGATGTATGTTTTATCAATCTTGATATATGTTCTATAAATCTTGATATATGTGCAATAATCTTGTAATGTATATTCCATATCTTGTGATGTATGTTCAAAATCTTGTGATGTATATTCTATAATCTTGTGATGTATGTTCTATAAATCTTGATATATGTTCTATAAATCTTGATATATGTGCAATAATCTTGTGATGTATATTCTAGATCTTGTGATGTATATTCGATAATCTCGTGATATATGTTCAATTTTTTGTGATGTATATCCTTTAATCTTGTGATGTATGTTCTATAAAATCTTAATATATAATCTATAAATCTTGATATATGTGCAAAAAATGCATTTTGGGTAATATTCTGTAGACTGGCAATTGCTTCTATCTTGCGCACCTCCCTCTTCCGAGAACATTGTTGCATTGTGTGTGGGTGCAATCATCGAAGTGACAAAAACACATCCGATTTTTATTTATTTCGTTTTCCAATTGATAAAAAGTAAGATGAAAGCTGATAGATTTCTGCAGGTATGTTGACTTGAGTTTGATTGACAAGAAGTATGAGGAAGCCCCATTTACTACACAGAGGAAATTCGAACTTACAACTAATAAGTATGTTACGCGAAACAAATCAATAGATACCTCTGTTTAAGATTAATTTATCATAAATTTTTATAATTCCTTAGTAGTCCTGGTTTGTTATTTCTGTTTAATTAATTTATTTTTCCACAGTTGATGGAAAATGTATATCTCGTACTTCAACAGTTTAATCAGACATAAATCAAAGCTCGGACCACACTGTCCAAGACAAGAGATAAATACTTTCTCTATATAATGAATATTCTGTTAATTATTTTTTCGTTATTCTAGTACTTAAGCTCCGAATTTCAAACAATCTTAACTATTATAATGAATTTTAATCTCTAGATTCAAGGATGTCAGTAAGACTGATGCAGTTGGTTGAAACACCCAAAGTCATAGCCAAAGCATGCGCGGATCCAGAAAATATTTCCAGGGGGGTCCGAAGGATACATGTGTTTGCCGGGGGTGGGGTGGGGGTGGAGGGTCCGAGGCATATTTGCGTTAATTTTACTATGTAAATTTATAAATTTTCATTTTCCAGGGGGGGGGGGATCGGGATCGGGACCATCCCCCTACCTGTAGATCCGCACATGCAAAGAAAATTGAGACAAATATTGAGGAAATGTATCCACCATTAGATCCTACATACAGGTATAATTTCTGATATACTGATCAATTTACAAATATGTATATTAGAATTTACTAATGTTTGATTCATTGTGTTAATATGAATTCTAAAGGATTGTATTATACCAACTGTAAAATGATTAACTCACTTGAAAATGTACCCTTCCCTAAATATACAGTTAAAACAAACACCTTGACTCTTTGAGTGACACTAACTATTGCATCAGGTGAAGTTTGACTTTCACTGTACAGAATTCAAAACTGTGCTGATCGATGTTTGATACATTCAAATTCTTTCTTTATTCAATAAAGGTTATATTACAGTTCCAATTATTTTACTTTAAATATCAAAGTTTTGTTTGATTTCTGTTCTTTAATATACCGGCACTTCTGCATATAGCAACATTTTACCATGGGTCTTATTCATCTGCATGTTGCATTTTTATAAATCATTTGTTTTTGGTTGCTTTCATTTAAAATGTAAATCTATTATGTGTGTGGTACTTTTTTTTTAAAGCACTCCACTTGATTCTCCCTCCATAGGGTAGAGGTAGAGGACCTTTTACTGGTAATTGTCTGAAGATTGACATCATGTTCGTGATCAGGAAAATTCGTTTTATAAATAACTCAAGATCCCTGATGACATAATTGCGAGCAGAGTGGGGAAGACAAAGGGAGAGAGAATTAATGCATTTTTTGCAATAGTCTGGTTGTTGTGAATAACAACCTCTAATTTTGGACAAGTTTTAAAAGCTGGTAGATGGAAAAGGTATTATTTCATTGCTTCAGAAAAGTGATGGTCTGAATATCATTTAAGCTTTAATAACAAATTCTTGATTTTTGATACTTTTTTGTCAGCATACAGCTTGGAAAAGTGTCCTGAAATTGTGTTAGGGATCACCACTTAAAAGCCTGCTATTGAAAAATACACACTCTTTGGGGAATCTGTCAATGATATGTGTATGTTAAATTTTCTTCACTATTTCATTAAAATTTGAAGTATTTAAAGAGTATCTTATAGTCTGTGCAGTATTTAATTATTTTTTTATTTGGCTTTTTGTAGGACAGCACAAGCCTGGAGTCATTGGGGCTTATCCTGATGGCCTTGTCACCCATCAACCACAATGCTCACCACATATTATTCATTTACAGTTAGACAGAGGCAACTAGACACTGAGAAACCTGAGCTCATTGAGGTTAAGTGTCCATACACTGCTAAAGATGTAAAGATACCCGATGCAGTTGAAACAGTTAGGAATTTTTTTTCTAGGTATGATAAAGTTTGACGTAACAATACTGATAACAAAATTTAAAAAATCAACTTTAATTGAAATACCTATTACTAAGTATTAAGTTATCTATATTCTAAAGACCGATATTTTTTATGCCAATACTTTTGTATTGCATGAAAATAACCAAACATGCTTTAAATCACTTATTCTTATTTCATTAGCTGCAGCTGATAGTTTTCATTTAATAGAAGACAGTGACCATTATAATCAAATCCAAGGACAACTTCATATCACAACAACAAAATGTGCTGCGATTTGATTGTATGGACACTGGAGGATCTTGATATTATTCCCATTGCAATTGATGCAAAATGGGCAATCAATATTAAAAAACTCACCAATTTCTATTTAACAGTTCATACCAGCAGTAATTAAGAAATAGAAACAATACAATGGCATTTTTTTCCAATATTTTTTATGTCGTTTTAAATTATTTCTATTCTCTCAGTAATAAATTTCAAATTGTCCCATTTTTACTTTTGTTTTATACTTTCAAAAATTAAATGGGAAGGAAACTATGCAGATTTTGTTCAATTAATTAATTAATTAATTAATATCCACTGTGATTGTAAATCTTTTTTTTTTCAATAAAACCCCCGGAAAAATGAAAAATTAAGAAATATCAATTGCTTAATTTAAATTTCCCGCTGTTATGAGAGCTACCATTTAACTCTAATATATGACGTCGCACCATTCATTCCGGTTTGTTTTATCAGTATTAACTGATTATGATATTCGCTCTTTCGCTCTAAACTAACAGGTAGTGGAAAATATGGAACAATGTCGACTTGAGCTTTTGCCTTTGCCTTTCCGCTAAATCACAAACCAATCACAAACAGAGCATGTTCGTTGACTTTGTGCACATGATCATAGTGTTAGAGGAATCTCCGCGAAGTTGAAGGAATTGTAAGCAGATGCCAAGTATGAAAGAAAGTGTCTGCTGTCATTATTTCATTATGTTATTTCTGATTTTAGGGAATTTCAAATGTATTTTAAAATATACTGATTAAATTATAACATACCTATTCAGTTGGACTTCAGTTGAAAAGAACGTTGGGGAATAAGCCGAGGCATAAAACCACTTAAGTCTATTTGAAAAAGCACACAATTTTTTTTCTTACAAACATCACTTTTGATACATTTATTAAAGATATATATGTATACTTATCAATTGCATTCAGTATTGCCAAAACCTTCAAAAATTGACTTCAAATTTAATTGATATTAAGACATCAAATATGTATATGCTTATTGAGCAACAAAATGCTAATGAAATCGGATGTTAAGTCTATAGTTTTTTATAGAGTGGGTCATCATACCATTTTTTAAAGAATGTATACTAATAAAACATGTAAATGTCTATCTTCTTCAATTTTAAAAAAGATGGTATCAAGACCCACTCTATGGTAAAAAGTTTTCTCCCTTCAATTTTGTAGATGATCATCAAATGGCCAAGACCGAATTATGTTTGCGCAAAACTAAATTGAGTTTGTTATTTAAATGGATTCAAACAAGTGAATCCGTGGTGTAGCGGTTAGCAAGGAGTTCTTGGAACATACATGTAAGTGTGTTGAAGAAGGTGTTCGATTCTGATGAATCGTGTTGTAAATATTTTTTTATCTTTGTTTACTTTGTTCAAATTCAAAAAGCTCATTTGATGTAAAGAGAGTAAAAATTGCGTTATTATGAATTAAACATACATGTATGCACTTAATCATTTTATAGATTTTTAGTTAACTGCTAATTCAGTTATCTTTAGTATTATTTTTCAAAATAAACATGTCACTTTGTTGAGGGGGTACACATTTTGGACTTTAAAATAAAAGACTGGAACTTTTTATTCTATGTACACGCACATAATAAACTCTCTGGAGATATGTAAGCACAGGAATAAAAATATTTGAAGTTAATTAAATAAATACGCATATTATACTAAATGCATGATTGTCATTTGAAACATACTAGTGATAGGATTGTGGCCACTTGTGGGCATATGCCTCGGCTTATTCCCACAGGTTCTTTTAACAGAGAAAAAAACGGCTGCCATTTATATTCAATAAAGATGTACAGTTTATACATGTATTTTTATTGTATTTTGTAGATTGACATGTGAACATAAACATCGTCATTAATTTTTATTTAGTTAATTACTTCAGAAACAGAAAGACACAATTCAGCATTCATCCCATATCATCATGTACATTAGGTAAACAGGAATAGGTGGTATGATGTCAAAATAATTGAATTGTTTGGTTTTCAATACAAAAGAGTTCTACATCATCTCAGCATCCAGTAAATAGTGATTTCTCTAAGTAAACATCAAACACAGAAATATATAAGCTTTATGTATTTTTTCTTCAAAACAATATGACCGACTGTTTTCATTTAAAACCATTTTATTAATTTCAATAAAAACGTTTTTTGACTTTCCTGCCCCTTTAAACACTTATAGTTACTAAATAATACATCCATTCGTTACTGTTTGTTTGGAAACAGAGAATTACTAGTCTTTAATTACAGTCATGTACTTGACACATATGCAGAAAAAAAGGTTTTGAATATGGACATGAGAGCTATCATTGCATTGAGTAAATACAAACAAGAACTGTCCAAAACTGACCGATATTTCATGCGGAGTCTTTTCAATGAATTTCACGTTAGTCGTTAGTAATTACCTTGAATTTGGTCCAGGGGGTTAATTATAAACCTCATATATTGCAGGTCATACAGATGAAAGAATATGTATAATCAAATTCGAATTGTTTTCAATTTGGCAACATCAAAAAAGGATTAAACCATGCAGTCTGTAAAGTAAATAAAAATACAACATGCAAAAGATACATGTACATTTATATAATTTGAATCAACAGCATTACTCTTAATTAACACCATCCTTCTAGAAAGATGAATATGACACACAGTTCAGCTTCTTCACAAGTTAAATGAGTGTTCTTTATCAAAAGTGGAGGTATGTAAGGTGAACACAAGATAGCATTTGGTCATGTATATTAAAACTTTTGTCAGCAAGGATTAAATCACCTGGAACAAGATTGACACAGATCCGGGATAAAGAGGTGACATGTACACTTATAACCATTTGATGCAACAGCAGTCAGAGCCTTCATGGTATGCCAACTTTTGTGGTTACTGAATGAGGCACACTGTCGGTTTAAGTCTGATGACACATACATCTTGGGTTATCTGTACAACCGTTGACTGATGGATGCTCTTCCAGATTCAAACTCTTCAAAAGATCAAATCATGATACCCTTGTAAAAGATTTCATGCAATGCAATTGTGAATCTTGTGTTCACAATATTGGAGATGGTGGCCCTACTCATAGAAAATCTGTCTGCCAAGTCCAGATTTCTCAAATTTATCCATTGTTTTATCAGGCCTAACAAAAAAAAAAAAATAGTTTGTTTCCGCTTTCATGCTGAAAAAAAGTAGGGTCGGTCGGTCGGAATTTTTTTTTATTTTTTCAAATATTTTTTAGTGAATTTCCTTTTGCTTTATATATCTTTTTCATTCACTATGGGCAGGTATATGTCAATTTGAGAGTTATTGCAATGTTTGTGCTTATCATATATGTATATCTATGCAATGTGTATCGTTTCGATCCTCTCAAATTGTCGTTTAATTATATTCCACCTGTATCTCAAATGACCGTGTTGTGCGCGGCCAGCGCGCTAGGTTCCGTTCGTCATCGAAAGCAAAATTTTTGTGTTGCCTAGATGGCCGAGTGGTTAGCGCGGTGGCCGCTCACTGCTAGGAGAATGGGTTCCGGAGGTCGTGAGTTCAAGCCTCGGCCGGGGCGTAGGTGGAGCTCCAACAAAGTGAATTTCCTTGTGCTTTATATATATATATATGTATACCTACATTAAACTTGGAGCCCAAAAATTGTCAATGGGTCCTAGTCTAAACAATTTTATAAGCGTTAACAAAATGTAAAAATGCTTGCATATGCATGAAGGTACATGCAATACCATATATTATATAAAATGATTTTTTGAGAATAAAAATTTGACCATCCATTGTGGCCCCACCCTATCTCCAAAGATGATGACTTTGACAAACTTGAATTTACACTATCTGAAGTTGCTTCCACACAGGTTTCAGCTTTTCTGGTCGATTGGTTTTCAAGTAGATTTTTAAATATTTTTCTATCCATATTCCTGTGTAAATATTTGACCCCCCCCCCCCCCCCCCCACTGTGACCCTCTTGCTACCCCCGTTGATTATGATTTGAACAAATTTGAATCGACATTACCATAGGATGCTTCCACACAAGTTTGAGCTTTTCTAGCAATTTGGGTTTTGAGAAGAACATTTTTGAAAGATAGCAACAAATTTTCAATAATTTTTAATTTATACATGTTTTTCCCTATAAAGAGGGGTAGCCTTTCATTTTAACAAACTTGAATTCCCTTCCCGAGGATAATCTGTGCCAAGTTTGGTTGAAATTGCCCCAGTGGTTATGAAGAGACGTCAAAAATGTAAAAAGTATACAGACAGAGGGATGCCGGATGAAAAGCGATCAGAATAGCTAAATTTTTGCTCAGGTGAGCTAAAAACCTAATTTACCAGACTAACATTTGTGACATTTGTGACACTCCATCTTTCATAGTAGTTAAGAGGTTGAAATCGTTGATGTGCTCCATCAATAAATTTAAAGACATTATATGGAAAATTCAAAAGAAATGTACAACAGCATCTAAAATGAAATAAAATATTTACTTTTAATGTTGGTAAACAAAAGATAGTTTATACTCTGTCCCGAGATTTTGCTTCCACCACTTTTCGCTTGATATTTCGATAATCATAAATACCTTTAAGTTAATTTGTGCTCAAACTATTTTCAATGACTTATATGAAAAATGTTCAGATTATCTGTTTTGAAACACCCGCTCTACCGATTCAGGTTTCAATACACAGACTTAAATAGAAAGGGATTTTGCATTGCATCAGCCATGATTTAGCCCGGATGATAACATTCAAAAATATTGCGAGGTATTCCAAGTGAATTCCGAATGGTGAAAAGATGTAAACATTTCCCATTATAAATCTCCTTAAGAAATATGTTTTCGTTGCTGTAACGTTCATGAGTGAAAAATTGTCTTGGATTTTTTCCATTTTAACGATTTTAACAATATTTTTATCACAGGTATGTGTATTTTTATTAAAAATAAACAAAAGGTGATGAAAGCAATAGCTTGGGACAGACTAAAAAAATAACACAATTTTATATTGTCAAATCCTCTCTCTCTCTCTCTCTCTCTCTCTCTCTCTCTCTCTTACCTTTTCTTGGTTAATTTTAATGGCATTAATAGCATTGCACACATAGATATCGATCCGCAATCTGACCACTTTTAGCTCAAAGCTTTGCATGGATCTCATCTTCCTAGTTCTCTTATATATGCTGCACAAAAAAATGATAATGGAAAATGGAAACTACATGTAAAAGTAAAGTCAAGAAGAAATTAGAGTACCATTTTTTTTAACAGTTACCATTATTAAACAAGAAAAAATGTCTGAAATTCTTCAAATGACATGAATGACAATGATTTATCCTAGAGGCACACTGGAAAATGAACGGGGATAAAAGTATGTGTTGTTTGAGACTGGATTTGCATCATTTCTGTATACATGTACAAGTTCCAGATTAGATGTATATGTACCAGCAATTGTGGTACTCGTTGCTTCCACTGGAACTGCATGATTAGTCTAATTCTCTTTAAATCTTTCTAATATTTTTGTCAGATTTTTAATGTAGAAAGTCACCAAAATAATATCAACCAAATGAAAAATAAAAAAAAAAGTATAGTATACAAACCTCTTTTGAATTTTTGGTATGTCAGAGAACTGATGTTATGAGTAAATAAATAGTGTAGGACCATTTTCCTTGCAACATTTCGAAACCGGCAACTACATGTACATACCTTGTCTCCATTGTTCCATTCTCGATCAGCACGTCTAAATCATATAATTGAAAAAAAAATCATATGCTTAACATGGAAATAAATTCTATCATCTTCGCTAGCCAAGGGTTAACTTTACGATCCACTTTGCTCATCTTCAACCCTTGGCAGATTTAGCGAACTAAATTAAAACTCGTGCAACGAAATCTGATTGGCTGAGAAGACAAGCGATCGCAGAGAATCTACTAATTGGTGGTGTAGTTCGTTGGGTTTTTATATGAAATATAAATACATTCATTATTACAATTTTTACGCGATTAATAAATAAAATACGATATATAATTACTACTATATGGGTTTTCTTAATAATTCTTATTTTTCCCCCTTTTTAACACGGCCATTTCTTCTAAACGTTTGGATTTAAAATGGGTATTTTAGCTGCTCCAGTTTAACTCAATCGCTAGACGGCGCTGTGCTGTTTCTGTAAACACTGGCCAAGGGTTGTAGAAGAGCAGAGTGGATCGTAACCCTTGGCTAGCGAAGATGAAATTCTATGTGTGTGTTTACTTCCATGTCCATACACCATGGAGAAATTTCGAACACAGAAATAAATTCGACAAGAATAATACACCAGGAATACTAAGGATTTATAAGAATTTCGTTTTCCAACTAATTAAAAGTAAAA
>WFKH01006014.1:44446885-44499482 GCA_016163765.1 Magallana hongkongensis
GAATAAGGAATCATTCTTTGAGTATTATTAGGTGATAATTTCAGTCGCGGCGTGATCAAATCCAATAAAGCCCGAAGGGCTTTATGAAAGATTTGATCACGCCCCGACTGAAATTATCACCTAATAATACTCAAAGAATGATTCCTTATTACTTATATATTTATATAATTATCAACAATTGTACAATTAAATATTTGAATATATATAAGCAAACCCCACTTGCGCCCCAATTATACGTCATTTGAATTTATTGGACTGTATAGTACAAAATCGATACGTAGTATTATCACAGGCAATGACACTGATAAATGTAAATATTTAAGGAATAATGAATCATTCTTTTGAGTATTATTTTACACTACATGACCACATAAATCATGAGTAATTCTAGGAATTACTTTTAAGAAATTGGGCAATTGGACAAAAGAAAAAGTTTCAAATCTATCAAAAATCGATAAATTCACAATCTTTGTTAAATCGGATAAAATATATTCATAAAACTTTCTTTATGAAATCGGATTTTTGAAAGAAAGAAAAAAGAGAGAAGGAAACATAAATGCAGGAACCCTTGCCGAAGAAAATAGATGGAAAGTGTTTAAACAGGATATACATCGACGACGGATTCCAGTCAACCGGAACCGCCCTGCAGATTTTTTACGTGTTGCCATGGCAATTGATTAATTTTACAGAAACCGCTTCCAGCAGAAAGTATTTAATTAAGGTATATTTAACAATGTTTTGGTGGTTCCGCTTTTTTCGCAAACCTTCCATTAGGCGATATGTTTATGAAAAAGCAGGTAAACAGAATTGATGTTTTTGATATTTAGCGCCGCGTTTTGCTCCCAAGTGTGTGAATCGGTGCGTAGGATTTTTCTGTCTAAAATAGATGTGAAACATTAACAAAGAATTTATTGTATAAAAATTTCCTATAGATGGTGTACATGTATCCTTTTTGTTCTGCTAATCACCACTGAGTAGGCAGTAGAAAATATTAACCGGAGTTAAATAACTCGTAGAATCTCCAGTAGAAATAATAAAAATTATAACGGAACCAACTTTCAACCTCTTACATAGCATTTCTAATGAAAACAAACGACCCAGTCAGAGATATTTCAAAGATAACTTAAGATGTAGGCAGTACGTCCAGAAATGCCTGATGAGAAACACAATGTATGAAGACAGGTTTTGTGGCAAAAATGTCAATTTCGTTGGTAATGTAGGACTGGCGATTGGTTTTGACAGTTCATTCTCTGGGCTTCGCTAAAAGTCTCTGTTTGCAATTGCATTTTGCCACGACAGATTGGCTATGCACCGACCCCAACAATATAATTCATTTAGATACGGGGATGCGTCTCAATTCCCGTTTATTGCAGCTCCTCTATCTGTTGGGGAATTTTCGATTTCGGAAAATAAAATTGCTGCATATTTTGAGCATACTCGTGGAAGATGATATGACATCAATAGGTTCTCTCTCCATCATTCCTGCTTCTACCAAAAGCTATATACTCACGGAACGGTGCTTATTTATTAGAGCGATTTATTCATTTGAGCTCAAAGCAAAGAACATATAAGTAATAGAAAATACTAACATATTTTTATTTACTTTTTTGAATATAGTTTGACGACTTTCAATACTTATTATCAATGCAATTCTGTTTTCGTTTATTTATAGTTGTTATTATGATATAGACACAACTAGTTTCATTGAAGAAATAGGTTACTACGACCACGGTTCGTTAGAGAAGGTTTCCATCCAAACAACACATCAAGGATACGCTCAGTGAAGCTAGACCAACCAGGACCATCGCCCAACGCGAACAATTGTCATTCACCGCCCCCACCAAAGAGATATATCTATACTTTGGTGTGCCCGGACTATTCTCCCATGTGCATCGCCATGATTTCTTTAATATTTATTTCAATGAAATAAATTTAATGAATGGCCAACTTATCAAAAATAAAATGCACTCGTACATGTGTTAATTTTTTTTTTTCATGTGTATATTTTGTCGGAAACAAGGGTAGACATTATCAGTTCTAGTAAGGCACACACTTGCTTAATTCGGACCCTTTAGTGACTATTAAAAAACTAAAGTATTTGATCTAAACAGATTGGTATAATATTATATTAAAACATCCCAGTATCTGATTAGTAATTTTTGAAATTGGTGAAAAGTTGATTGGTCCTTTTGAAGTTTGTATGCATTTCGTGCTGGTATTTCAGTGAGCGCCAGATATCACCAGTCTCGATATTTTGTCGTCTTTGACCCACGATTGACCAGTGACCCCGGCGATAAGAGCTGCGATAGTGGGGCCAGCAACTGATGCCGATCATTTAGCTTTATTGTAGTTTATCCAGGGATTCTTTTCCTCCTGATTACCAATTAATTAACCGACAATTGACATAGCTTGAATAAAATCTTATCGGGGTGAATATTCCCGGAATTATTAATGTTACGGCTATTATCTGTCCAGAGAGGCTTCGGCCAGAACCTCTAATGGCCGTAAAATGAAAACGGAATCAACAGTAAAAGATTTCCGCAGCAATTGTGTATGCTTTCAACAGGGAACAAGGTGTCTCGATCGCATATTTAAGATTTTCTTGCCCTTTGATTTAGGTGACAAACACATTAGAAACAGGTGTAGTGTTTCTCGGAGCGGCTCTACAGTTTAAGATGATACCACACTGCCAAACTGTAGCAAGGGCATCGGTTATTTATTTCATTTCTGTCACAATTGAGGAAACCCAATTTATTTTGGAAGATAAAGAGCAAAAATATGTCATTCACAGTATATAAACTATCGCGCATGACAAAAAGGAACGTTTTTAAATTAGCAACGCACAAATTGGCTTTTTATAATAGAAGGAAAATCTTACCTTTAACTAATAATACAAAAAGGTCTGAAATTGTGTAATAATAGTCCAGTGCTGTCTATGGACATTTATTACCAATTATGTTTATCAATGCAAAATCCCAACAAAAAAATTTCGGAAGATTTTCAAGGAATCGAAGTATTCTTCTTGCTACTAATTGCAGAGAAAATTAGATATGCATCGATGGCTCCAAAGTGTATGGTAGTTCTCAACATTTCTTGTTCGACCGACCAATGGGCAATCATTTTCCGCCATCGATTGTTATTATTCATGTTTAACTGTCGTTTATTATCATTCATTTCTTTCATCACGGTGACATCCATTCCTACTGGCAGGCGATGACTCTGTCATCGGATAATCACGTGATGACAAAAGTAGGGGGAATCGATTGGCATTGATGCAGAAACCAGATTGTTTGTTTCTGTCACCAGGAATTGTCAATTGGACCCGGTTTGTTTCAAGGTTAAGAAGCATGACTGTTGCGAATTTATACAATTCTTAGTATATCACGATTTGTCGAAGAATTAAAAGGTAAATTGATTTGGAAGGAACCCTGAAGAAATATTAGAAGATACACAGTGAAAGAACAATAGCTTATCTTTAAAATTAAGAGATTTGGTTTTGTTAGAATTATTGTTATATGTTTTTAGGGGAATTAAAACACAGGGAGTCTCTATCGATTGTGTTTCAGAATTTGTCGATAGACCGTCACGGGATCATATCGGTACAGTTTACAAATGTTCTGAACATAAAAATTGAAAGTTAAAGGGTCTCATGTGTAGAAGTTAATTACAGGCATATGTAAAATGGCAACTGCACCACCCTATCGGGCGCTAAAACATAATGATATTGTCGCTGTACATTCGGCGGGCGTGGATTCTCCCACGAAACCTTCATGCCTAGCAGATAAGGTTACAGTAAAACTAGTGTATAAACACTACGGATGAATGATTTATCGATTAATACTTATGAATTTTACACTCTATCTAAAACAGGTATCTTGAGAAAAACCCGCATGAGAAATACCAAAAAATAACCCTCCATAAGAAATACTTCCATGTTGTAGACGTTGTTGGAAGAACACGTTATTGTTTTGTTACTAATTATATAACAATAAATTTACTTTTATGTTTGTAGCAGATTTACAGCAGATGTTTTGTCATCATTTGTTGGTACAGAATTAATCTTTGAGAGAGAATTCAGGATAACAAATGGCGTTTTGACGCTCTTCGGTTGAATATTAGCATTGTTTTAAAAAAAACCTTGATGTTTTGAAAACAGTTGCAGTTGATACTGAACATATATGTAGTTAAATATTTGACAAGCGATTGAAGGTACATTGTATCTAAGTTGTTAAATATTGGTCCATACTATCAACTTCATTTTTTTTAATTTACTAAACTAATCACAGTGACGTCTTTGAAAAATAGTATTAAAAAGCGTTTACATTTTCTTAGTATATAGTTAAATCCATCAAAATCTTCTTTTTGGATATAGAAAATTACTGTAAAACGACTACAATCATCGAACCTTGTTAATTCCTCATATGTAAATAAGAAACAACAGTAAATAAATAAATCATTATTTTGCATTTATCGTTGAATTCTACTTTATCTGAATACAACGAAATAATTATGTGTACACAAAAACGTCAAAACTTTAGGAGAAAGTTGGAAATAGCGTTATGTAATATACAGAATATGGAACGAGTTTATCTATGAAATTCTTCACTTAACCCCCGGAACGAATTCATGCTACAAGAGGAAGGGGTAAGAAGTGCAAATCATTTATTACCAATTTTCAGAGCAATTACATGCAATGAAGATCCCAGTAGGGTTTAAGCATTTTGGTCTCGATTTCGCGCGATTTTGACACCGAAACAGTGCCCCCTGGCGACAGCCCTACCGCGGCGATTTCCGGAAGATGCTACAGCTTATAATTTATATGAATGTCCTCGGTAAACTATCCACTTTATCTATACCACAATAAATATTGCACCCACCGAACATTTCAGTAATAACTATGAAAAATGAGACCCTGTACAAATTGTTTTTACTGTGCCACACGCAATCTTAGGTCAATCAACAACTTTTTTTTCACTTACAATTTGTGCGGTATGATAATTGATATGATAATATTTACTTTGTGTTTCAGTTTTATCAATCGAAATGCCTGAATTTTAATGTATGCTTTAAACCAATGCATCGCCTGTTAACGTTGACCGTAAATTTTTTATTCCATTTGAAAAATGTAAAATTGAATGTTAAATTGTTTGCGTTTTTATTCCCGACAATAAAATTTACACAGTGCGAAAGTAGTGCATTCAAATATGTACTTCTGAAATAAGCAAGACACTTTCTTTTGATGTCTCCATTAATTATTATATGCTCTTACTTAATTTCAATAAGACAGCATTAATTTGCGAACTGATACAATACCCAAATAACAAATCTGACAAGATTTTATTTTGGTCGTGTTAAAGTATTTCTTTAATCTGCTTATAAACATTATAAAAAGCAATAAAATGAACTCAATGCATGGACCTCAATTTCTAGCTTCATTCATCACAAGTATTATCGAATTTCCTTTAATAGTAGAATATGTTTTGCGAAGAAAAAAATACCAGAACCTTATGTCGTCCGTTTGTTTGCATGTTTGACCTTTTCCTAGTAATTTTCTTCTGCCTGCTGCCTTGGGATTCATTGTGAACACACAGAAACAATAACTTATCGCAAGAATCTTTTGTTTGTAATACCTCTGAAATGGAACGAGGATGATTTTCTCTTGGGCATGAAAAACCCGTCTTGTATACAAGAAACAAATCTATTTTCTGCTGAGGGTCTGTCTGTTCATCCAGTAAGAATATACTGGCATTAAGCTGATTTTGGACAATGGCATTGTTTTAAGATAAATTCCTTGTAAGTTTTTAAATATTAAACTTTAGACATAAATTTAAAAAACTTGTTGATATTCATTTGGACTTTATTTCAAACAATAAAAAGGAATAATTGCAATATTTGAGCTGAACAATTCGACAACAAACAATAATTCGACATATTGAGTAAATAGTTGCAAAAAGTCTTAGGCTGCAAGCTCTGGCTTGCAGCAGCAAACTTTCCACACAAAAATAAGTCTCTGCACATGTATGCTTTGGAAAACAGTATAATTGACGGGGGCTAACAGTGGGAAACGACTTCCTCTGCAAAAGTCATTATGGAAAACCTGTCTATTTTGGCAGTACGGCTGACAAGGATAACTTAGAAAAAACGAGCGGCCAGCTGACAAATTCTGTCATTTCTTGTACAAATGCAAATGACTTTCCGGGTTTTACTTTCATCTCGGGGCTTTAATGTGAACTGAGGAAGAAATTGAGGTTTTTGTAACATTTAGTAATCGCTTTATCCGCTTGTGATCCCGGAATGTCTTCTTTCTTCTATGCTTCGTTATGAAGAAATGTTCGAATAATTTCCCTATACCTCTAGGTCTTGTCTCAAGTCTGATAAAAAGAAGTGTTGCACAGAATGCATTCATCATATACCTGTCGAGAATTGTCCCTTCCAGAAGCTTAAATAATTTAGTTTTGGTCCTGCAAATATGCTGGGTGTGTAATCACAATGTGAAATTGACTATGCAATTGTTTTGTTTTGTTGTTTTTGGTTTTTTGGGGGGGTTTTTTTTTTATGGGGGGGGGGGGGGTTGGGGGTTGGGGGTGTAAACACAGTGTGAAAATAGTCTGTCAATTTTATAAATTTGTACCGGTATCTACAAATATGTATTCTGTAAGTAATTAAAGTATTTCCACAACCTCTTTTTGTGTTATGCAAAATTCTTTCATAAACTTCTTCACTATAAGGTACATTCCCAACATTCTTTAAGCGCCCCTAAGTAATTAACCGATTCAAAACAACACAACGGTTTAAAAGCTTTAAACTACATTTTCGGTATATTAGTTGGAGATAACTTATTTCTTCAACACTTATAGTGGGAAATATTGTATATTTTGACAGCTTAAAATAGTATGCATCGTTTATTTAGACAATATAGGGTGGAGAATATTGACGTATATCCAATTATGTCTTTACCGTTACATGAGATGAAAAACAAGATAAAAAATTATGGCGTTGTGTATAGAAGATCATGATATTACTTTTATTATTAATTTTTAAGAATTCTAAAGTATCATAAAAATTGTAATATTATAAGAAAAAAATATAGGTTAATCTTGTCAACTTTTGAGTGAAGATGTATGACGACCCTCCAGCAATACAAGGGCACCTACAAAAATATGTGCACGATAGCCATCGATATCAACATTTAATTAGGATTTTTGATAAGCAAATGTTTGCTAATTATATTTACAACACTTTTACATTTAATTGTATCTTTTCAGTCATCTCGATTATACTAATTTATCAGTAGAATTGTGTTATTCTATCGCAAATTGCGATATGAAAACTGTCAGACGAAAGTTTTAGGAGATGTGGCATATACAGACTTGATAAGGGATAAGTGTATTTATTACAGTACAAAGAGAGGATCGAAAAATATGTGTAATTTAGAATACAACAATGATCGAAAAAAATCTTTATTTACATTTATTTTCTATATACACGTACAGATATAAAACATTTTGCATATGTTATAAGTATCCTGCTTTGTCATCAAAAGTCAACCAACAAGTCTTAGAATTAAACCAATGTTATTTTATATAAATCTTAATACATGATAAGGTAAAGGTTGAAAGGTAATTTCATATTGATATTACATGTATATTCGATCAAACTTGTGAATGAGTGATAATTCTTTTATTATCATAAATTCTCGCAAATTTATTTTGTTGTTGTTTTTCACATTTTAAATGCTTTCTGTTCAGTCTATTTTTGTGAAACAGGAATTGGAAAAGTCTGCACATGGATGCACATTTCGCACCTGCATCAAAAAACACAACAAATGCATCTTTTGCGCAAAAAAGTGAACAAAGAGAAGAGTCAATATGCTATCTAACAATTTAATTTGTATGGAGTTTGTTTCCGCAAAAAATATCATGGATCAACCTATTTAAATTGGCATCAATTGTATGCCATGAACCTCAATGTGTCAAAATTCTCTCATTTAAGAGTTCCCATGGACTCTGTAAAACTTGTGAGGTGATCCAGACAAGCGCTATGTTTTCCAGCAATGCAGACACTATAAGTAGATTATCCAATTAATACAGACTGATCAAGGATTCTGTCTACTGCATTGTACAAAAACAAATATTTTTTAAAATACCATTTCTTTTAAATTTTAGAAATGTTGGCTCTCTAAAATGGCATCATCTTTTGTTTGTATATATGTAAAAAAAAAAAAAAAAAAAAAAAAAAAAAGACCCCCAAAACTAGGAAGGATTAAGCACGCGCCTAAGAAACTTGGATTTTTTTTTCAAACAACTAATATAAGTTTTTTATTTTTATTTTTTTAGGTAATGAACATAGAAGTGATTGATGTTAGACATGATTCGACTCCTTCATCTTCTTTATTTATATTGTTTTCTTGACACTGGACAATCTCCTGAAACCATTGATCTCTGGCAGGCGAATGTCTCTAATTCAAAAACTGAAACAAAACAGATTCAAAGTGGGATCGGCGATTTTCGCCGGAGACTTATGTTGCGTCCTATTTGATTTCTTTTCATACAATATCCTTTCCGAAACAGATCCCCGTTATCTTTTCAAAAACGTTGAGATCAACATCTGCTTTTTTAGGGAGATACATTCATTTTCACAACACTGAAATCACTGCGCACATACAAGCCGAAACCTGCAGATTTTTTTTTTATAATTAGAAAGGAGGCTTTCTCGCATTTCCTGAGATCTGCAGAGGGTTTTTTTGCTGTTAAACCCATAAGCAATGATTTCTTAATCTTTTTGTGTGTGTGTGTGTGTGTGTGTGTGTGTGTGTGTGTGTGTTTTTAAGAAAATGCAAGTTTAATGTCTATCTTATACATATATTTTAAGGTTAACACGCTTCCGAAAATTCTCCTTGCCCTAAGATTTGGTATTATTGCAGCAGGTCAAGGGAATTGAACCGCATCTCATAACTCCTTTTTCTTTTCATAGCTGAAGTATTGATAGAAACTAACAATTCTTGGCATTTCAATTTCAGTAACACGACTTTATTAGAGTGTTGTATTTTATAGAATAAACCTGTTCACCACCTCTTCAGTTTTATCCTTCCTCTGATATTTGAGCGACAATTCATCAACTGAAATAGAGGCTATCTCGGGTCATAACATTAGCTGTTTTGGGGTTCTCTAGCAAGGTCTTTCATCTACAGAAGCGAGTCATGATTTATCAATATAATTACTTAATTCCGTTTTATTTTTGCGGTGGAACTCTTTATCTATTGTTCAAAAACAAAAATGCGAATTAAAGAGGTATCAAATTTCACAGAGTGTGTATAGCTTTATAACAAGGCTTAATATGATTCTATTGTGTTAGGCTGTTTTATATTACGAATTCATTTTAAGTCCCGCAAGAAAATTGATCGAATGTGAAAAATATTTGAAACATATGTACTACGTTAAACGAAGACCTATTGGACGCTGCCTGGGCATACATATCAAAGAAATAAAGCGTCGGTTTATTTTCGTTACTTTTCAAGATGTCCTATACTTTGTTAGATTGTTGGAGCTAAACCCTCTTTCTATTATATTTGAACTGAACTAGATTTATTTTTCTGCAATCTTTTTCTGTTCGTTTAAACACAAGGAAGCTAAAAATACAATGCGGTTTATACATTAATAAAGGCAGTGTTTCTTTGTACATTAATAAAGCCAATAATGAATTAAAATTGAACGATATTTTGTTTCTAAATAATGATTAATGTAATGATTTGTAAAAAAAATTTCATTGAATTGTATTCTTTTTCTATTAAAGAATCTATAAAAATGGACTGGTACCTTTCAAATACACAACATTGATTTATGTTGCGTATAGATGATTGCTATATGCCGTTTTTAAAGACTGTGTAATTCACTATTAAGATATACAGTGTCTAAATTACAGTGTCTAAGTCAAACATTATTTAGATAACGAGAAAATTACTTTGAAATTGACAAAAAAAATCATAGGTCGTTTGTGAGTACGTTTTAGAATTAACAAATGTGAAACGCTATCAAATATGCTGTCTGTGATGATTTCTAGATTTCAATAAATCAAATTCCCTTACCGATAAAGTGTTGATAAATCAGAAATCAATTTGTCTTGTTTTTTGATGCTGGTCAAATTAGTCTAGATGTTTATCTACTAGTTAAAGATATGGCCATGAATATTACTATTTTATTCTATCTAGATTTCAACATGCCAAGTTTGTATTTTACGACGAACAGATGCTTATATACACCGACTACTCTTTTGAATATTTCTGTTACCCAGAGCTATATCATAAATCTTTGGCAACATGGAAACAATATGCTTCTGAAAATAATTTATGATCGAATATATTTTATAATTTATTTTCATAAAAGTAAATATAATATTTCTTATCAAATCGGATTTACTTATCTTTGCCATTAGCAGAATGAATCTGGCATGAGAAAATTTTGGCGAAAGCTTTAAATTTCAATCTTACTCAACAGTTTCAAATGTTGAAATTTAATATTTTTTATTCTTATTAATATGAACACGTGTGTGGGCTCCGTGCGAAATCCACGAAACACGGTGTATATGTATCGTTTTTCGATTCCCAGATGGCTTGAGTTTTATGCCCGGAAATTGAGAGTTGAATCCAAAAAGTCCGATAAAAAGAAGCAAGTTGGTCAAAGTTCTCCGAGTGCTTCGGGCAAATTAATATTCTTCTGGCAAAGCTGGGAGTTTATGATCTATATCTAAGCTTGATGCAACCAAAAACAGCAAAATACACAGAACCGAAATCTGTACAATTTAATAAACATCATATACTTTTGCCAGTATACAAAGGAATCACAGGTGTTTTGAATACATATACACGAATTAAAAGATTAAAGATAATAGCATTTTGATTTGTTCTATAAAGTTGACATATACGGAAACATTTTTCTTTGGTCTGAAAAATGTTGATTTTTATTGAACCTGATCATTATACTCACATGTCTTTTAAATTGTGGGAAAAAACTGCATCTTTATGAGCGAGCTAACTATTTATTAATTATTCAGTTACCGTAAATTTCATGTCATAAAAAATATTTCAATATATTTTTTTTTCTTCTTCTAATATAAACATTTATTATATGAGTTATAACAATATTTTTTCCCAAAAATATTTTAATTGATAAGCATTTGTTGCATTTTTAACAATATGAAAAAAAAAATGAAGCTTAAGCCATAATTCTGAAAATCCTCCTTAGAGATACCAGATGCCACTTCAGAACCACGTGCAACTTGCAATTGCTTAAGCATTTTCAATATGCAATTACTTAGTATAAAAAATGTATTATATGATATCCATAAAAAAATATTTGAAAATAAATCCCTATGACTAACGAATGGGATACACGATTTCTTTAAAATTGGGGAAATACCTACAGAATGTTAAAGGCAGCTTTGCTATTGTGATATCATGTAATATCTGTAATATCCTCTGAGACAAATACTTTTGAAACGAAAACGATACAAGCACAAAGCTTTTATCTTTTGTAAAGAACCTGCAAGGAAGAGACATAAAAATAATTAAGTGTTTTGAACCAAGCCCAAGTGCAAAGGGCAATAAATTTTGTGAAAGAGGATACTAAAACAAACTCTCTCTCTCTCTCTCTCTCTCTCTCTCCCCTTTTTTTTGGGGGGGGGGGGAGAAAAATGAAGAAAAATTGTACTTTGACTACGAAAAACTTTTATTATGTTCTAGTCGTTTTATTAACGCAATTTTCATAGTAGTATTGTCTTCCAGAGTTATATTCATTGATTATGCCAAAAGTATAATACTAGTATTTAGAATAAGTTTATATCAAAAGAATATTTCAACATTTTTCTGACCTAACCAAAAATTTAACACTTAAAAAAAATCATAGATGCAAGATTGTGCATGTTCCCATATTTAAAAAAAAAAAAAAAAAAAAGGTTAATAAATTAAACTAATAAACTGGTCAATCTTTTCTCTTTCATGAATTAAGTGAATATTGTCTATAAATTTGTATTTTAGATTAATAGAATGATAAACTGTACGATGCCAATTTTCACTAAAATGCGTCATTTTAGAAAGGGAAATATTTGTATTGTCTCTATTATTTCCGAACAACCCTCGTATATACCATATTTATTGCTATGAATGGGTGAACTTGAAAAACTACTGTGGTGTTTTTAAACTTCATTGTCATTCAGCAAATCGCGAGAGGGTTTTTTTTTTTTTTTAAAAGAAGGTTCTGACTTTCAGCAGAGAAAACAATTTTTGTATACTTTTCAAGTACGTTGGGAAAAAAAAAATCCCTTCATTGTCTTAGTGCACATGTCCCACACTCCAATAAACATTCTGTGTTTTAGACTTATACTGGTGAGTCAATTTAAAAATGATTCATTCACTCTGAGAATTTCGATGATTGAGTAACTGAGTCTTTAATCTATTAATTACACGATGTTTCCGTGATCCCGTCCCTGCCAGTAGCTCAACAAAGATAACGCGAATTACGTAACCTTTACCACGAGATCTTAGCAGGGGGAACTGTACATGTATAAAAGATAAAAACAGATATCAAGTGGGTCACTATGTGACGTAAATTTCTAGATTTGACCCATGCTCTCCTTTCTGATCACTTTTTAATCGTTTTGATCAATATTTTTCCATATTGTTATTGATTTCACAGAACATGTATTTTTAGTTTTGGTGATACAGATTTTTATATTCCGTTTTTAATTCTTTTAAGATTTATTTCTTAAATAGGTAAAATACTCAACAAAGCGCAGTTTTTAAACAAGCATATCTGAATTTTAGCACCTAGTATCGATTTCAAAGAACATGTATATTACTATTGGTATTCCGGAAATTTATAATGCGTAAAAGATATAACATATTCAATAATTATAAGATTTATTTTCTTATATAGATAAAAAAAAATCAACAAAGCACAATTTAAATATAAGCACATCTGAGAATTTTAGCACCATCATATACAGCTTTTATAATACCTGAAAGTCTCTTGTGTTCCATCTATTTGGCACAAACTTTTTATTGTTAATAAATCAAATCGTCCCGATACTGTATCGTAGGTCAACTCTGCAGATACATCGGGGCCACACTGGTAGGCTTCATGGCATAGTAGTTCATATTATAATTCTGTCCTAAGTTTCCCATGTTGTCCTGAGGGAGGGGCTGATGATGAGGGGGCATGGGTTGCTGCATGGGAGGGGGACGAAAGCCTAAAATGTCGTTAACGGAATGTGACGAGGTCGCCCAAGCCCTCATCATACAAGGAGTCACACAGTTCGAGGCCGGCTGGGGTGGCTTGTTAGGGTTGAGTTGAGCAAGTGGTTGAGAGACAGGCATTTGTGAAGAGTGCACAGGCGGCATGGAGGGGGTCGAGCAAGAATACGGGTAAAACTGATGATTGTAAATTGGCGCAGGCGCAGTGGGTGGTGTCATTATGGTCGGGTTTTTATTGTCGTATCCTTGACTGATGGGTGTTGGGGTAGGGTTGTTGCCGATTTTGTTCCGAAGAATTCGACTTATGGAGCTCACAGAGGGAACGTTGTATTTATCACACACCCCATCAGCCAGAAGTTTGTCCCTTATCTCCCATGCAAATATCCCTGGGTCCCGCTCTTTGTACATTTTGATATGCTTGACTACATTCGGCGTTGTCACGCGTGGTTTACTTCCACCAATGGCCCCTGGTAAAATGGAACCCGTTTCGTTGTATCTGGCTAATATTTTACTCACACACCCGTGTGATACCCGGAGTTGGCGGGAAATATCACATGGCCGTACCCCTAGTTGAGCCAGCTCGACAATTCGGAGGCGGATTGCGTTTGGGAGTGGGCGACCATTGACGAAAACGCCTCCGAGTTGGTTCACCTCACCAAACGTCGACTGTTCTGAAAGAAAAGAAATAATTTGATATTCAGCATCATAGATTTGTGTCAAATAACTATATGAATTTCCCCGTGAATTCTCTAAAATTATGGGTTTACAGTTAACATTTTCTGAATTTCTTCATGTGTATAATCTTGTTTGGTTTTGTCTTTTTAATTATTTTTCAGTTGATTTTTGGGTGTATTTTTTTTGGGGGGGGGGTGGGGGGCTATTGGTTATACCACATTATATGCACTTGTAAATATTCATAAAACGAACAGGTTTACAACACTTTCTCGAACTAACGTATACTTAAATAAACTGTGTTCTCTTTAGTCTAGATATAAGAAGAGAAAAAATATCCTTAGTATTATCGCTTGAATGTTGAAAAAAGACGATAATTAACAAACAAAAAAACTTCTAAGTATTTCTCACCATCTTGATTAAAAATGCTAAGATGGTTGAAAAAAATATTCTTTACATAAATTCGCTTCTCACAATATATCACTGAAACCCGTAATAAATAAATAAATATTTAGGGTTTCTCGCGTGTCCCGAATGTTTACATTGTAAATTTCACGTCTTCGCTGTTAACAAGACCCCAGTGATATTACAACTCTTTGATAGGACGGACTCGGTATCGTCCATCATGCTTGGTGGACGTGAGGAGGTATTAATTTTCTTTCACTTTTAATTAGTTCTGTCCACTATCAGGAGAAACCCACTCTCCGAGGGGCCGCCCTGGTCACTTTCTCATACCTTGCTCTGAACCGCGTAAATTGCGATACTGATAACAGAAATCGTTGGTCATTTTTGATCCTACACTTGTTGGTATCAGTTTTTCGGAAGTTCATATTCCTCCAGAGAAAGGAAGTATTAGTATCGTGTGGATTGAGAGGTGTTTGTTAATTGCATGGAAGTTTGTATTAGTTAAAATGAGCGAAAATACATCTTTATGTTTCTTATTAGATATAAAACAGACAAAAGCGACTACTGTTCAAAGCTTTCATGTTAACCTTTAAAATTTTCAAAAATTTAAATCTATATATACAATACTTTTTAGAAATAATATTGTAAATGAAAACTGATTTTGGGGGGGAACTTAAAATGCATGTTATATCACCAGAATTTCTTTTCTATACAGCTCAGAAAAAACAAAAACGTGCACAATTCAGCAGAAAACAGGACTTACCCATTAAGAGATCAATCTTGGCGGCCGTATTGCAAATCCCCTCAAAAATAAAATGTTGATTAAGTTTTAATGTTGCGCCGTAGGATTTCTTCCGAGTGGGTCGTTTTAAATGTCAAAGATAAAATTGAAGAATTCTGGTGATTTTATATCGATGACAATTCATGGGGATTCCGCATAGTTTTCTACAAAGATCGTTCGAATAATTGTGTCACTTGAAGATGTGAGATGCGACTTTTTGGTCCGTTGGAAATTCGCTATGGGCCGGCGCAAAGAGAAATCTGTGTTACACATTAGATACTGCGAAAATCTGATTGGGCAAACGTATTGTCACGTGGTCTTCTGAGATCCTCCCACGGATCACCGAAAATCAGTTCCAAGCTAATGGAAATTTATTTTTCTTATCAAATTCAGATAAAAAGTTTCCTTTTAAAATAATTTCTCTTTACTGAAAGTTGAATAAACTTTGACCACATTTATAGATTTATTACAAATGTATAAGATCTATTTTGTATAATTATGCTATAAACTAATTAACAATCAAAAACAGAGATTTTCGCTATTATATTCAAATATTTTTTAACATTAAGATTGATGAAAAATGTATAATTTGAAGTCATTCTTTAAAGTTAATAGATTTTTTGAAAAATTGTCTTGTTAGGTACTGTAAATAAATTTCATCATACATTTTCTTATAATTGGGGAAACAGGTGTTATTCAATAATTCATACAACGATAATAAATTTCAGAAAAATGCCAAAATCGTTATAAATCTTGCGAAGCAAAATAAAACTGTCGTTTTTGTACCCATTGCTCTGTGGAGGTATTTCTACTTCGTCAAAACATCGATTTTCTTGGAAGGATATTATCCACAAATTTACGCAAAGGGTCATGCCACAATGCACCTCGATGCATGTAATTTCGCTCTAGCATTAGCAGGAACACAATTGTATGCAAGCAAACTTAACACTTAAATACCCTAGAAAACTCCACATGAGTAAAATAAACTACCGGTGTCCTACAGTTTTCTCAACCTAAAAACTCGGTGGGCCAATTTTTCTCTAAAGATAATAGTATCTCATAACAGATGACACCCTCGGCTAAAAAAACACACACAACGAACCGAATTGGTTTCGTAAAATGCACGTGCATATTACGAGAGTAAACAAAGCAGAAAGTAAACATGTTTTTTGCATCTTGAATTCATAGACTAGCGGAAACAATAAAAATCTTTCATGGTTCTGCGGGAGAGGAACTTTCTAGGCCTGGGTCATCGTTATGTAACTTGAAAAAATTTGCCCAGGATGTAACGGAGATCGGACCATACACGGTGAAACAGGTATCTATAAATAATGTCATTTGTTGTTAGAGGAAAAAAACCATTATTCGTTGTTTTTGTTGTTTTCTATTTTTATTATTGTTTTTATGGGGGGTTTTTCGCCGTGAGAACAGCATGGTTGATTGCGTAGGTAGTAGATATTTTTAATTGAAAAATATTATCAAACTGTAATATAAGATTTTTATAAAACATTTTATGCAATCTCTTAAGATAATTAGACTATCTGTGGGTTCGCCTTTTTAAAAAATATATATATATTGTTTTGTTAAAGATAAGTATTGCATAATATTTTGAACTGATTAGGATATGCAACAAGACATACATAATCTTCATAAATATTCAAATAGGAAAATACATTATTTAATAATACTACAAAAATGAATCAAAGAAGAAATCAGTTTTAGAATGAATGTATAAGGAATATTTAGGTTATCATGTCTTGAAAAAAAAACCCCATAATAACAGAACTTTCAAAGATTATTTCCAAAGCCTTAAATGTTATTAGAAGTTTAGAATTCATAATGTAACTACACATTCCCAAGTATATTAATCATAATTAGATTAAATCACTTTATTATGACCATACAAAATTAATTTTAAAAAATAGTCTAACTGCCATTTATTAAAGGAAATCAATATGATGTTATTTTTTTCAATATCGTAAATTAATTGTTAATCCTGTCTTTAGGAGTTATGATTAAAATGAAATTTTAAATTACTTATATAAAATTGTTCATTTTATTTAATCATTATTTTATAAACAAATTATCACAAGTATTTAACAGTAAATATTATGTCTACGGATCGACAGGTCAGATCCAGTTCAGGATTAAATAGAAAGTTTTCGCGCGTTTTGGATTAAAATTTTGAAAAATGCATATAAGTTTACATTTTATTTAAAAACGGATTCGTAGTAAAATCATCATTATCAACGACTATGGCTCAATAGTAAATAATTAATGTAAAATATAAAGAATTAGATTGATGATGACTATGATGATGATGATGCTGATGATGTCAGCAGTAGTCTTGATTATCTAGACCATGAATGTAATAACCAATTATTCTATCTTTGAAGCAAATGTAGATACCTATCCAACCTCCATTTCGATTAATTTACAGCTGAAATACAGTATGTTATCATGGGAAAGCACCAACAGATTGACGCTCAGAAAAAAAACCTCGACAACGACTATCGTTATTTCTCGTTATTCCTACCCACGTTCTTAATCTAAAAACAACAATAATTACATATATCACGGGAACCTATAGACGACCCTTATTAACTTACCGGTCGGGTTCGCGATACTGCATACCTGTATTTTACCAAACATGGCGGCTTATCATAAAATTAATGTGTTCTACTCTGTATTATTAAGAAACATCGAGATAAGCCACGCAGTTGCCAGCGGTTTTTTATCCGATCTTATTGTCGTGTAAATCCAATCGACTCTGAGTTGTTTATGATACTGAAAATCAGCTCGAAACTGAATTTCGTAACCTTGGCCGATGACCCTTACCTAAGAAAATTTCAAATGGGTTATTGGTCATGCAATCATAATATGCAAGTCAACATGTACACAAAATTATACACATACTTTAACCTTTAATAAACATTTTTACTATCCCGGTATTTCTGAATTACCTCATCAACCTATTTTTTTTTAAGAACACATTTGAAATACAATTTGCGGTAGCCAAACCGTATGCCATTTGCGATTGTTGTATTTTTAACAGTCTTTTAAAAATTGATTTTGTATATAATTTTTTTATATATTCACTTCTTGCTTTTGTTTACAGTAAAATATGCGATTTATCTTTTTTTTAGAGAACCATTTAATTTAAATATTCGTGCTATTTCTTAATTCTCACCATTAATTTGGCATGTAACAATCAAATCTCCTTCTATTTTTTTGAAATTTTTATGTTGTTGAAAAAATATTAAAGATTTCTTTATTATTGTTTTGCATATTTCATATTCTTAATTCTTTCTAAATATGTTTGTGACTTTATGAACATATTTTTCTAAATGCAAAAACCTCCACGAATTAGTTGAAACTAAAAAGGTATTATTATTTAAAACTGATAGATTGAATTAATAAACATTTGTTATGTACACTAAAATTTTGTTCGGGATTTTGCATTATCTTTGCATTATTTTCAGATTTAGTTTGTAATCAGATTGATCCCTAGGCCAAAAAGAAAAAAGAAAAAAAGAAAACTAAACTAAAAACTATAGCACTTATTTTCTGTTATAAGCAAAACAAAGGTTTATTTGATGGAATCTATACAGGGTAATATGTTTTTTTACACTCAGATTACCATAACCTGCATACTATGTTTTATCTGTCAGTTTGTTGATAATTTTGAAATAGTTTACAAAATGTAATATCTTGCTCTTATTCTGTAAATTCACTACACTGTCTTCATACGTATAAGTAATAATAATTGCTTTTCTAATCTATCAGTTAAATGATTTATCAAACCACCCTGTATATATCCATCTATATGAACTTTTAACTAGGCCAGAAGAGTAAAGGATTTGTTTCAATTTTTCATTTAGAAAAAAAACTTTCTCGTCATTTATGCACCATGTTTCAAAACTACTTCGATTATTTTCCACAATAGTACGCAGGTATAGCAGATAAGCTAGTGTGTTCAATTTATTTATTTATTTCATAATCACATGGAGATTTACGGAATCCCGAATGGAAAGAAACTAATATAGGCTATTTTGCCTGCAGTTTAATCCGTATTCATTGTTTATACTTTATGTATATCATGAATAAAATTCTTCGTAGATAAAATTGAATTTATGAACTGAAACATATCGTAAAATTTAAACTCCTAAATGCATCGAAATTTTCTATCAGAATGATAAAAATATATCATCATTATTTATAGGTAAATACAAAAGAAGTTTATAGAGCTGATTTTTTCAAGCTTTTTTTTTTTTATGTCGGAGAAATAATCAAAATTGGCGGTTTTGTTTAGAGAAATTGCAAAAGTGTAAAACTTATCTTTGCAATGCACGAGGTTGATGCAAACATATGCAAGTAAATTGATTAATGCAGATCATATTTACTTTTCTTGATTCACTGGTTTTACACAAATGCCTTTACAAAATGGGTAAAAATCAATCTCGTTAAATAAATACCATTTAATTTTTGTATAACTTAGAAAACGTCAAAACGTGTAAAGAAAAAATGACACGGTATTTCTTAAACCACACGTTAAATATAAACATTATGAAGCATAACTTTATTTTACACTGTATCATGCTATCGTCTATCAAAACTGTTTGCTGGCATATGCAAAACAATTTTCATGTAATAAATATTGAGTATATACCTGTAGCTGATTGCAGTCATTTCATTCAATCAATATTTTAGAGTACATTAAGTTAAAACAAAATAGTTTTCAGGTAAATTCAATTTTAATAATTAGAAAATAGAAAGTAGAAATTTCGATCAGTCCGTTTTAGCCATTTTACAACGCACTTTGAAAAATTACGCACTTTGAAATTTTTTTTCCAAAGTACGTTAATTTTGGAACCACGTCAACGCACTTAAAAAAAAAAATTTAGTTCAGAGTGCGTTAATATCGTCGATATTAATGCACTTTGAAAAGAAAATTGTGCAGGGTGTGGTCGAAATGTTTGATACTTTTAAATACCAAAAATTATTATTTTAACCCTGTTTAGCTCATTCGGCTTTATTAAAAAGATAACCCAAGGATTCTCAGCTAACGTGATAAACAGTTTCTCACAAAGAAGTTTTCACATAAGCTAATGTAGTTATTAAGAACAAATCGTAAGATTTGTATTATCCAAATAGGACATAAACTGCATTGCTTAGCAAGTATCATTCCTCTTTCATCTTTTATCCTTGTGAATATTTATACAACAAATTTACTCCCTTAAAAGGGACCTCTTATTTGGTACAAAATATTGGGCTATGTCAAAAAAGAAAATGGTTTATGAAGATCAATGTATAACATATTTCAAATGGCTTAAATTGCATGTGCTTAGAAACAAACATGATAAGAAAAAAATATATGTTAGTTACGTAAACCAAACCAAAGTGCAAAAAAATGTACCCTAATGCTTATTTTTAAGTTGATAATATTTTAAAGTTGTAGAATGTAACTCTCTTACTTTAATTTAATAATGAAGTGATTTATATCCTTTGTATATGAAAAGAGGGTTTATGTTTAGACACCAACAGATTTTTTTTTACAGACCATGGGATAAACCATTTTTTGGCCAGCTCGTTTTTTTTTTTCAATCTCACTGTATTCATTATTTACAGCAAAGCTTATCCATTTTTGTGTTCTTTTACGTTTACATCAGTTTACTGACTTTGTTATGTTTAGGAAGGAAAGATGAGGGGTAGGGGACCGTATTCCTGTAATCAATTTAAATGATGTGCTTGTAATTCCATGAAATGTATCTTTGGCTAGGATGTAGGGGGTAGGGGACTTTATTCTTGTTATCAATTTAAATGATGTGCTAGTACATTTATTGCGTGAACTGTACATGTATCTTTGGTTGTCCCCTCCCCGTTCTCCAAAACACTAAATCATATTCATTAGTGTTTACATATCATCATACTATCAACTAATTAAAAATCGAATCCCAGAATTTGTGGTTTATACATATTTTTCAAAGTGCGTTAAGTGTAAAAAATATTGATGAACCTTCCTAACGCACTTCGAAAAACTTTTTCACGTTAACTTGGTTCCAAATTTAACGCACTTTGAATATTTTTTTTCAAAGTGCGTTAACTTGGTCCCAAATTTAACGCACTTTCAAACTGCATAATTTTTTCAAAGTGTGTTGCCACATAGCTAACATTTGAAGTTAGTTTAAAATCAGTTTGCATGCCTGCAATGTCATTGGAGTTTTTTCTTGCTTTATAAACAAATTGTTCTCCAAAATGAATCTCTCCAACAACAAAACACTTTTCAACAAACATCACAGTTAATTTATAATAGGTATTTATCGTTGAACTTTTTTTTAGTTAAGCTAGATTTGACTGATATATCTGAATAAGAATTTAAAAGCATAAAAGTAAAAAAAAAATTGTAGATGTATTTTTCTTTCAGTAACTTCTATATATCAAGTTTATAAGAATATAAGTATATAAGAATATAAGTATATGAGAATAAGCGAGTGTTCCAATTCCTCTCAGAGTTGTCAACAATGGTGATTGTTGAATTCTCTTTGCTCTATATTTCACCGTTACCTTTTCTCTATTCTCTTAAAGCAATTTTTTAAATTGACATTCACGTAAAATAAATTATCGGTGGTATATATATATATATATGGATAAATAGATGGAATAATTGATTTGTGTTAAATTTAAGTCAATCAACTGTAATATTAAACTCTTTAATAAAAGAACATGTGAATTTTTTTAATCAACGAAACAGTTCTAGCTGATTCTACATTGATTTTGATTCTACCCCACTAACGGTCTACAAACTACACACAGAACTAAAGTCACCTGTAGCCATGTTAATGAAACTTTTCTTATGATATATGGCTTACGAATGACCCTATAATATAACTTGAATTAAAAGCAAGGGGCGTCTTCAAATAAACTAGGAGACGTATTTAGAAGTAGTTTGATGAAAGTCAGGAGCAGGTAAAGTTAGCATATCCTTAAGTACTAAAAATATGTTTGCTTCTTCACATTTATTTTAACATGATTATGAAATTTGAGAGAAATTTGCAGCGAAAAAAATTGTATATATATTTAGAAAGAGAAAATAATAATTTCAGTATATTTTAATTTGTTCGTGTTTATCAAAGTATTCATATGAAAAATAGTTCATAAAACATGGTATCGGGAATCGGGATATTCTAATAAACAGAATACCCAATAATCGACCTCTTTAATCAAAGAGTAAAATATCATTATATTTTAAAGAATCGATGTTTTACAATAAACGATATATATTTATCTAGATATAATTACATAAATTTATCTTAAGCCTAAAGTCGTAAAGTTAGTTCTAACGTCTTCAAATTATATTTTTTAAATGTATCAAGAACCCAATATTTAAACCTTTTTAAATTGTTCCATCTCCGAGTCATGGACGTCTAACATGTAATGAGTTCTTCGGTAGAATCAAAACAATATACACAGCTTTCTTTAAAAATACATGTATGCAATTTATTTTTCACGTTTGATCCACACAGAACACACCAGTATGAATTTGGTTTGTAAACATTGTTTAATGAAACAACTGATTGTTTCAAAAAGATGAAGATCAAGTCCTTTTCGAATAAAAAATTAAAATGTCCTATTCTGAAAATTATTGAACATTGTAAGAAAAGTTAAAAAAAACAACTGACCCCGGAATGCACTTGAAAAAATAATGAAAAAATAATTTAGGCACAAAAATGATGAGAAAATAAAACTCTATCGTAATTTACTAGCGATACTTAGAAAGGAGTATCTAGATGGCACCAAAAGTCCATAAAACAGGAGTTTATAAATTAGGGACAATCCCGGGTCAAAAAAATATTGGAGTCCTCTATGGCTAAATTATGGCGGGATCTTGAATTTAGGCAAGCTTTGAGATACTAATGAATCAAAAAGACGTTTCCTATAATGTTATGAGGACATCTTTTAATTCTTGGAAATGGTCGTGGACTTATATAAATAATATATTTGAGTTGGTTTTCAATGTATACTGTAAGATATCTATTCAGAAATGTATATATTGCAGTTATTTTACACATTGTAGGCTTTACGTTTCAAAAGTTTTATTCTAAAAATTGAATTTCTTGACAACTTAAAAACAATTATGCTAACCTTTATATTTTATGGAATGCTATATTATTAAGCAAAAGGAACAGTTAAAAAGTAGAGATTTAATGGACCGGTTATCAAACAACGACTTTAAAATCTTTTTGAGTAATATTTTGTGGGATTTTTCCCCATCATTATCCAAACTTCAGGAAGACTAGAGGGATATTCAGAGTTAAATAAAGAAGTAGAAGGGAAAACCTCCGATTAAGAGGGCTGGATGGTCGTAGCCCCTTTTAAAGACTATATGAATCTCTTTAAAAAAAGAGCTTTGTCTGAAGATAAAATATGTATTTACATGTTTATAAAAAATTTACATTTCTTGCCTAAAATAATGGAACTTTTCCAAACTAAATGATAGTTTATGGCTAAAACATAATGTCTAAAATTTGAATAAGATAAATCTTATGGGTAACTTGTTGACCATCCAGCCTCCTTAGTAGCTATATATAATGCATGTTTATAAAAAAGAGATGAGTTGAGCGTCTTTGAGGCTAACTCTCAATTTAATCATGTTATTAAAAACGTTTCGGACGATTTAGAAAATTGATTGTATATATTTGATATTTTGTGCAGGAGCAATTAAGCAGTTATATTAATATGATTTGACGAGATGCAGTTCTTTGCTCTTTTTAAAAAACTGCAATTTAAAACTGCAATCTCAAGTGGGCACTTACTTTACCACTTAATGAAAATGTATCATGTAATATCAACTGTTGAGGATTCTAACTGTAAGAATAAATTCAAAATATTTTTCGAAATTTGAGCCATTTTTTTTTATCAATTACCCAATGAGAAACATTAAGTATAAAAATAAAAAGTAAAATAGAACTGATTACATATAATTGACAGGATGTTCTTAAGGCATTTCATAATGTAAAAATATACTGACATGCATATAACATTAACATAACAAAATATACAACAAAAATTAAGGTGGCACGGGACAGTTTTTTTTATACAATTCACTGTAGCCAGGGGATGTGTGTCTTGGGAACTCTGTAACTAGAATTTCCTCAGTTCCCATTGAACACAAACAGCTTTAATTCACTCCTTCTAGGGCCTATTACCATTTTCTGAAGAAAACTACTAGTCATGACCTGTAAAATTTTCTACATTGCGGTTTCTCTGAGATTTTGAACCTTTCACATTTCGCCCATTTTTCATGATTTTTCAGCTTTTTAGATCTCCCCCAGCTAATTCCCTGCAAAGGGTTGACAATCCATACCATGTGCATGTCGCACCTTTACATGTCAGAAACTTACCGGTGTATAGTTTACTATGTCCCATCCACCTACTTTTCTTATTATTTTACCTATCGTCTGTAACTTGCAATTTCACTGTGTAAAGTCAACACAACATTTGTAGCCGCAAGTTTCTTCAGATTCAGATTACTTCAGATTCTTATGTTCTTAACATTAGGGGCCTACTTATTGCATACCAATTTCAACAGGAGACATCCCTCTAACTAAAGATAACCATTGAAAATCATTTCATTAATTTTAGCAACCCTCATACGCCTTCAAGTACAGCAATTCTCAATTTTACAAAAATATTGAGGGGGTACTTTATCCGAAACTGTCCCTTGCTACCTAAGTAATATATAGTGAGAAACAATATGCTTGTCCTCTAACACAATTTTCAAAATGTTTTTACAAATACTAAAATATAACACAGTGTGAAGGCGATATATAAACAATACTCAATGGAGTTTTGAGGTGTCCTGGTACTTGTTCAATTGTGTATACACTGTACAACATTAAATCCATTCATCAGAGACAGTTTCTCGCTTTGTATCATATAATTATATAGTTATATTGATATTTTAAAGACAAACAATAATCGTCGGACTTTGATTTATTTTTGATAAATGAAAAAAGAGATTTAAATGTTCTATATATTTTTCAAAAGACATGTATTTAGAAACTGATGCTTCAATTTAATTACTGTTTACATTTAGAAATATATACATATAGAATAAAAGTATAGTTTATAAATACCTGCATCACCTAAAATACAGAACACGTTATTCCTAGAAAACTATATTTAGAGTTTCTCCTGGAAGAATATGATTTTTTTTAATACCAAAAGCATACAGAGGCTTGTAATTGTAAAGGAACTTCATGAGACATTTCTAACTCTTACAAATTATCAAATTATTTTCCATTTTTTGCTAAAAGTATGTAAACTATGTAAATTTTCTTAATGAGCTCAAAAATGAATTGACATGTTAAAAGATATACAGAATTTTTTTTTTTGATTATAACTTCAAAGATCAAAAAAAAAAAAAATTAAAAAAAAAACAAACAACCCCCCCCCCCTTTTTTTTTTAAATTGAGACATTTAACGTTTATAGATAATATTGAACAAACGGAAAAGAAATTAGGATTGTAGACAGCCCTTCTATTACAGATGGTTAGCTCATCAACTACCCCCATTTCATCCGAAGGTCAGTATCAAATTCGGTTCATTTCGGTACGTCCCGCGAGAATTTTTCTTGTTTTTTCAACGATAATGATAATGCATTTCCTCTGAACTCCCGAGGCTTGAAATAATCTTCTATAATTGTGGGAAAAGGCTGAAGTTAAAAAAGCAAATATCTTGAAAATATTTCTGATATGACGGATTCTTATCTCAAAAGCGAGGGCAATCTACTGATTTATGTGATGAACATATTTTAAATTTTACCTTAAACGAATCTGGAAAAGTAATCTTGCTTATAGACAAATGAAAACGCGTTAGATATATATAAAACAAATATGTTTTAAAGGCAATTAGCAAATTTTACCTGTGATGACCACTCTAAGTGAATGGGGTAGGGAATTGTAAATCGCGCTGTGTTTTCGTATACCTTCACATGTTGATTAAAAGCATTTATCCATAACCAGTTCAATTTAAAAGGAAAGGCTTAATAAATTACCAAAGACTATTTTCATTCTCATTGCATCAAGATGTTTTAACCGAACTTATCCACAAACTTGGCAAATGTGCCATAAGAATACATCATTTCGTTAAGTTCTTCTGTTGATAAATATTAATATTTTCATTCTAAAATTCCTTTCCTTGTGATATTTCATTCATTAAAATAAATAGCTGCAGTGTGCTTATCACAGTACTAGCCTTCAAAAAAATATTTATAACATACTTTGATCTTCTTGCCTGAATTTAAACCAAAGAATGCTGGACCAATTAAAAATACCATGTTCAAAACAGAGTTGTAAAAGTTATTCTTACATTGGAACGGTCTTGTGATTTATTGATTTTTTTTTACTGGATTAAAGCCAATTGCTAGCCTCTTTTTGAACAGAGGAATACTACACTTGGCCTTGAGTGTGCAGGATGGATGCGATTGAGTAATGCGGTTATCTTTCAACCTCCTTTCATTTTCCCTACACCAAAAACACATTTTGATTCATATTGTCAGAGAGATCTTTTTCATCATATGGAAAGAATTTTCTACAATGTACATCTATTGCGTAATTTTAAGCCTGCGCAACATGTGTGATTTCCTTCTTTATTTCACTATTTCATCATTACTTTGTATTCCATTTGGTTTCAAAGCAAAAATATCCTATTATTCACCTATCAAACAATCAAAAATCAAATAAAATAAAGAAAATTGGAGTAATATTATATTTTGTAATTCTCCTTACTTTAGTAATCAATTGTTAAAGTGCCTAAGGATTGAATGTCTGTGACAAATAATAGCAGAAGTTTAAGTTTTGACAAAACTGAAGATAATTACTCTTTTGTCTTGGTAAGAAATTTGTTTTGATATTTATGCACGTGAGCTATTTTTTCTGCCGCTAAATAATTCTAAAACATTTTTTTTCAACATGAAAATTTTAACAAGGATAACTACTACATTGAATTTTGAGAAATCTGAGAAAACATTTAACTCTACAAGTCATCGATTATCTCAGAAAGTGCTATCTAAATAAAACTGGAATAGCTAGAGAATGTGTATATATACTAGTATTCATTTTGAGTCTGTGTAAATTTAAAATAAAATTGATCGTGTATTGCAGTTTCATAATGGGATTGAAATTTTTGTAATCTTAGTTTTTAATAAGACTTCACTGTAAAAACACTGGATACAATAAGATTCAGTTACAAAACATAACATAATGTTTGTTGCCTCGATTAAAATATAAAGAATACCAACATGTATATTATCTCATCATTCTAAATTATTAAAGAAAAGGGACAATTGAATTTCACTGATCCTTAATTAAAATAATTATTTTTTTGGGCATAATTATTTTGTGTTTACAATGACATACATAAGAATTTTAATAATCATTTATTTCAAAGCAATACTTTTTTTACCAACTATATATCCAATGACTTTTCCTGATAGTCTTTATGAATGAATTAAAGTCGATTCACAGTTCACATTTTTTTTTCAATTTATTTATTTTCCCTATTAAAAATCATCTAACCTTGGTTATAAGGTGGATATTTGTCTTCGAGTATGTGGGATTTGTTCGATGGATGTAAAATGGGACTGTTTTACTTTTTGAATTATATATATTTTGACTTCCGTATTCTTGGTCTTATATTTCATATAATAATTTTTTTTTTATCAAGAGTGTATTAGGTTATTTTTTGTATTCATACAGGAAATTTAATTGATAACTATCCAATAATGGTGAATTCATTTTTTTTTTAAATCACATCATTTTTAAGAAACAGACACATGTACTGTTAATTTTAAAGAAATTGAAGATTAAACAGTTTTGTTCAAAGAGTTCTAAACAAAGGCAAATTTCTAAAGATTTAAGACTGAAACACAATGTAAATACGGACATTTTAATTAAAATATAATACATAAAATATATTTATATCAAACACGATTACGCATGAGGGGCGTGTTTTTGTAAATGACAATTGTTTATTTCATGGGAATGAGTGTTGTTCAGAGGTTTTTCTTACATGTATTTAACTACACTGTACTTAATTTTTTTTGCAAAGTTTTTTTAAAATAATTTTTATTTGTGGTTGGGGTTCCTATGAAAGACTAGCATCTTTTTTTCACAAACAGGTTCTTCTTTATCATTTCAAAATGTTGAGATTTGAAATGATTATTCTAAATTCGTTTGTTTAGTTTGTTTATTAGAATTTTGCCCAATTTCACAAATCATCAAACATGTCAAGATGTGTATTATATATTAACAGATAAATGAATTGAAATCAAGATCCTTTCGCTGCACAAGGTGTTACAAATACACAACCTTATTTTAAAATTTACACATTTTCCAGAACAAATTGTTATTTGTAGGTGCTAAATTGAATAGGAACACCTTGTTTGAACTGTATTATCTAATTTCATGTCCAGACATAATGAACACGATTCAATCTACAAGTGGGCTCCATAACACATAACTCATCTGTACTCTTTCATCTTTTTGGTCAAATGCTAACACAGAAGTGCCACTTGAGCCCATAATCATTTTTCTATATCATAAGTGACGGCTTCGTCGATTTAATGCCATCGTACGTGAGAGAAATAAACAACGTAACCATACATTCCCATTGGAATCCAGTCGCCTTTCAAAAAGATGCAATTATTTTTCAGAATGGTGAGGAATATAAAAAGTTTCACAAAACAAAATTAATACTGTACTATATAGAGAATATTTCATTTTTAATTTACGTGAATTGTATTTTTTTTAAGCCATCACATGTTGAATTTTTTGAAATTTTGATCAAAATAAATGTAGGGATGCTTTAGAGTAAAATGCATTTGCATCAGTAGTTTGTCAATTCAGTTCGCTCAGTTACTCTTTGTTCTATATTATAACCAAGAACAATTGAATTTGAGTTTTAAACATTAACTGTACAGTAAAAATGTCATCATCATAAGATATATATTTGCAATGCACATTGACAACTCGTTGGAATGAAAATGAAAAAAAATGCAGAGATGTCACTTGTCAGTGGTCCATTACACATTTCTACTATCCACAAAAGTAGAAAAAAAATTTAATCCGATTAGAAGTGGAGAAGAAGAGCTCTTTTAAAGCTTTCAGGTCCTTGAGAAATTGTCATTTACTTTCGTATGTCTCTCCATCGCTGCACGTGCCTCTGTTCTCATGTCTCCTCGTCAGTCTCACAGAAGCGATTGATCACTCGAGGTCTTCGGTGTCATCGTTGAAGAACATATCAATGCGGTTAGGACGTTGACTGGGGAGATTTCTAAAGCCGTGAAAATAAACAGACATAGTCGATTGGAATTTCACTGGCCGCGTCCCTTTTCAATGTATCGGTTAACAATTAGAGATTGCTAAGGTGTACCTTATTACAATTCTGTATGAATCGAGGTATTTCATGCAGAATTATCAACGATTAATAAGAAATTTAATTTCGAATTTTTTTTCTTTTATATACAAGAAACCGAAAACGTGTATTATTTCAAAATAACACGACAATTGTGTTCTTCTTGTTTAGACTAATATTTTTAGTAATAAATATTGTTTATGCCAAATGTTACACTATATTTTAAAACTTTCTTTAGATGCAGCAATTAAATACTTGTCTGATTAAATATAGGAAAAAGATTTTTTGCAATTTCCTAAGCTTTACATTAAAAAAATCGATTCTGTAAATATCGAATTATGTTTAATATATGAATCACAGTTCAAACTCCAACAAAACCTTCATCAAAATCCTTACAAAAACTCTTACATATAAAAAAAATTGTTGGCCAAATAATTGTGTATGTGAATTACAGTAAAATAAGAGCTATGCAATGTTTTAAGAAAACCCCTAAATAATTCTTTCTTTAGAGTCTTTCATTTGTAATATTCATGATGTGTACTTGTATTGTCATAACATCTTGAAATTTAACCAGTATTTATAAATCCTTTGTTTTTTATCATAAAATGTTGTAACTTTATTTTTATTCATACCGATATAATTATAAATAGATCGTCTTTCACCTATTCCATAATACTGCCTATCTGATTTTTAAAGAGAATCGCAAGCGCGCTTAAAAAAGGTATACTAGTATTAATCATTTAGACAATGTAATGCTAAAATTATATGGAATTCCAATCGAATTCCAATCGATGGCTTTGATGTTAAAATGTAAAAATGTCCATCGGTTATCGGAATTTAATGAACGTATATCTTCTTGTAGAACTACATAAGGGATGTTGACCTGAAGTGAACCAACAGTACTTGTTTACCATTTAGAGCTTACTAAAAATTACTACGTAATTATTATCTAGCATTGCTATTTTTTATTTGAACAGCAGATAACAATGAGGTCGACTTTATGCTACAATATAAATTTTATGAAGGGATGTTTGAAAAGTATTAAAAAAATGATCAATATATTTTCTATGAAAATAAAATATTCGCCTAAAACAAGTTTTAATGAAAATGTTGCATGTTTATTGGGTTAACTGGGTCTTCTGAAATAGCGATTCATTCTTCCAGTGAATGCCATGCATTTCAATAGCTAAAAAAAGGTTAGACACATGTTAGTACATTTGTAACTTAAGAGAGCGAAAGGTCGGGGTCATTAGACTATGTTTATCTCCTTTCGAAGAAAAATGATTTTTATTAAGATATAGGAACAGATTCAAATTTTTAATCAAAATAATTAGGATTTTCTTTTCTAAATAATAATTTATGGGGAAAGGGATCGTGTCTTAGATTTTAAGGTAGATATGATGATTAATTTGTTGATCATCCAGCCTCCTTAAACATATAACTATACCATATTCAATGTTCCTAAAGACACAACAGATTGGTTAAAAAATACACAATTTGTTGTAAGCGAATACATTTAAAAGAAAATATAAATCCTGATCTATTTCTATTTCCTAGTATTAGTGTTTGATTTCTCTGGTGAATTTTGAATATTTCAAAATTACTACTATCAAGATAAAACCGTTCTTTTGGTAGTCCTATCGTTAATTTACAAACCATACAAGATCGTGGAAGTATTCCATCCCACAAAGATGCTTAGCTAAATAAATTTGAATAGTGTACCCTTTCTTCCTTTGCCAAATTGTATTGATTTTTATCCTCCTTGCCAATACACAGTTTTAGGCAACTTGCGACCTTTTTTAAATGTTACATTGCCCACATCATATTTTTACAAGAAATGATGCAGGTACAGGTACAATATTTTGTGAAATATATTCGAATTTGGGATGCCAGTGAGTACTCGAAAACTAGACCATTGCTTAGTTATACCGATCATTGGACTTAAATGTTAGTCGTAACTTGGAAAAAATTGGAGATATCTGAGATATTCTTAACGTATTGGTGTTTTTGGGAGTAAAATCATCTTATGTTTTGACTAAACCGGTTCATTGTTATGATTGTTAAAAGAAATATTTTAATAATAATTACTTTGTCTTTTAGTCGTTATACATGTGGAGCCTTAGCCAAAAACGCAGAAATAGTCTTCTAGTAGAAAACCCAAAGAAAAAACCAAAAATATCAGCGCCCGTGGGTTAAAACTTTAATATAATATTGAAAATCCTCTTAATATCGTATTGGTTAACTAAAGCTACAAATTAAAAAAAAACTTTTCTCGGCTTTCTAAGCTTTCTAAGCCGAGAAAATATCCGTAAGTTACCGGAGTTTTTTTTTTTTTAGCCTTTAATATGTTCTTTAGTCTATTATTGTCAAAGACATCTTCAGATTTTGTTAATCAAATATATAGTTATATATATCAGATATATAGGTATGAGCAAAGGTATTTATATCTGTGTCTAAATCGATGTTTGCTCTGATGTTAAATATAAATCAAATTAAATTAAATTTTTTTTATTTAATAAATTATGAACAAAGGTACCTTTATCGGTGCCTAAATTTATTTTTCATTTGATGTTAAATATAAATTATATTCAATTCATTATTAGATAAGTTGTTTGCACTAAATTTATACATATTAATAACGTTCTCAAGGTGTTCCTTTTTAACAAGAAAACTTGAATGTGACAGTATGAGTCAATGATATAACTTGAAACAAGTCCTTGGATGATATCTGTAGGTCAATGACATATATAAGCGTCACGAGAAGAAAGGAAAAGCGAAAGTTTACGGTAACGGAAATTTAGACAATTATAATTCATAATAAAAATTGTTAACAATATTAATAGGTCCATATAATAATATTTTATAAAACTTATTCCATTAAAAAAGTTGTATGTGAAGTAACATTTGTTTGTTCGAAGAAGGCATACAGTTTCAACTAAATTCACGAATACTTAACTATCACTATTTAGTGAAAATCAAAATCCTAAACTTAAATTATGTTACTCAAATGAATTAATTTATTGTTATACCGGTCCCAACATCACTCATATCTTTATTCTTTAACTTCTTCAAAAAGAGCAATAACTCCCTTTAAGATTGAGGAATTAATATTGAAATAAGCATTATATCCCTTTGATCTCTTGTAAACTATTCCTGATTAGTAAATTTGGTTTAATCAAAATGTATGTATATGTTTTTAGGGCTGTGTTTGATTAAAGAACTTACGTCTAAGTCGTGAATATTTTAAGCCTCGTCAAACGAATCTCTATTCGAAATGTTTTTAAAACAAAATTAATCAAAATATGTAGGTATATTGTACTTGTTACTAGCTGAATTTTACAGTGTAGTTAGCCCAAAACAAAATATTTATCACCAAAACTACCAAATAACAAATTATCTTATACTTCCTCTTTCTTACATATTAATGACAAGATTAAGAAACATAATTAAAGATACGTTATTAAGTAAAAATTGTTCATGGTCTTATTTTGTATTTCTCCGGTTGACACTATACAAAATCAGCCAATCAGAGAGCTAAGAATTAATCAATCATAAAATAAAATTGAATATCATTGTTCAATAATATGTTTTATGCTAATATTATTTAACCTTCGTAAAAAAAACTTGTAAGATCACTAAGTAACATTGAATTTACATTTAATTTTTCAATTTTTGTCATCAACAACCAATCATATATCAGGATCAATAGTTTTGAATATTCATGTAAATGGATTTTGAAAAAATGTCATTTACAATTAGTTTATATAAAATTTTCAAAATAAGACAGTTATGTTTTTAGATTCACTAATTCAAAATTATTCTTTTGTATGAATTTTTTATTATTTGAAAATTGCATAATCATCAATTCAATTGTTATCAAAATATTAAACGTCTTCATAGAAATTATAAAACTGATCTATTGCTATAAATGTTTCCTATATATAGGTGGAAATTTTGCCAAGATGCGTCCATTTTCGCAAAAAAAAAATTAAAAATTGGAGAACTATACAATTTTCTAATGTCAGGCGATTTTCAGGTCAAGATCTAGTAAATGAAAGGTGCCTACAGGTTTATGAAATTCAAGATATAAATTCTCTCAATGATGCTTCATATCTATAGCTTTGTTTGATGTACCGGGGCTTAAATATTTGGTAAACACATTGAAAAATCATGTTTTAAACTGTCATTTTCTACGAAATATAAAGAAAATCAGTAACAAATCTCAGAGTTTTGTCCATTTTTGACGAATGGAATATATCTAGAATGCCAACAGTCTCTTAAAAAACGGCACCAAACAGGGTCTTGACCTCCTCTTTAAAATGATGTCAAATCGAATATAGGTATCGGGATTACTTTTCTCATGATTTGATATAGAATGTCAAGAAACTGTTTTATTCTTTACAAAATTCCCTTAAAGCCGTAAGGTACGGGAAAAAATTTCATCAATTCAATTATGACGTCATAATGGCTCTAGCACCAAAAAAGACACTCAGAGATCATTTACTAGATCTTGACCTTAATATACAGATACAAATATACATTGCGAAAATATAGCGCGAATACCCAATGAAAAGTGACAGTTTAGTATTTTGCAAATGACACTATTACATGCTTTTAATGTGTTTACACAAGTTCGTGCTTGATCATTTAAGTATTTTTTTACGGCGCTTAAAATCAATGTTTACATTAACCTTCATTTACAAAACATGACTTTTTGAAAATTGTTGAGATTCTTTTATTTCATTTAGTATTTTTCATGTTACACGATTTTTCAGCAATGTTCATATAAAATTGTATGTAATGGAAAGCATTTCCAATTTAATACTATGCAACAAATATTATGATAGATACAGCTGATATAGATATGCCGGTTGGTTTTTTACTAATTAGTTGGTAGAGATTGATTTTAAAATGTATAAAATAACGCTTTCATCTATTTAAGGAAACCTCGTAAATGAAATTAGTTTTAAAAATTTGATTATGTTTCATGTAGCTATGAAAAAACACAGCACGGTGTTACTATAGTAAAGTTCAAATAAATTCGTCTACGTTTTAATATATTCTTTTAACTTAAAAAAACTGGTTTCATATAACACTGTTTATATTGTTCAATGGTGTCTTGTTTTATACTTGACGTTGACAAAGAGCGGATTATTTCGTAACGATCCAAACTATTACAGAGCACGAACTTGCACGGGCTGACCTAAGACTTCCAAATAATTGTAAACCATAGAAATCTTCATGTTATATGAAAAAAAATGGCTGTTCCTTCCTTGTGAAGTGTTGATCTATAACGATAATTAACTTATTAGTCCCCTACCGATGAAATGAGGTGGGTCTATAGTCTTTTATCGCTGTTTGTCAGTCTTTCTCTGTCTCCACTTCGTTTTCCATACTTTTTTTCCTAATGGTTTGGTGAATTGATCGGGTTAGTACTACGCCGTTGCGTCTATTTACCCAAATGGACACAAAGATAATTAAGAAATTAATTTTAAACGTCTTCTTTTTTTATTACTAATCTGGTTTGTCCTTCTAAAACAAATTTTTCACCGAGGAGATGTACGGCTTATGTAATACTTCCAGAATTCTTGTTTAAACTTATTTTTATCGGAGAATTGAAGAAAGATTCAGAAATAAATGTAAATTTTAACAATGAAATGCTTTCTTTTGTGGTTCATGGGGCTACAAAGATCGCAATCATTGTAGCCTCATTTACATTTTGCAATGCTAGCTACCCTAATACCAACATGAAATGCAAAGCATTTTCTTGTTTGGATAAGACTACAGAAAAAATATTGGGATTTGTTTATTAATTTTATTGCATAGATAACAAATATAAATATACTATCACAGTTTTAAAATGGCATTGATAAAAAATAAGCCAGTGTATGGCTTAAGAATATGTTAGTAAAAATGTAGATGTTCGTAAAATATGAAGATTGCATCACAATTATAAGTGACCAAAAAAAAAAATCAAAAGAATAAAAAAAAAGGATATAAATGTGCCCTTCTCTATACTAAAATATATTATTTGATGAATTATGTAAAAATATATACTCTTGAAATTAAAACAAAATCATCTAATTCAAAATGATAACATGAAAGTAAATATCTTAATGTTTAAGCAACTGAAACGTAAAGCACCAAAATGATTACATGCATGACAAAAAAATAGTAAATCACAAGAATTACACTAAAAATTCAACGATTGTATGCTCACCATCTGGTAAATGTAAATATCAAGTTTGGAGTACGGAACAACTCTTATCTTCTTATCGTTTTTAAATAAATGGTATTATGGGAAGGAAGTTGTTAAATCATTGATGGAATAAAAACAAAATTAATTTTAAAACAATACAGTGGACCTTTTTTAAAAATGGCATATGTACTTCTGTTATTCATATTTTTGTAAGATAAGTCACTTCGAGTCTCTGATTGAAATTGTTATCCTGTAAAAATTGTTTGCTTTATATTTATGTCAAATGATTGTTTCTTTTAATTACATACTACGATATCTATTCTAAAAATTTAAGTTAGATGTACAAATAATAATAGCATAATTTAATAGCGAGACATTTAAAAAAAATATAGAGCATATCGCTACAATAGAATTGCTGCCAAAAACTTCTTTCGTAGAAACTAATGGGAAGACAAGAACAAAATGTTTAAAGAAAATAACACATTTTATCACAGATTTTAAGATACATATATGTGTCACCAACAAGGCACATGTTAATTAGCTTGTTAGGTAATATTTACTTTGTATTTGGTTAACTGCACGTTGAATAACAAGATTTCGAGAAAATAATTATATCAAATAACGTAACAAGATTTTGCATGACATTTCAATGAAATGAACTGAAATTGGAAATTGGAATTCCATGATATATATCAATTTGGCACGAATGTGACGAAGTTAATAAATGCGTAATATGTCTGCAGCTTTAAAGTTCTGTTTCCTTTACAGGGTCCATCAATTGCATAACGAGGTCAAAAGAAGTGGGCGGGGTTTCACTCAGCCAACATTTGTTTACGATATCCAGTAGCTGGAAGAGAACAGAAGCTATGCATCAGATTAGTGTTGAGAAACATCTTGTAAACAAATAACAAAACTTTCAAAGTAAAAAAATTGAACAAAAAGTCTTTAAAAATCAATAACGAGGGTTTATATATTATCAGAAAATTGCTCAACTTGATTGAATGTGCTGTAGTTAAACCAAACTCAATTCGCAGGGCATAATGTATTTGTAGGTACTTGTGTATAAAGCAATTTCAGTGTATAAGAAGTTTTCAGATTGGATAAAATTTATTTTTACAATTAATTCAGCTGTCTTACACATCTTGCGTTAATTTTTTCCCAATTTTTTTTTTACAATGTCCGAACAGACCCTAGATACTTTATTTCAAAGAGAGACGTGCAATGATTTGATGTTAATTATACCAAATCCTCTCTTTTTAAAAGTTCTTTTGGTTTCTTTTGTTGAAGTGAAAAAATATCATACCTGGCTTCCTACATCACCTAGCTGGCCAGCTTGTTTCAGCTTGATTTTCATCATGTTAAATCCTTCATGTGTTGCCGGTAACAAATCATTAAAAGACACAAGGTGAAGGGCTGAAGTCAGTTTTTGGCAATTCGTAACATGTTTGTCCGATACCCCTTCTTTCAAAGGCACATTTATTATTATTCTTTCTTCCTCTTTTCCGTGATCATGGATCGGTGGATTACCAAATGGTTGTTCAGTTTGCGTAGGTTTTCCATTTTCAAGAAGAAGAGGAGAATCAAAATCAGGATCCAAAATCGGTGGGTGGGGCTGCTGATGTTCTGGTGTCTGTTTTTTAGAGTAAAGGCGATCTATGTACAATTCGGCATCTACCATTAAAGCAGATGGATTTTGGGGATTATGATTTGGTGAAACTTGATTTGAGTTACCCAAAGTTCCATTGTGAGTACTAGATGTCTCCGAGTCCTCGCTTTGTGGCTGATTAAACATAGCAACTTCGTTCTCAGATACATGTGTAAAAGAGTCGTCAAGAATAGCATTGTTAGGGGCGTGATTAGGAGACAGATGGCTACCATTAGGAGATTTATGTATAGGAGAATGGTTTGAATTAACAGGACTTTCTCTAACAATGTCGTCCAAACCCAACATAGTCTGTTGACCATCTATTTTATTTTTCTTTCCTTGATCAATTCTTGATTTCCTATTGAGAGAACCGTAGGTCCGACCAGGAATTAATTTCTTATCTCTTTCAGTTTGGAAAAACCCTTGTGAATCTAAATTTACAAACAATTTCTCGTCTTCTGGCTCTAAACGTTGCATTTCACTGTCTTCTTCATTCAACTGACAGCTTGATGCATTTGGGTTTTCGTTCACGGCCACTTCTGAAACTCGGAGTGGAACTCCTTTCTTAACAAGTTCCCTATATCGTCTTGCGGCATCGGCAGTGTGACTGCTTGCCATAACATTTGGACCTCTCATCTCTTTGGATATCCCTGGTGTTTTGGGACGATTACAACTTGGTGTCTTAGGACGACTTGAATAAGATATGTTAAATATCTCGCCGCTTGACATTTTATCAACACGGGGGGAACTTATTTTTTCAATTTCCTTGTCAAAATCCATTTCCTTAGTTTGGTCTGGAGATGCTGAAGAAACTTCAATGATTCGGGAAAGACTGGATGTTGGGCGAAATTCGTCTTTCCCTTCAACTAGTTCTACATTATCTTCAGGAAGACACTCAATCTCAAGATCTGGTGAATCGGTCACAGTTTCAACAATCCTAGAATTTATCCCAGTAAGACAAAATGTTTTTTCGGACATAGGTAATGATTGTTTACTGTACTGACTCGAAGAGCTTTTTATATCCGTCACTACAATATCTTGTTTTCTGGGATTTGACCTTCTAGCCTTGGTTTCATGAAAAGCTGAATCATCAGAAAGATAATTGCTTTGGGGACCATGAGAAGATATTTCGCTGCTCTCACTGTCAAACCCACTGTCGACATTTCTCCTTAATCTGCTTTGAATTACCTTTTTCATATACACTTCCTTGGCAGGTGCATCGACATCTGTCGCAAAGTCATCGGTATCAGCATCAGCTTGGGAAGACAGAGAGGTTAATTCACCACTTGTAAGCGAAACATCTGCGTGTCGACCTCTTATTGAGCCCCTGCTACTAAAGCTGTCTGTACTGCTAAAACTTGAGAATCTATTCAGGTTTGTTTTAAACTGTTTATCGGTAATAAACCTTTTTTCTACACTCTCCTTTTTTGGAGCCTGAATATAATGTCGTTTGAAATGTGCGTCTTCTTTTTCCTTAACGTTTTGCTGGTTTGTTTCGACAACTTCGAAACTATTTTCAATTCTTTGCTCATTTTCTTTATTTTCTGTATGTGTTTGTACGTTTAGCTTTTTAACATTCGCAAATTTTACATCCAACTTTTCATTCTTACTGTTTGTTCTTTGAAAACTAAAATCTCTCGATTTTCCACTGAGAGCTCTTTTAAGTGCATTTCGGGCTTTTGATCGTTTTTGTTCGTTATCTTCTTTATCCTCCATGTTTTTGGTAATTTCCTTTTCTGATGGAGGTGGAGGTGCTGGGTGCTTTTTAATCGATTTGGATCGTTCTTTTTTCTTTGTAGATTTTTTGTCCTGATTCATCGTTTTTGTTTCCTGTGGTTCTTGGATAGACTGAACTTTAATTTTATTCGTCATTTTATCCCGCACCAGTTGATGAGATTTACTGTTTGAGTACGATTCTTCCTCGTCCGTGGCTTCAGTTGCTTCCATTATTTCCTGAAGACCCGAATTTGTTCGATGTAAGACCTGAGTCCCTGAAAAAGTTCGATGCACGGGGAGAGACACAATCTGTGATCCAGATGATGTTCTGTGAAGAGAACGAACTGGTTGTAACTTTTTAACGAAAATACCTTGCAGCTCGTCATAATAATCAACAAGTTCAAAGCGCTGAGGCCCTGGTCCATCATACTGCCAGTATGCTTTTGGTCTCGAACCTATCCTGTCTCGAGCATTCATCATCTCACTTAGTTTAGGTCTATTTCTTTGAGAATCCAGAGAATCTGCCATTCCCGGAAGACAATCAATGATATGATCTAAGTCGTCTCTTTCAATATCAATAGATTCCAAAGGAAGGGGTAAATTTGACCAAAGCGAGGCTCTTGAATCAGCAGACACTGTATTTTTCAACCCATGTGGACGATATTCCATGTCGCTACGAATGCTCCACTGATCACTCTTTTGTGACACTGTTCGATGTAACGAGTTTTCGGACTGGAAAGACTGAATTGAATTCTTTGAATCTTGTCTCATTTTTTTATTCAGTTTGTATCTATCAAATGGAATTTCTATTTCTTCCATTTCTTCCTCTGATATTTCACCAGCAGATGAATCTTCTTTATCATTAGATTTAAATGCAGATACAGTAGTTTCAGAGCCAGTTAAGTTTTTCAATATAGAAACCGGTTTAGATAAAAGGCGTTTGCTGTTAGATTTCTTGATGTCTTTATTTTTGCTTTTAATTTCAAATGCCTGTCCTTCAAGAGTTCTGGAATGAGATTTTTTACCCTTTCCCTTTTTCTTTTCCATGGGAGATTCAGTCCTTCCCTGGGCACTTTCTTGAATCATGGTTCTTTTGTGAAACACCTCAGATACTTCAGAACGAGCAGAAGTTTGCTGTTGTAATATATCATCTGGTTCGGGAGTTCCACTTCTTCCATTAAAGAGAGTAGTCGCAGACTGCGCTGAGGGAGATCTTTGTATCATTTTCTGTCGATCTGGAGAAACTGTCTTTGACCTTGGGCTACGCCGTGATTGCGCTGACATTGGGCGACTTCCAGGCGACATACTTCTACTGCGTCGTCTTACCTCTTCGATCATTTCATATGGTGATCGTATTCCATTGGCTGGTTGCCTTCTCACGTAGTGGTCTATATCTGAATCATCAGACGGGTCATTCATGAGGCCAAAATCCGAATGATGGGTCTCAGGGAGTATACTGGGCATCACAACAAAATGTCCGTTTCTTTTAATGAGATCGTTTGGATCTTGGTCATAGTCCCATTCATATTGCATGTTTAGGAAGCGTCGTTCACATGATTTTGTCACAATTTCCAGTGCAACCAATGCAAACGATCTTATGTCTGGTAAGAAGAATTGTCGTTTGCTGCAAACAGCTGTTTCTGTCTGCTGCATTGATCCATAAATTTGTGTATGTTCAAAATCACCAATAGCTGCCCTCATAACCATATTCTGAAAAGAATAAATCAAATTTTATTGAATATTATATTTTCCAGCGAAATGCTAAACTTTACATAGCACAATCATCATAATTTTTTTTCAACAGTGAAACATACTTGGTCATAAAGCAAGGTAAAATAAAAAAGAAATGTAAAAGAGAACAGGTATTACTTAAGGATGAATATGTTGAAGATCGATAGCAAAAAGATTTTACCCGCATTATAGTTGGAAAGGTAATAAATGAAACGTAAAAAATCTACAGTTTTTGCAAACCAGGTTTTTGGAATTTAATATCGTAGCAATTTGAGAATATATAAAAAAAGCACCATAAATAAACGTAAATTGGTTAGTATAATGCTACATATAGGGTATATATGCATTTTTGAAAGACAAGAATGGAAATTCTCTGCATGAACCTCCTACCCTATAAATTGGCCTGTTGTACTCTTTTTCCTAGTGAAGGTCAAAATGTTAAATGAATACATGCATGCATATGAAAGTCAATACCATCATGCATTTCATGCAATCGAGTAAATTTGCAAAAGCTCTATAATAATGTAATAAAAACCTTTGTAATATAATTTAGCAAAGGTTTATAAATATTAACTGTATCTTAAGCATACATGTATATATTTCATTCTCTTAACTATTTAGATATTTCCATGTACATTAGATTTGTGTGAAGTAACCTAAATTATTTCTTTTGCTGATTTGTAAATGTCTAACGGAGACTAAAATAAAAATATTCAAATCAAATGAAAACAAATAAAAACAAAATCTTGTTTGTCTACGTAATACAAGGTTTAATTTTTCAATCTCGAATCAGGATATGTAGTATAGATGCAAATAAGATATTTAAACTTACCGGAAGGGACCCTTTGAGGTAGATGCAGGAAGAACTGAGGTTGTTATGGAGAATGTTTTGGCTATGAAGATAGAAGAGTCCCTCTGCAATATCATGGACAACCATCCTTTGACACGTTTCCGGAAGTGAAACGTCTTTCTGCAACAGCTCTTCCAGGCTTCCATTATTTGTCAGCTCCAGACAAATAATCCTGAATTATAATGAAATCAAATTTAAAAAATATATAATTAAAATGAATATTCTATTAAAGATTGTCTAGAAAAACAATGAAACATGCAAAAGACCAACCAAGACAATGCGAACAACATGCATATATCTGTAAAAGTAAACAGAAGTTCCTTTATGTTATAATACTTATTGAACTAACTTAGGAATATACAATGATATCATTGCATAATTTTTGTTCTTTATTCTGTGGATTGCAGTTTTTTTAAGTCACAGACACATTTAATATCATACATACAGACAAAAACGTAAAAACTAATTCTGTAAAATCATAATATTGCATGATATGCATTTTCTTTTGATGCTTGAAAATAATAAGGAATTCCTTTATTTCTCTAAACATTACCGTTTCACATCATTAATTCATCGAGTTTTAATAACCATTGTCTAAAAGCCTCATCAATTATTCACAATATTCAAACAGAATTATGCAATAAAGTCTGACACACATAATTAACAATAAAAGGTAATTTTGATCATATTTCGATCAATTAGAAGTAGTGTAAAAAGCTATAGCCGCTGTTAAAGTAAATTTAGACAATTCTTGTAAGATATGTTTCTATTACATAACGAATCGACAACTTTAAAATGACGTCCAGAAATCAATACTTTGAACTTTAGTGAAGGGATTTTGGTAAAAGGAATGCTACTACTTCTATAATACTGTGCTAGGAATTATGAAATATGGCATGCCGGTATGTAAAGCACATAATGAAAGTCATTAATGATTCTTAGCTAGTAAATTACGTCAAATGTTTGAATGCATGTTGGTGGCCATTATGCAAAAGGTAAAGTTGTGAACCTTGAGTCACTAGTTATTATCTCCCCTGTGATCAACGTCATCGTTTCGTAGTAAGGGTTGGAGCTGCTGGTCCACAGACATTGCAGAAGGCTCGGATGCTGCGCCTTTCTGAGCATGCCCAGTACGACGATTTCCTGTGCCCAAGCTTTGACGTTGTTTGAACCATAAACCTTCATCAGACCCCGTCTGACAGTTCCTCTGGATACACTCCATGTTGCCTTCAATCGTAGCTTTCCGGCTTCCTGCAGAATGTATTTAAATAATATCGTGATTTACATTTTTGTCTCCTTTATTTAATGAATTATTGTGTATTCAAACAACTTTAAAAATGTTCGCGGTCAATGATATATTTTGTCCTGTTTTTAACTTCTTAATATAAACGTTTATTCTTAGCCATAGAAACGATTTGCGTGCAAGATCGTTGTAATAATTGCGGTTGTTGTAATAAAATGTATTGATGATGCAAGTAATAATTTGTAGTTATCGAATTACGTACTAAAATATACCTTTAAAATCTAGTTAAAAATAAAAGTTTAACAATCATGTCCACATAAATTGATCAGGTATTGTATATTGACACTTTAATTGCCTGTTTTAGGGTAGTTAAATGCATATATTCATGAAATTTGAGTAAAAGTACAAAAATCATTGCATCTCTCCTCTAGCTTGTCAAGAAGGTAGGCCAACTTGATTCTTTACGACCGATCGATTCAGAAAACAAACAAATCATCAAACATTTACTGAAACACAGCCTTTTTCTAGAGATGTATTCAAGAACACTGTTTGGTTTTTGGTACCAGCTACTTGAGAAGTGCTGTGCGTGACAGAAATTTACAAACCGATTTAAGCGGCCCACTTGACTGCTTCTGGGCATAAAGACAAATTACAAACTCTCCTTACAGCTCCGATTTAACTGTGACGGAATCAGGTCTACTTTTTCTGTGTTTTATTTCTAATTATATGTCTTTTAGGTTTTATCATCGTTTTCTTGTTACAGTGCGGAGTTGTGGAAATAAATTGCTAGCTAATATTTATTCAATGCATTGATTTATTTCAATTTTTTGTGAAAACCTCTGGTAAACATAGCACTAACTGGTATCTCCTTTCCAAAGAGAGACAAGGGATGGGTTAAAATTAAATGTATATATATTCTAGAAGGTAAGGTACAAGTATGTATGCATTATCTAAAAGGTGTAAATAACCAAAAAGGCCAAAATAAAGGTATTGAATTATAAAATTGAATGTAAACAGAGCTAACTAAGTTTTGAAAAACATTCAAAATACAATTGGGTTTTAACGGTTCTTTCTGGAGTTTTAAATCGTGGTTATAACTTATTATTCGCATTTCTGGTGTTCCTTTTGGTTAATATTCTACTCATCTACGTACACATTAAAATTCGGATGATATTTTGAAAACATTAAGATCAATAGTCTCTTTTGAGATGTATACTCAAAGGAGTGCCAGACAAAATCATTGGAATCCATTTTTATTGATAATGTGTATTTATTTCACTTTTCAAGCAATGGATAGCCACAATCTCATTTACTTGCATAATTATGCCTAAATCTTGGCTTTTCAGATTTTCTGTTGAAATGTGGCTTTTCAGGAGTTTCCGTGATATATTAGTATATAATCTAATGGGGTCTCCTTTTGCCAAATCCAAAGGTTTAAAGGGATAAGATCGGTGAAGAAAGAATTAAAGCATTACATGACATTGAAATTTTTATCAATTCAGGATAATAAATGAATTTGGCTTTATGGAAAGTTGAGATATCGAATGCATAATGGTTTTTTATTGTTAACTTAATATCCATTAAATATTTGAAATGCATTATGATGCACACTTTTTGATATTAAAATTGACATTTGGCAGTGTATAGATTTTAAAGATCGACATCATCTAAATGAACTTTCACCAAATTAGGTCTTTTACTTCATTTCTCCTTTCTTAATATTTTACAGAGACCTTATTTTGGAAATGATCCTTGATAACATTTGCAAATTCTGCATAAAACTTAAAAACTATTCTGGAGATATCTAAAAGCCTTTCATTTTACGAAAACATCTCTATCATTTCTTTTTTCATGACATTTTGAAAGGTTTGAAAGGTATAATGTTTAAAGTCAAACCTTTCTTAAACTTTAATGGGATTAAAATTTACATATAAAAAGTTAGGACTTAAATACCCGGTAAATTCTAAAAGCTGTAACAAAAAGCTGATGAGGAGAAATGAAAATCATCTCAAATCCATTTACCCCCCCCCCCCTTCCAAATTCCAAAATTATAACACAATTCAAAAGATTTCGCCCCCCCAAAGAGCAGATAATGAAATATTTTTTTTTTATTTTCCATATTAACGTCTCAATAACTGACCAGAAGCTAATGGGTCATAAACAGTCTAATTAAAATTAAAAATCTAATTTTAATTAGACTCAGACTTTGAAAGAAACATACACCTTTTTCCACTTTTAAAAACGTTTTCTTAACATTGAAAATAATTTATTCATTCTCTAGAAAACTTGTAACTGTATTTTTTTTTTATCTCTTAGAGAACACTTTATTTCAAAAAAAACAAGTCACAAAGTCTTCAAGGTAACAAAAGATTGTCAAATTTTTCTTTACAACATTTAATAAGACAGTTTTTAAAAATAAACCTTATCCCAATCTGCAAAAAAAATGTGATAGGACATTTAAACTAACCCAAATTCTTCGCCCTACCCACACTTCTATCCCGTTCCAACTTTTTGAATTCCATTTCAATAGCAAAATCCAAATCGTCCTACCCAAAAAGATTTCGAAAAACCCCACCTTATTCGAATATGCCTCCACGACATAATAATCATTAGGTTGCCATCCAGGGGGGGGATACATAAAAAAGAGTAGAGGGTTTGATTTACCCTTAGATAACGACCGGGGCATGATCACGTATAGTGACTTAATGGTATGTCACCTATACTTTAATAAAGATTTCAAGGATACTAACTGTTTCGGTAAATATCAATGACAACCTCTCTCTCTATACATAACCAATCATTTTGAACTTTAGTCTTTTAAAAACAGAGTTTAGAGATTAGACCCACAGAAAGCAATTCTTTGAATCTGGTTAACGGTTCGTAATGAACATATCCAAGACATGCGATTTGAGAGAATACCCTTTTTAAATGTTTGAAAAAAGTGTAAATATGATTTTGTTTATTATCAAACATCTTTGACGCTCGAATTCGCCAAATTAGATTCAACAAAGACGTACGAAATGTTTCTACTCTTTATCAGAACGAGGTTAAGTCAAACAATATTTCCTTTGAATTTTTTTAAATTTAAATAGATAAAAGATTATTTTTGTGTTAGTGAGTGGGTCTCACTATTGACATTTGGTTGTGTATTCGTATATTTAAAAATGTTTGAACTTGCTAGGTAACTAGATTCGTGGTACGGCTGTTTATCTTTGACAGAAATCTGATATTTGCGTATATTTCAACCACCCTCTGACATCGTTAAACTTGAAGGCCTTTAGGTACAATTGAAAACAGTTTTGCAAACGTCAAATTTAAATAATGAAATAAGAGGACTAATCAATTCAGGTTTTTTTTAGTTAACAAACTTTATTATCCTATACTTCTGGTATTTGTGTAAATCAACCCTTCCTTTACTAATGTTTTTATCCCTCTCCGCATTTCTTAAAATGGCTGCTATATTTCTGTAATTCTATGCGAATAACAGTATTACATTTATTCACTTCTTTTATGTTAGGGTTTTGTGAGTTTTTTTGTTTTGTATTTTTGTATTATTTTACGGCATTTTGTTATTTTACAATTGAAATATAGCCAATATGTGTATGTGCGAGAAAAACATCATGATTCCCTGTGTAAGTGAAAACTGTTAAACAAAAATCATCAAACAATATTGATCGTTGTTTCCACTATTAATAAAAAAAAAAGATTTATATTATCTTTTTAGAGATTACTTGTTTAGTTTTTTTAGTCGCTTTAAATTTGATCCCGAATTAACTAAAATGACATCATATAACATTATGTTTCTAAAAACGGAAACCCAAATGGTTGTCCTTTTTTTTGACGTAGAATGCGAGTAATAAAGTACATGTATAACTTGGTTTGATATTTTATGGCCGTTTTATACTGTCGACATAAAACACGTAGCATATTCAAACGAACACTTAGAATATTGAAGTAAAGAAAGCTTGTGTAAAGGGGACTTGATTTTGTTTTCGTTTTCTTTTTTTCTTATTTGTCCAAAATCATTTTGGTTAAAAAATATTAATTCTGGCTTTTAGATTTTTACGGAGAATAATTAGTAAAGTTTTTGTGTAGAATTCATCTGATATAATTTTTAATTTTAATTTCTCAATATGACATACTAGATACAAGTAAACATTACCTTTAATTTAAATTCATTATTATTCATTTATGCCTATTGAGATTAGCCATAGAAGGACAAAATTATATTGGACACTTATTCCTATTATTTATCATGGACGTGCAAAGCAAAAAAATTAGTTTTGTAGAAGAGTCTTTTAAGGGCATATCTTAACTTACCTCTACTTTTATCAGCTCAAGTCGCTTAAGTTTATGTTGTGGTTCTTCCACATCCCTTTTCGATCCACAGCAGCAGATGCTCCACATTGCATTGCCAAACTGAGACCATACACTATGAAGAACGGTGGTCAAGCTTAAAGATACCAAAACAATCCAAGTGGCGGAATCAAGATTTCCGGAATCGTAGTATGTCACAAAATTAAACAAAAACAAAACAAGGACCCACAGTATCAGCTCACATAACAGTAACCTCTGGAACCTCTTGCCGTCAATCACTAACTGCGACTGCCAGACATTGACCGTGGAGGAATGAATTCGGTTGCTGAATCCTTTCCATAGTTTCACAGCGCTGATGACACAAGTGAGAAAGGCAACCAGAAGAGACACCCAAAGAACTCCAAAGTTCACAAGTCCCAATTCACCGCCATCTTCATAGGGCTGAACGATTCGTACACATGTGATAGCAAGATGTTTTGAAAAGAGACTGCTTCCTAAAGATGTAAGAGACAACGTTGACAGAAGCAAGGATATGATTTTCTCGGGAATGACAATGAGCAAAAACACATTTCTATGAAACGTAGAAATTTGTGAGGATTTTCCTGGGTTGTAGATTCCGAATAGAATGATCCCCGCTGTGAGGAGACCGCATATACAGTCAAACACCCCAAACACGATCAGAAACCCCGCGGCACGACACACTGGCTCCGATCCAGAAAGTTTAAATGAAATTGAAAGAATCAACCCTACACTTAAAAAAACATGCCCGAAATCAATAGATAGGTAGGCATACTTCCAGAGCTTAGGCAAAGAGAATTGCTTTCTCTGTTTATAAAATATTGACACTAGATTATTTAAAAGACCCACAACAGAACAGACAAGGACAATCAATGTTAATGATGTGTTTTCAGTGTCACCCATAATGTGCCGGCCCACTGGAGTTTAAAGGGCTGATCACACTTAAAGTAGTTTGATTGGTGCAGGTTTTCATAACTCTTAGTGTATTTTGATACTCGTCGTATCTTATACATTTAATTGGTCCCGTCTATGTGTCCCCATGTTCCCGTGCCGATAGCATGAACCTCCAGAAAAGCTTCATTTATTTCTTTATGTAAATGAAGTCCTTTTTTCTCTCTTGATTTGGGCTTTAAATGGATGCCTCAAAATAACTCTTCTTTACTCAACATGACTCTGAATTCATTAGATGTCAATGCCAGTCGTATACCTGTAAAATAATTTAGAGCAAGATATAAGCATTTTATGACATTAAGTTCTGTAATCACGCACAGAGCAAAGCCCTTTTATTGCCCCACTAGGGGAGGGTTTTTAAATGCTTTTCTTCAATCATTTAAATCATTGTATAAAATTGTGTTGGTGTGAAAATTCACATAAACAGATGTCAATAAAATCAATGCAATTTTTGCATGAAGAATGACATATGAAGCGGAAATCAAGTTATCAAATGGTGCTATTTTCTTCTCTTTTCTTGTTTTTTTTATACTTTTTAAATATCCATTTGCGTAATTTGCCCTTTCATTAAAAGTTATGAGAAATGCACAATTTTTTTATAAGAAGTTATTGATTTGTCGGTAAAAATCATTACAGATCGTTGGAGTTCGCTTCATGTATATCAATTGTTATTCAAAGTGAATTGTCGGTAGTGAAAAGGGTTTCATTAGGCTTCACTGATATGAATCCTGCTAAATTAGGAGAGGATTTTAAACAGAGCTAGAATTAGATTGATCTAAGCCATTGATAATCGTCATCCATTAGATGATTATAGAGGATTATTTCACGCGTCATACAGGGGATACATCATTTATTTTTTTATTTTTTTGGATATGAATGAAATAGTAGATATCAATTTGATACATTTTTTAACATCGAGGAAATGGAAATTAAATGGGGGGGGGGGGGTGTTCGGCTGTTTTTAAGAATTTCCTTTTTCGTAGAATGTAGGCATGTGTTCGTGGAATCTATAAATCAATACCTCTTGCATATCGACTAAAGTTTCTTTTTCGTAGAATAGAAATTTGAAATTAGAGTCGGAGCCTTATAAGCAGCATGAAATGAACCGAAATATTGCCAATACGGAAGCATCAATAAATAATGAAGAAATGCCAAGACAACAGCGCTCCATGTGAAACAGCTGCAATTTTTGCAAAGTATATATTTTTGCGTCGCATAAAGGAATCTTTTCACTGACACGATTCCCATTTAGTTATCGTTGAACAAAAGCATCCTATTGACAATGCACACTCACAGGCTGGATATAGATAAATGAGCTAGTTGTTGTTTAGTTTAACTTGACTAATACAGCGTTCTAGATTTAATAGTTTTTACATCATTTCAATAATGGAAGTGGTAAGGTTAAAAGTAAAATGTTCAGAATAAAATTCGATCGTATACCCGTATTTCCATTTTTCATAATTTATAATTTTGAGAAAGTATTATTAATATGATATGCAAAATACATGCTATAGGTACCTCTCTCTCTCTCTCTCTCTCTCTCTCTCTCTCTCTCTCTCATATTGACTTTGGTAAACATTCTCTTTGAAGATCTTATCGTAAAATCGAAGAATTCTTGAACAAAACCAAACATTCTTTTTCCAAAAGTCCCTGACAGCATAAATCTTTCTGTAAACATTTCAAACCTCGACAATGCTATCAAAATGATAGCGGAATTAGCAGTCGGATTGTAGACTCAACAGGTAACGGTTCAAGGGGTCTCCTTGTTGAACGCATTTATCTAAATTTTTCATTTCAACTTATAAATTCTTATCTCCTTGACGTTTGTCACTCGAATCAATGAATGACAAAGTTCGGCCACCACCTGCATGGTTAAAGAAAGTTCATAGAGTAGGTAAAGGATTGATGGCTTCTATGAACTCTCAGATTAACATTGTCCATTTCACATGTTACGTGAGAGCAAACACTTGGAACGGTTATCAAAAACCTTGACAGTTATTGTGCTTTGATGTTGAGAATTTTGGTGTTCTTCGGTTAATATTAAACAGACAAAGGATGTGCATTAATAAAACGAAAAAATGCATCCTTCGAAACTGCGTTCTATTCCATGGCAAAAAGTGTTGTTAATTTTTTAGAATGTTGACGAGAGAAATAAGGTTGCTACTTATGTATTTACACAACATTTAACCCGTGGGTCAGCGTGTTTCAATGTGACAACAACAACCAATTGATTGTCCAAACACTACGGAACCGTTATAGGACTACCCATAGATACTTCTTAACACGTGAAATGTCTTGTTCCAAACGAATACTTAGCGAGAGAAATCCGAAAAGCAAACAACCCTCCACAACTGGCTTGGTCCCCTAACTAAATCCTAAATCTATATAAGCATTGTTATGCGTATCCACCAATTGACAAATCCTTGATAATAATGAAACGGGAAAACATTGCTACCATTGAATCAATGGGCGCGGGTCGTCCATTCTTGTATTCCGATTAAACGCTATAATAGTTACAGTTTGAAAAAATAGCTTTGGTGGAACGCGGTTCGATATTTTTGTTTGTTCTGCGACAATACTTAATATTAAACAGTTTTGTCAATAGTTTTAATTTCCGATACACAGAGAAAGTAAAATGAAAGACGGGCTCTTTAAATATTTTGAGTACACATAAATTGCATTGTAGAAAAAGGTATCGTTTATTAAATAATTATTTGAGAAGAAAATGAGCTGCACTTATTTCTCAAAGAGATTGTTAAACATACAGAAACAACTTAGTAGGATTATATCGAATTATAGGCCTTCTCAGATACTTTTGAAATTAGTAACTTAAATAAATTCGCAAAAGAAAAGGCTAAACCATTAGCAACTCTTTCACATTTTGATATACAATGTAGATTAAAAAAGATTGTACTGTTGTTACCCATTAATGATTTATACTTCTTTAATTATTATTGTTGCATTTTCATTTCGGGAAAAATTAAAGAATTAAACTAGTTTGCAAAAAAAGTCTTTAAACTGATTTATGTCAAGTTTCCAGTATTCGATTTGTTCCCTCTATGGGAAAGACTCAAGGGAAATAAATTTTAAGGAGTGTCATTAACATTCTTCTCTCATGGCAAATTTTAAAAAAAATTTGTATCATAAAAGATTTTGAATATAGTTTTGTTGAAATCGTCTCTAGTGCATGGTAAACAATTTTCAGGTTCATCGATTAAAGATTACCTAAGAAATCTAATGAAGGTTTTAACTACATATAGATACATAACGGTATTAGATAAAATATGTAAAACGCCAATATGTTTCAGTGAATGTGTTTCTTTGCACGTCCTTTTTACGCATAGTCATGAATCTCGGAATTCAAGTGCATGGTTATTTTCCCTTTTATATGTACTTTAAGGTAGCATGCGCCATTTTTGATTTTTAACTAAGATTGGCGTATTCTTTATAAACTCTAACGTATATAGTTACATTTTTTAGTCATAAGTTAACATTTATTTTCAAAACGTCTTAGTGTTGAACACATACATGTACATGTTCCGTGTTAAATTGAATAATATAATGGTAATCATATAATCTTAAGATATTATTTTCTTCAGAAGGCCCAACAAATTTAAAGGTGACATTGATTTTGATAAAGTCAGGAAAATCTCCAATCCTATCCTACAATTAAGAAAATAAGAACAATGGCGAGAAAATATGCCTTTTCTGTGGCAGACTGAGAGTAGTTTGTTTTGTCTCCTATCAACTGGTTCATAAAAAACCGAAATTTGCCTTATATGCAATTTCATATGTTTCATTTTCGATTTATTACTTTTTAACTTCCAATAAAAAGAGTTGCCACTGATTTTACAGAGATTTTTGAATAATTAGGTTGCTTTATTTGTTTAACTATTAAATTTTCTAAGATCAAAGTAACTTTCCCAAACAAATCTTGTTATCAAAGAGCCTATATAAACGAAACGAACTAATCGACTTGACGATTTAACCTGTCGGCAGAGCGAGCATATCAATCAAATAAACCTATCGACGAAAACAATACTTTAACGGAAGGAACAAGACACGAACAAACCAACGAAAATAACTTATCAACGTACAAGAACCTGTCAATCAACGGAAACAACCTATCAAACCTACAGGTTCACTATGAGCCGTTTTACTTACCGGTATTACGAGTGCAACTGTCAAATACCTTCATTTTTTTTCCCCCACAAAATGCAGTTTACGCGCTTTGCAGTGAAATCTGAAATAATGAAGAAACATAACCGAACCAATCAACGGAAAGAACATTTCAACAGAATGAACATATTTATGAAACAACGAGAATCAACCGAACAAACCTACCTTACGAATCTATATACTGTGTGTGTGTGTGTGTGTGTGTGTGTGTGTGTGTGTGTGTGTGTGT
>WFKH01006014.1:44499492-44551428 GCA_016163765.1 Magallana hongkongensis
CCCATCCATTGATCTTAAACATTACCAATAAAGACTGTTTATAATTAATAATCTCCATTTTTTGTTCCATCTATGAACTGCAGCTTTTTAATTTTTCTCCTTAAAAAATCAACTAAATAGTCCATTGACGAAATATTGTTATTTATTAATGACGAATCAAAACTTACTACAAAAAAACTACATCACAAACAGGGAGATCCCAGACAAAGACAATACTTAAACTTATTAAAATGACTTATTGAACAGGTACTGTGGGATCTCCCTTATTAGTTAAAAACACCTGAACAAATTTGGAGATCACCAGCTAAAATATATGTACAAAAATAGTAAACAACAGTGGCAGGGTGATCTCCCTTAATATAAACATGTAAAAATTAAGGTGGCATATGCAAAGTTCTTGCATGTAAACGAGTATCAACCGAATGCTTATCTGAACTTACTAGTTATCATCCGCTATAAACACTTTGTCCTCCATAGTAAGGAATGAAAATGTCCGTTTGTGTGTGGGTGTGTTAGGGGTTAACTGCTAGAGTTCACTTTTTAAGGGTACATCACTTGTGAAATTGATGACAGATTGAACAAGATAATGATCAATGAATGAATTTACGCGAACATCCAACGTGAGGTTAGGCTGGAATTGATTTCACATAGTTTCCATTAGGGTTTGTTTTTAAGTAATCATTCTGTGATAGTTTTTGTTTCTTTCAAACACCCTTTTTTGCGTGCGTCAATAAAGTATTGATTTCATCAAGTTAATAGCAGCAATAACAGTTTTATGAAGAAAAATAAACCCGATCTTGTTGATATCAGATGTGGTTGCTCATGCTATAGCAATTATAACCTCCCAAAAAGATGCAATGCTAATTAATTATATTATTTTGTTTGTAACGACCTTTCCTTGTTTAGAATGTTCTTAAAATAGAGGTATCCATAGTTTCTCTACGTTTTCCCTTAGTTAGGAGTCAATATGTAATTAGCAGAATTTACGGAAATTGAATTATATTAATATTTCATGTTCAATTTAATTGCCTTTGACTCGTTTGCCATTCGTCATGAGGTTTAAAATTATCATATACAATTTCACAGATACTTGAGTTACCGATTTTTTTTTAAACATATGTATTGATTTATCTGAAGAAATTTTATATAACCTAAAATCTACTAAATTAAACATCTAAACAATTGAGGAAAAAACACAGACGATTTGAGGGATAAAAAATACATCCCCGGATCCTGTGATATAAAAACGCCTTTTGAGTCTATAATTAAAAAATTATATATTGAGTGACTTTGGGTCGCTAAAGGAGAATATGATAATCATGTAATCAACTCAGAACCATAGAGAAACTTCAAAGCGGGTCTATGAGTTCAGGGCCAGAAAAACACGACTTCCAATATGGATTCCACTCACGACAACAGTCTTTGTGCTAATCTTTTCTTTTCATAAAAAAAATCTATCTCGTTTTTTAAAGGTATACTCTGGTCGAGTTTTTACGGGTTTATTTTATTTTCAATTTGTGAGTAGTTGCACCTTTATGAGATTAAGACTTTTCAATAAGTATTATCGATGAATATTGGGTGTCTTTCAAAATAGCCTCTGAAATGGTAGTTAAAAGCACAAGTTTTTATGAAGTTTTCACGCTCTCTGTGTCTTTTTATAACGAAATGATCGTATTCATTTAATATTAATAGAGAATATTTTAATTTTAATCTTGATATATATGTGAACAGACTATGTGAGGATTCATAAATAGTAAATTACAGCATATACAATGCCATATAATTGATTTTATTTGCTTAGAGTACCGGGTACAATATATCATGAAAGACAAGTGGTAGTTAAACGAAGAATATCTTATAATGTACTTAGAAAACACAGTAATTGAAGACCTACCTTTAGATGGTAAATTAGTGCGTTTTTACAGGTTTAAAAAAGGACACTTTTCAGTTCTTTCATTTCTATCTCAGTTTGGGCTTATCCGTATATATCAAATCACATGAAATGATATAACTCCCAGTTCTGTATCTTTTTTCAAAATCTAATAGGAAATAATGATATTAATTTCAAGACAATTAACTTTAGCTGATTCATATAGTTCAGAAACCCGAGACGTCAAACTGTTCCACGAGTCTAGACCATTGTCAAAACTTTAAAGAGTGCCCGACCGATTCCGTTTGTATTACAGAATCAGTTATTAATTAAATCGCGAAATTTTAATTGATAAGAGATAAGACAAACCTCTAATTGATAGGTAGTTTGCCAGATTGATAGTATCTTGATTTGAAGGTAACTATAAGCATTTACTTATGACGTTAAAACATCTGCAGGAATAAGATCGAAAATCTAGACAACCTAACGCAATTACCGAAGCACCCCCTCCCTTAAATTCAAATTATTTCACTCATATCATTAATATAATAATGGTACATTCTTGTATGCATGAATATTTACAATAAAGCAATTTGTCAAAAGTACATTGTAAATTTCATAAAATAAGACAAAAATATATACTAGATATATTAATATATATGGATTTGATTATTTTTTTTTCATTCTTACCTTTCGAGTTGGTCTCCATCAAAATAACATTTGTGAATTATTTCCATTTTACGCAAAAGTCTCCGTTACACTTTAAATGCTTCGACTTTAATTTTTTTTTTCTATTGCAGTGAAACATATACTGTCAAAATAACTGACAGAAAATGAAGGTCAAATATCACCTATCAGTCGATATATAGCAATCCACACAGTGAAAAGGAGGCGCCTCTTCTAACAAAAGTTTAAGGCAAGTTTACAACAATCTACGCGATCAACCCCAGACAATTAAGTCCATTATCATTCTACGGGAATGATCTCTGAACCATGAAGGGAGAGAGAGAGAAAAAAAGAAATAAATAGCTTTTAAATGAATACACACTGAGCGGTGAGATATCTGTTATTGATCGAAGCAGATAGTTCCTGCCATCGTGGATTATTGGAATTGAACAGACGTGTAGGGACCTTATTACATGTAGTAGTACCCAACTACCGAGTGCTTGCCAAAGTTCTTATCAGGTCTCCTCAAGAGGGCCCTTGTGATATATCTGTTGGTTTTACTTTTTGGTCCTTGATTACAAGTACTGTCGCTCGTGAATCGATAACTTGGTGGATCGTGGGGTGAAGATTTACCCAGTCCCCCAAGTGCCATGTTAATTTCTCCTGGATGCATGCAGTGAACTTGTGATTAAAATTATGTAAATCATAAATTATGTATTTCAGAGGAAAATTTATTTAGGTTTTGTTTTTCGGAACTAGAAATCGATACAGCAAGTGATAAATTTTAATTTGTTCATGAAACTTTAATGCCAGATAATAAAAAATTATTATAGAAATGTAGGACCTGTATATAAACAAATTAACCATTGAATTTGAAATAATAAAAGTATCTACAAGTTCATTTCTTTAACATGAATGAAACTTTTCGTGTACAGACAATGAGTTGCAAAGTCATTCTTTACAATGGAAATAAAAAATACAATCAAAAGAATATTTGGTATTCGTTTTAAAGTTTTTTTCATGATAGCTCTTTTCTTTTTTAACGACACTTAAATGAAACCAAGCAGATTTAAACATTTTGGAATTACATCTTTGTATGTGTAATTTGAACCCACTCGTACCGATTGTGGCAATATTAAAACGCTTGCAATTCAGACCCCTTCGAAGCAATTAACTGGAAGAATAGCGAAGTATATAATCCAAGCAAAACGCTTATTGGATCATTCAGCGGTATTTCGATATCAATAGTGTAGCTGCCACAATTGTGAATCAACTCAAATTAACCACCATACTGTACAGATCAGTGTCAACATGAATATTATTTTCATTTCAAATATAAAACTAATTGACAATTCAATGTTCATTGGATTCCGTGCTTGAAATTGATATATTTATCGTGTAATCCATTATGTAGAGGGCAAACATAGGTCAAGTTAGTTTTTAACAAAACGTCATCATTTCGAAAGATTATCTACAGCATAAAGTTTGTTTTACCGATATAACCATCGTAGGTCCTTCATAATTTGTCAAAATACTTCCATAACAATGATAAAATGTGTTTTTAACCAACTTGTTTTATCATGAAGTTTTAGTCAGTATCGCTATATTGGTAAGCGGTCGTCATTCAACGTACATGTATGATCAACAGCTAAAACACGTGTTGAATGAGATGAAGAAAGGTTTATATCAAGTAAGAACACACTGAAGTAAAGTGCTACATTTTGTACTACACTGAATGCAAATCAAAATTTTCTGTAAAAAGTATTGCTTATAAGTTTTAAGTGAGTATTACCGTTCTTCGTATGTTCACACATGTCTGCAATCCAATGTAAAATTGTTCAGCGCAAGCAGAACGTTTGTATAAAAGTATTATTGCAATTATTTCTGACGACCGTAGAAAAAAAAATGAAGCATTTGCATAACGTCGTAGGCCTATTTATTTGCAAAAAGTAGGATTATGAGAGGCTACGTAAATTATCGCTATTGTCGACCAGTACGTTACATAAAAGGAACAGTTAAATCTTCCATATGTAGAAGTTTACAACAACTATTTGGAAGTGTAACGTCAGTCTGTGCATTCTGTGTTTTCAATGTAGCTAAATCCACGCAGAGTAAACCTAAAAAGTATATAAAAAAAAAACAAACCAAAAAACATAAACTAACAATGTAAACATCATGATTGAATATAGTACTTGAAGAAAGGATATTAGATACATCTTATATTGCTAAATGATACGTTTGAAACCAGATTTGAAAAGTTAAAGAAATGCAAATATTCTTAAGCAGAAAAAATTGCTTTAAACTGATTAAATTAAGATACAAGTGTGACAGAAGCAGTAGGAACACAATCGCATTTAAGAAAAAAATCAGCTGATGTGCACATGAATTTACAGACAATAGAGTATGTGATTTAGCATATTTTTCAGCATATATCTTAAAGCCGCTTCCCTTTGATTATTTTTAAACATACTCCAGTGTGTTTGATATTTTATTCATACGATGGTATAAGTTGTCAAAAACGCTGTAATGTAATTTAACCCCCAGTCGAACAATAAAATTTTCATATATGCATGAAAACAGGAATAATAGTTGTATCATCGGTGAAAAGTAAATCTCGCATGGAATTGAATGCTTTGAACTCATTCATACTTTACATGTGTTTAGCGAAATCATCTGAAAATCAAAGTCTTTATCAGCGGTTTTTCATTGTATCGATCCAATGTTTACTTTATGTCGAAACAGTTGGAGCCATCCCGCTTTTGATCCATATATCAATTGGGCCACAAATCTGTAAACTTTGTGAAATTCTACAGATTAAAGTGCTTTTAATTTACAAAAGTAGTGGGCCCAAGATGTCGTTTTGTGGACAATCGCACAAGCCGGTCCAAAAATATAACAAGTGATATTGATGCATGACCATGCAAAATGCTGGATATAATCGGGTATATGCAAGGCAAGGGTAGATGGAAAAATGTTCAATATTGAAGTAGGACCACATATAACCTGCAAATATGTTCGAACAAATGGAAAACATTTATCTTACATACGGCATCTCGATTGAATTTAAGAAATCGGTATAAATATCCGTTTAAAATCCGGGTTAAATCTAAAAAAAAGTTTAGTATAAGCAATATTTTACAATCTTTAATCGGAAAACCTTAAATCAACATACAACGGTAGTTCAAACAAATACCGCCGAAAAGTAACAATCAAACAAGGGACAGGTATCTCATCAACATAGCAAAAGTACTTCGCAACACACAATCAATCCCTAGACTTACTGCAGAAGACGGTGAAAAAACATTAGACCATAAGGAGTAAATAAAATACAAAAAAAAATGCATGCCAAATTCCTTCTGTTAAAAGATTAATAATAAATAAAGTTGTAACAAACCTTTATAAACGAAAATATACCTGTCGAACAGGCGCAGATAATAACTACAAACCATTGGCAAAAGAAGTGGACCTTTGGTTACATTATACTAACTACAAATTGGTGTAGTCTTAGCAATAGAAGCAGGTATTTCTACAAACACATAGCGACACAATTAGTCTTCGGGATTTAGCGAGACAATCTTTTTGCAAACACCTTCTCAATTTGATTTGGAAACATTTAATTTGGAACATCAAAACTTTGAAATCGGACACCAACATATCTTAACCCTTTAAGGAAATGAATTTTATTGAATAAATCCACTAAATATTTTTCTCTATTTTTATGATATACGACTACCGACAAAATCGAATCAAGATCCAATCAGACGACTGTAAATTGATTTATTAGCAGATTAATTCACGAACTGTTTACAATTACATGTATCTTCAAACACATTATTTAGCAGTGCTCAGTTCATTAAGAGACAACGTTTTTTCAAGTACCATAATGATCGATGTTAATTTACAGTTTGAACTTTTTTAGAAATTTTATTTGACACAATTTCAAAAGGATCATGAAAATACATATCTATCTACATAAATAGTCTACTACTTGGCTTTTGGTCCCATGGTTCACTTTGGACAACTGTTAGTTTATCTGTAACAACATCATGCGCAGCCATTGCCAGTAATTCTATAAAGTTGTGTTATTTTCTTTTAGATCCTAGAAGAACCCTTTATTTCTGTTAAAAATGATGGCTTCGGTAAAAGGGTTATATTTTATACTTTTGAAGTTACTGTTTAGCTACATTGAAAAGTGGAATTCATGAACTGGTATCAGACTTTTTCTATATCGTTATTGAAACTGTCATTATTGAAAGAAACGGTACGTTCTTCTTTCTACGTAGCATACTGATCGACAATGGTGATAATTTTCTGCATTTTTACTCATCCTTACTGACAATTAGGGAGATATTTAAGAGAGATGTACAGTAAAAAAAAAATTCCTTGGTGATTTTTAAGAGATATGAGCTACATTGTAGGGCAGTGATCATTGCAGAACCCGTGAATAATGATTTTGTTTTTGCAATGTTCGCTACCTAGATACCAACATGAACCAAAACGAAGTAAACATTTTATTGTTTAAAGAGCAACAAAACTTCTTCTGTTAATTAGCATATCATTTAATAGCTATATACGAATGTTGTCTCAAATATAATACGGTATATATGTATATCCACAAATGTAGACCACCAAGATGTAAAATCTACACACAATCGAACAGCAACAAATTCTAAAGAACACCCAGGGACATGTCGTCAACAACACTAGAAGCAGACTATTGGAAATACTGGTCAGCAAAAACGCAAAAACAGTGTTCATGAATAAAGTAATATAATCACCGAGAATCATTAAAACTCAGGAATGAGCTAAAGCTTAATAAGGATTTTGTCCTCAACAAAATATTTATATCAAGATTCAAAAACTTTCTACAGTGTAATGAAGACATTAAAGTCTCTAACAAAAAGCCAATGATTCTCAAAAGTGGGCTACGCATCATAAATGTGTTACTGAACAATATAAAAAAGTAAGTTAATTGAATATTCAAAGTCAACAATCTGAGCATTCTGTACTATGGTTTACCAATAAGAGCTAGCTTTGTTAAAAGTTTTTTTGTTACCATGGCAACAGTAAACAACAAGAATCATGACAACAACAGCCATTATAAAGCACAATTTATATGTTGCTTAATAAAGTGGAGCACATGGCTCAGTGGTCATGGCGTTAGGCCAGTAACCGCAAGGTCGCTGGTTCAAACCCTGCTGTGGTCACTTGATGTTGTGTGTTGTGCACTTAGACAAGGCACATTTTCTACATTGTCTCAGGCTTACGCTGGGAATTAACACTGGTGTCCCATCCAGGGGAGTCAATGATTATCATCCGCTTAGCACCATGGAAACCGGGGATAAGCACCAGCCTTGTGCGCCTTCATGGCACGGAGAAGGATTTAACTTAAATTTAACTTAACAAAGTAAGAATCATTCAAGTAAAATAACATTTTTATTTTCACCTTGAAAATTTCATTCTACATTAAAATTTTGTATAAAATAATGTAAATTGAAGACGATGTAGCCTTCCACCTTAAAGGATTCTCTATATACATTGTATGGCTATATATCATTTTTCTACTTGTAAAAAATTATTCCGTAAAAAAAACCCTTTTTTCTAGGAATAAAAAATGGACAAAACAACAAAATACATTTATAGATGAACAAAAACCACTTTTGGCTACTTTTAAATGGGGGAAATACATTATATTGAGTAACACACAGCAATTCTATTTAACACAAAAAGGTAGACCAACTTTTTAAAAAGTACTAATCCATGGATAAAAAAATCTTTAATGTGAAGTGTTTATATACGTCATACGCAAAGTCTAAAATTGCTATAAAAACAAAACTTTTCCAATAGATGGTATTCAAACTTTCACGTCAATTACTTAGCATTTGAAATTTTAAAAATTCACTTTATCAGACTTTCTCTATTTAACTACTGCTAGTCCAAAATATCTGACGTTTTCCTGGCTTTTTTAACGATTTTGATATTTTACTTTCCAGTAAAGTTATTGGTAATACAATGTACATGTATTTGATTCATTGAACATTGGAATGCACAAAAATGTATGGAATTACACATGGATACTCAAGACATGTGATTCAAAACTTCAAAATAATTCACAAAATGCTTGTGAAAGTATCATTTGTTAAGCTTAGGGCTTCCAAACAAACAGTGTCATGTCCTTGATGATGCTATATATGTTGAATGTTATTTTGAACCTAATTCAATTACATTTGTGTATGAGTCATGAAATATCCCAGTGTTATAAATATCCTTTTTGATAAGTATTAAGAGAAAATGAACCGCACACAAATTTGAATAAAAAATCTAAGGGTCTTGATCTTCACCCTCTGACCTTAGATCAGATTTATAAAATAGCCTTAGGTTAGGAACGTGCTTATAAACAAGCACAAGCTTCCAAATTTTTTTTAATAAAGAAGTCATAAATCAAATATGAAAATTGGATTGACATTGGATATCATTTTGAGACCTTGAGCTTCAATAAATGTTCCCAAGAAATACAAAATAGAAAAAAAAACCAATACAATCAAAAAAATAAGATACTAGTATTTAGAACATCACATTTTATTAGACTGTCAGTGACACTGGTCATGAACATGATTGTGATTTACCAGTAGGGAATTCTGCTATATTTTGATAAGGAAAACTAATGCGAGATCATATTTGTTTAGAAGAGTTGATTATTTTTAAGTTCAGGTTTCCTTCAACTGCTTCAATATGATTGTTGAACCTTTGTGCTAAGTACATGTACAAAGCTACCATAACTCTTTTTTGAAAAAGTCAGAGATAACTTGAACAAAGAAAGATACAATTTACATTTATGTTTTAACAGGTATATACATACTAATTTAAAAATTACTGTTAAATTCATTAATGACTGCTTTAATTGAACACAGATGTCAATTATTGTAAGGAAATGTTAAACCAATATATATAGTTATATAAATATATATATATAAACTGTACATGCAGTTATTGTAAACTTACAATGATGTTCCTGTATACTCATTGGGCCTTTGCCAATTATTGTAATTGTGTTTGTGCCAATAAAATTATTTGTATTTGTATTTAATTATACTGGATAATTTAACATGACCTGAATGTTTATTAAACAACATCGGATTATGGGCAATGCAATATTTTGAGTTTATCCACTGTCTAAGTATGAGGTATTACTTAGATCTCATACTCATTCACATAATTATCAAATAATACATTGGATATGCACAGAATCAGAGAAAATCATATTGAATAATTCAGGTGTTTTACTGTTTCCTTTGAAGGGTATACGTAGAGGAAGTTGGATTTTTTTTTTTTTAGGTTTTTAGTACCTGTACAAAGAAGTTTTGTTTTTCTGATAAGTATATAAGCAAATATATCATTTTCACTCAAAAAAGAAAATTCAAAACTTGAATACAATATGACAAGACTTCATAAAGTCTAAAAAAGCAATATATTGTAGTGGATGATAAATTTGCATGAGGTACACCCTACTTTGTAACATACACATGATACAACTTAATTAATACATTGCGTTAATTCACATACCCAATATATGTATGCAGAGTTACACGAAAAACATTAAGAACATTTTGTGTTATTGAGGGACATTGAACCACAAAATATGAACAATTACATTTAATTAACTACCTATACATTGCATTAGATTCACTTTCTATTGTTAACATCAATCTAGAAGGCAATGGTGTGGTTGATATGCAACAAAATGCAAAACAAAACACATATCTGACAAAACAATTCCAATATTGATCAATTTGATACATTGATGAACATACATGTACAACAAACAAATGCATAATTTAAATAATACGGTACTCATCATAAAACTTAAAATTGATATTGTGAAGCATATTTCACAATCATGATACATTATGTACAATACTGATAAAAAAACAAAACATGTAAAGAAGAAAATACAAAGGCTAACAAGTTCATGGAATAAATATCAAAATGCACACAATCTTCAAAGAAAAAAAACATACAATGATACATAGTATAGAATGATTTTTTAAAAATTTAAAATATTGCAATGATACTGTATTTGAAAATTTACTGTGGAATCATCTTTTTTTCTTTTTTCTTTTTGAAGGGGGGGGGGGGGGGATATTCATGGATTTCTTAGGTACCCCTCATCAAAAAAAATTATTCATCCTTTAAAAAAGTAGAGGGCACATTGTTTATTCTTGAATTATGATTAACTCAAGTATATTGTCCATTTCTGAACCGTGTCTTAATGCAACTATATTTCATCGCTGACAATTATGCACAATCAAAAATAAAACCCCTGGAAGTAACAAGCATAAGTGTCAATTGACTTCCAAATAAAACCCTTCCATATGAACCATTTCTTGGTGCATGCCAGCTGTGATTTTATTTCCTTGCTTTAATTAACTATGTACATGTACATTCACAATGGATAGACATTTTTACTAAGTGCAATATATTTTGGGTTTTGTTCTGTTTCATGTCCATGCACACTTATACTTGCTTTAATAGCAGTAATGATATTGTCCCATCATTTTATTTTTTTCATAATAGTGTAGAGTTTTTAAAAATACAATACACATTTCCTAGCTTCAATTAGCTAGTTTCTCACTTTTCAAATGTACAGCATTGTACTTTGTTTATTTCATAAGATGTGAAACTTTTTTTCAGTTTAAGTATCACTGCATTAATCTTCCAAATTCAACCATTTATATACACTTTCTTTAATGGGTGATTGGGATTTTTTTAATGGAATGCACTACCAGGTTCTCAAATACTTGCTTTTAAATCAAAAGATTCAATTAATTTTTTTTATCTCTTTGACACCAGTAATTTTTTACAATAGCTGAAAATGAAAATTTAGTTTTCTTTCAACTCCAGACTCATTTTTTCCATGCTAGTAGCAGCTTCATCCACATGATCACCAAAGTCTATTACATCTTCATTAAAAGCCACCTGAGAGGTTACCCTTGCTGTTGATGAGCTAAGTCTGCTTTCACTGTTTTTCACATCTGATAATTCTGAGACTTTTACCTCTGAGGAAGAAGATGGATGATCTGCACTATCCCCACCAGCATCATCCACCTCCAAGTCATTATCAGAAGTATTAGAGAGGGGATTAATTGACAGTGTATCACTCGCATTACTCATTGGAAAGCCCATTCCATTAGACTGGTCATGCATGGGAGGACTGTTGATATTTGAAGGCATGGAAGTTATATCCTGTACCGCTGATACTTCATCATTCTGCCCTCCCAGGACAAGAAGAGGCTTTCCAAACTGGTCGATCAGAAGCCATTGGTTGGTTCCAGCAATGGCAACCGTTTTGAACTTTCCCATGTTACTCATGGGGGAGGGAGGTGGTTGGGGGGAAGTCACAGTGCTGGTTGCCATAGGAGACGACAATGAATACTGAGACTGTAGGGACCTAGCTGACATACTGTTATCCAGAAACTGCATCGGCATGTTGATTTGAGGTGTTGGGACTGATAACGGGACATGGGCTGATGAAACTGGTGCCTGATATTTAGTTGCTGGGTTACTGGTATAAGCCATGTTCTCATGCAACATTGAGTTTTGACTGGAAGTGGTTTCCATATAACCTGGTTGTGTTGAAGAATTGAATGAAACATTCGAAGGCACCACAACAGCAGGGAAGTATGGTGCAGATGTTCCAGGACTGTTCTGAAGGAAATCCACAGTAGAAGGGTTATATACAGCTGATGACATGTTTGGGTCACTAAGACTGCCTTCCATTGGTGCAGCAGCACTTGGAGGTGGTGCAGTTGCAGTGGCACTAGATTTACCTGTCAGGTGACAAGTATATTGAAAACTTACAATGTTTTGTCTAAAAATCTAATCAATTTCTAATTACATGTATACAAGTGCTGGCTAAAATCTAAATCATTGATGTTAAGGTTTTTGTCAAACATCTAAATTACGGTAACCAACTGAATGCACTAAACAAACTGTACATACTCATCTTTTTTCTTCTCTGTTCCAAATGGGACTTCACTCTGAATTTTGTGATTGCACCTATAACATGTCATGAAATGGTACAAATGGTACTCTGAATTTTGTGATTGCACCTATAACATGTCATGAAATGGTACAAATATTTCGATCTGTGTATATTTTATTCTTATTAAAGTCATGAAATACTTTTTTTCCCCTCATATTAAATACAATATTCCAAATGTTAAGTACACTTATAAAAGTGAAAAAAAATCTTTTGAGATATCAGGGCTGTTCTCATGAAATAGCTCTTTGTTAAAAATCAAGCCAAGTCTAATGTTGACATACCAGTATTAATCATGGGCAAACTAATTGAACTTTTCTCATTTTCATGAATATTCAATATTCTAAATCAACCAACAAGATAACAATATCTTATATATTGAAACATAGTTCATATATAAGCACACATGTTTTCATTTGCATGCAACAGCATTAACAACAGCATTTATGAAATGTGTGAAGTAGCCAACAAGAATATGGCATGAATTATTCATGAGAAGAAGAAATGTTCAATTAATTGTCCTATGGTCAGTAAGTATAAGCTAAACTGGTTGTGCATGGGTGTTCAACAATGAGCATAGATCAAGTTTACACATTAATTCAAATATTTCATTCTAGAACTGTACACTTAACATCTCATCTGAGAGTGGGAGGCCTTACTTGCTTCAGACACAATGTCTTCAGGTATGTTGCTGTAGTCTTGAAGTTTCCTCTTTTTACTTTCAATAACTACTTTTCCTACAATCAAAAATAGATCAGAGTTTTTATTTTAGTATTAATACATTAAAACATTTAACAATATTATGTGAGAGTATATATGTTTCTTTTTCAACAAATCTCTGGGAGTAAAGATAAAATAGAGGTTTTCGCAGTATTGTTATAGAAATTTTTAGTCCATTTCTTAAAAGATGACACATTTTCAAATAATTGGTAAAAATTTTGCACCAGCTTTTAAATTAATCATATGCTTAAAATTGTCAAGATGCCTGGATATAGAACAAATTCAAAAAAATACAGCACCTTGAATATAATCAATGTTCATTTGGTATCTTATTTGGCCACTATTTTGATTGTCATTTAGAATTACACATCAAAAACAGACTAAAGTTTATTTAAATCTGTTGTTAGTTATTTTATTTTTTTATGTCTGAAAAACTTTAAAGTTACCCGGGTATTTAACAAATTTAAAAACAAAGTAAAAATACAGAAAGACAATTAACTCATGCATCATAACATTGTGATCATGGTTATTTCGGATATGTACCCACAAAGGATTTATGACATATTGAGTTCTCTAAATTGTACAGAAATTAAGCAACAATATTTACATTTTCCAGTGTCTCTGTCTGTGATAACACTACAAATCGATTTTGGACTATACAGCCCAATAAATTCATAAGACGTATTGTTGGGGGCGCAAGGGGTTTGCATAATTAATATTATAATATTTAATCGTACAACTGCTCAAAATTATATAAATATAAGTAATAAGGAATCATTCTTTGAATATTATGAGGTGATAATTTTGGTCGGGGCGACCGAAATTATCACCTCATAATACTCAAAGAATGATTCCTTATTCCTTAATTAGAGAGGTTTAGCAAACAAACGTGTATGCATATGTGTACGTGTAGAAAGGAAAATATGTGCATTACATCATCAGTTTTTGTAATGACAATATTCTACACGTATGAACACGAATAACCGAACGAATAAGTGTAGATTGCAAAGTACACGTAAGGTCAAACTTGTACTTATATTTACTTATTGGTTATTTAAATGAACAAATGTCTTCATTTTTCTAAATCCTTAATATTTAATGCGACTACTGATATCAAGAAACATAAATTGTCATGATAGTGTATTTTGTTGTAGAGGTTTTAATACACTTATCGCATCTTGCAAAACATGCGATGAAACTTAATCATCTGTTATATATCTGATATATATATAGCATTATTTTAAATGATGGTGTTCAATAAAAAATAACACTCGCAACCTTCAGTTTTTGACTGTGACTATCAATGCTCAGATTAAAAGAAGAGGATATAAAAATTACATTTAAAACATTTACAGGAAAAAGTACACCTTATAACTGCTAAACAAAAAAAGTTATGTGAACTGGTAGGCGTAGTTCTAACTTGTAACCTTATACACGTACAAGTATGCATACCCGTTGGTCTGCTAAACTGCTAAACCTCTCTATTAAAACTTCCAGCTAGGCCAAAAAAGATTACCAACTTGAAGGTACATATTTCCATTTTTTATACTCTACATAAAGTTTTGATCACCCTTATGACATACGTGTCAGAGCTGAGGGGGTTAGGGGGACTATGTTAAAATTTTCAATGCACCGCAGTAACATCCCCCCCCCCCAACCCCCCAATGGATGAGGATTTTGAGGATCGGCAGAAATGGAGTATATCCTTTTTCTGTTGTCAAGATTTAGAATAGATCCCCCTCCCCCACTTTCAATTTGCTTCTGACGCCTATACTTATATAAAAAGAATAACAAAACATCTTTTCCTCAACTTGAGAGAATTAAGATATTCATCTATAATTAAATAAATCTTATACATTTCATTTTGCAAATAGATCTTACCATCTGGTGTGTACATAAAGTCCATAGGCTTGGCCTCCAGGTCCACTTTGCCATCTGATTTCACATATACCTGTATCTGTTTTGGATTTTCAATTTCCAAATTTTTATATGGTGGAATTTTGACCTCCAGAACCTAAATTAATAGGTAAGAATTTTTTTAATGTTACATTGATAGTCTCTACTCAGCATTAAATGGGCATAACCAGAAAATACTTGATTTGAAATGATATACATGAAGCATATTTGTTAACCCAACTCCGAGAAGAGATAATCAGAAAAATACTAATATGAGGCTCATGAGTCTTAACGATAACCCTAATATATTAGTGATACAGCCCTGTGAAAGATTAATAAAAATAAATTTTGATAATAACAAAACTATCTTGTGTACTATTACAGATCTGTATGCTATTGTAGTATGATATAAAACAAGACAGAAACGTCTTCCAACACCAACCCAGGTTCATTCTTTTCAGTTTGCCTCTGAATTACAAAATAACAAAGATAATGCAGATTTACGAATTTATTAAGCAAATCAAATATTGAACATAAATAACATTGTTTGATTCCGTTTAGAACTTAAGAAGGAGAAACAAATAATTTACCTTAATGAATGCCGAAAAGGGGAGAGGGGATCGAGAGCTTGGTCCGTAGACCAACAAGATAAGTCCCCCGATTGACCGATGATGGTCGTATTTATAAGCTTACAAACAATAGAATTTAAATAACAATAGACAGGGCATCAATAGTCTTAAAAATGTAAATGAACTATAAATTTCCGGAATAAAACATATACATACCACACTATTCAGGATATCGTTCAACTTGTGAACAATTTGGGGGAGGGGGAAAGAGTCTAATGATAACACTCCGATGCACTTTCATATGCATTTTTAAATTAGTCTTAATGCATGAATAAAATTGTATGGGTTTACATGAGGTGGGGTCTGAAAAACTTGAAAGTTATCTGAAGAAAGACAACTCATGCATCACAACATTGTGATCAGGGTTATTTTGGATACCCACAAAGGATTACAAATTAAGTGACAGTCTTGGACTTTACCCCACTGCTAGAATTATCTTGTGCTTTATAAATTCTTCTAATATTATTTCAAACTATTATCTCATAGGTTTTCTTGTAAAATTTTTCTATCAGGATATGTAATAAAATGAATCTCTTTTTCAAATTTTTCAAGGGAGACTTACATTTTTTATCACATTTGGCTTTTCAGCTTTCACACACCAGCCTTCATTATCTGTAAATCGAACTTCTATCCCTGCAAAAAATATTATGATAGGTTTTACAATCTACATCTTTCAAAGCAAAAATAAAATTACCTGATAATTTGAAAGATTGGTATAATATTTATTTTGAATCTCTCAAAGTATTTGATCTTTATAGCACTGCTGAGGGGGACGTTACGTTTGAATCCATTCAAAAATTCTGGTCTCATCATGATGGTTTTTGTGCATAGCAAGTTTCAAGTCGTTTATAGATCTATTGTTCATTAACTTCTAATACGAGACAAAAGAAGGTAAAAAATGTATCACCATTGATAGGAAATTATAGGTAACAAGAATAGAATTCCTGGGTCCCCCGCCGTTCAAGCAGTATACTAGTATACTGTACTGTGGAATCATTAAATTTCGTGGGGGCCAATTCGGAGCGCGATATAACAGTATACAGATGGACAAACAGATGCACGTTTGTACTGAATTACAGACGGAAAGGAGTAAAACAATATGCCCCCTCCAGCTCGTCTTTGTGTGAGCATAAAACATTTGGTATAAATTTTATGAATATCTTAAAAATTTGTAGGCATGAAAGCACTTTCAAGGTCAATTTTTGATATAATGAAGTAATTATTGTGGTCAAAGTCCCATAACTCCAACAAAAAGTATCGACCAAGGCTGATTTAAGAACTTAACCAAGGTATTAGTAGTATAAACATTTGGTATAAATTTAATGAAAATCCGTCAAAATTTGTAGGCATGAGAGCGCTTACAAGGTCAATTTTTGGATAAAACGGAGTCATTATTGTGGTCAGAGTCCCATAACTCCAGCAAAAAGTATCGACCAATGCTGATTTTCGAACTTGACCAAGGTAATAGGTGTATAAACATTTGGTATAAATGTAATGAAAATCTGTCAAAATTTGTAGGCATGAGAGCGCTTACAAAAAAGTGTGACGGACGGACGCACGGACACACGGACCCATGGATACACGGACCCCCAGACACACGGAACCACGGACACACGGACCCACGGACGGACGCCCGGCATTTCTATGTCCCCGCTCCGCGTTGCGGCGGGGGACAAAAAGAACTTTACCTTTCGGAATGAAAGAGTCAGCAGTCAGTACAATCAGCATGTATTCGTTGGGACTTCTGGAGCCTACACAGGAGTGAGCAAATGGACGAATGGTGTGAATGCTGAAACTTCTTCCCTCTTCTGTAATCGAATAATTATGCTAATGAGCAAGCACATGTTCTGATTTGCTGTTTGGTAGTGTTTGATAGACTTTAAGAGGAAGGGGTGCAGATAAAAAAAGGAAGAAATAACTCAAATTTTCATGTCTATTATACTGTAAGATAATAAGGATTGAAAGATTCTAATGTGAATTGATCATTCAAAGCAAGTGTATACAGTGTATAAAAAATCTGAAACATCCTACTCTCAGAATTACCATCCTTTTAACAAGTCATTTAGAAATAAATAAACCTTAACTTTTCTAAGGACAACACACAACATTAATGTATAACCACATGGGTTTGAAACTATGACCTTTCATTACCTAGACCCGAAATATCACTGATTTGTAGTCAAACCAAGCAATATAAACATTTTTCGTTTTAAGAGAAGCTGACTAGTAGAACTTCATTTGATACAAGCATTCAAACACTTACTGGCATTAAGCAAACTATGGGTGGCATCCGACAGCATAAACGTCTGTTTTCCAACCTTGTAGAAGGCTTCCACAAATAAAGACACACACTTGCATTCCTTTACATTTTTATTCATGTTCCAATACCCAGCTGCCAAATTGAAACAATATTGCTTATCATTTAATGGATGATAAATAGATAAGTATGTGATTTCATTGGATCAAACCATCCCCCTGACCCTAACCTCTGCATGTCCTTTACAATAAACCTACCTTTCTTCATATCTTCACTGTGTATGCCCATATATTTTTCCACTGCTTGCTTTCTTTTTGCAAGTTCATCTTCATATTCTCCTCTCTTGGGAATTTTAATTGTTGCTTTACATGATCTGAAAAAATGATATTATAAACATAAATAAATTTCTACCTGTCAAAAAACTTATTTTAACAATTAAAGAACAAGGAATAATTAACATTCTTGGGTTTCTGCTTTTGTCTGTGATATAACTAAAATACATGTAATAAGACATGATCAAATACTGCAGATTGCAAGAATTAATTAATGTCCGCGTAAAACCGCACAAAGCAACCCTTGCAGATTTTAAAATCTCGCTTTTACATGTGTTTTTCAGAAAGATGTTAAGTAAAGGAAACTTTCATTTGTAAAATGATCTTTGCCATTTTAAATTCTCGCAATTTGGTGCAAAATGGTTGGAACGCAGAATCTTGCAATCTACAGTAAACATGATCAAATTTAATACAATATAAAGCCAAAGCCCGAGGGGCTTTTTTGTATATTTGATCATGTACTGACACATATTGAAATTCACATAAAAGTAAACAAGAGGCCCATGGGCCACATTGCTCACCAGAGCAACAATAGCCATAACTCTGATTAAATCAGCATTACAGTATCAAAATTAAAATATCTTGACTACATTTGTAAGTACAGTAGATCTTGCACAAAAAGTAAAAAAATCTGCCGATTTTTATCCACATCATATTTTTATGGTTAATACCAAGCCCATTTTGTTGTTTAAGTAATTGTGAGAAGATTTTTTTCTATTCCTGTATAAAAATCCCCCCTTTGTGGCCCCACTTTTCTTCAGGGAATCATGGTTTAATCAAGCTTTAATCTGCACAAGCTATGCTTTCACACAAGTTTCAGCTTTTTTGACTGAATGCTTTTCCAGAAGATTTTTAAAGATTTTTCACTTTATCTTCCTATGTTAAAATTTGAGACCCCCCCCCCCCCCATTGTGGCCCCATCATACCCCGGGGATCATGATTTGAACAAACTTGAATTGATACTACATGAGGATGCTTCCACACAAGTTCAAGCTTTTCTGGCCCAATGGTTTTTGAGAAGAAGATTTTAAAAGATTTTCTCAATATATTCCTATTAAAAACTTGATCCCCCCCATTGTGGCCCACCATACCCCCAGGGACCATGATTTGAACAAACTTGAATCTACACTACCTGATGATGCTTCCACACAAGTTCCAGCTTTTCTGGTCATATTGTTTTTGAGGAAAAGATTTTCGAAAAATACCAAAATTTTCAATAATTCTAAATTATCTCCCCTTTAAAGAGGGTGTGGCCCTTGATTTGAAAAAACTTGAATCCCCTTCACCCAGTGATGCTTTGTGCCAAGTGTGGTTGAAATCAGCCCAGTGGTTCTTGAGAAGAAGATTAAAACGTGAAAAATTTACAACAACAACAAGGACAGACAACGGACAAATTTTGATCAGAAAAGCTCACTTAATTCTTCAGCTCAGGTGAGCTAAAAATTATTCCTTAATACACGTACTTACATTTATATTATGTATCAAATTTGTATGTGCAATAAAAATTCAGATCTAATTAGTACTTGTTCTTTACACCAAATAAATTCATCATATTATTGCATTTAATAAGCTGAAAAATATTTTTCATGAACTTACAATGTAAACTTATTTTCTGTTGTTGGAATGAATTTTTCTACATACAGTCCACTTTTACACTTATCACCAATCAGACAATATGGGTGAGCCTTCTTGTTGCTGGGATCTATCACGTGGATTCTCACAAAAACCTCTGTATATATATTGTGGAACTATAAAAAGAAGTTTAAGAAGGATCAACATAATATGAAACAATCTTTCAAACTTTCAAAATTATAGATAGTATTTACCAATTTTATTTCAAACATCACTATATCACTACTAGATTCATTGAAAATATTTATTATTAATAATTAAATATTTTCCTGAATGTCTTTGATGTACACATTGCATAAATATATACATAAAATAAGCACAAACATTGCAATACTTGCCCATAGTGAAGGATATATATATATATATATATATATATATATATATATATATATATATATTTTTTTTTTTTTTTTACGTACATGAAAAATTTAACACATTTTTTCAAAAATTATAATTGAGTTGTCCATTTTATAAGATTTTTCCAATTTTGCTTGTTGGTCTACTTTTTTATGATTGCTTTTTAGACGTTTTTCCTTTTTTTCGTGTCAATGATTTTATGATTTTTTGCTCATCACCTCTACATCTGTACATTCTTACAAAATAGAACTATTCAAGAAAGAAAATTTAATCTGGCCCCGTCGTTACCAACATTCTTATTTGATGCATCACTTTCAAGAAAGTCTCTCAAAATATCTACCCTAATGGCTAAGAGCTCCTCTTTGCCAATGTTTCTGTTGTTAAGTTCTGTGTCATAACGAAATCGTGTCATCTTGTTGGTGACGACAACCTCCATTGTGGACTGCGGAATTCTGTGTCCATTGGTTGGTTCAACTTCAGGACCTGGGGTTCCACAGATGTCTACAACATGACCTAAAAATTTTCAACACATCTAAATAATAAAAAACATGTCTGAGTCTCAGAGACATACAATCATAAAAAGCATTGCAATTATAGTACCTTATTTGTCAAATACAGTTTCTCTTTGTCTATATTTTGCAAAAACAGCTAGTGATCATGAGTTATAATTCCTTATAAACCATTTTGGCCCTTTATGGCTCTTAAAATTCACAATTTATTTCAATTTTTGTTGTACATATATCAATCCTCAGCCATAAAAGCTTAAAAATTATAATTCTACAATTTGACTGATATATGCTTTCACAAAAATCTCAAGAGAAGAAAAGCTTTCCAAGGAGGCATTTTCACAAAAATTTCAGATGAGAGAAGATTTTCAAGAAGGCATGCAATTAAATACTGGTACTAAATGCTTTGTACATTCTGATTAAAACCACTCCTTTCTCTTTACACTTGTCAGGGTCTGACAGGTATCGATACCAGGAGGTCATCTGCAAATGACCTTTACCTCTGACCAATCAGGGAAGGGCTTTCTCTTTAAAAGGAGATAGAAAAAATAATTCATGCTTGTTTTCTATGTAACCTCCAGTATTGAAGAGTTACACTTCTCATAAAACAGATAAAAGCATGTCTTTCATTGGTTTGGGTATATTATTTAGATTGTATGCAAATATAGAGGTCGTGAGAGCTAGGATGACGTCCTCTTATGATCTTATCAATACATGTACCTGTAAGACCCTGACAAGTGTAAGGAGAAGGGGGATAGTTTAAATCAGACTGTTTTGTATAGCCCTGATTTAAAGCTCAAGCCCTTTGTAACCCAGTGCTTATGAATTAAAGATTTTAAAAATTTATAGGGAAAAAGAAGAAAGGAAAGAGAAGAGTGACAATTTGGATGGCTTAAAAAAATGTGATCGACTTGAAACCTTGCAAGTGTTCAAGCATGGTCAACCTTGGTATGAATTTACTAGCTAAAATATTTAAAATTGTATGCAGCATATAGTTATGATTAGTTCATGATATGTTTAAAACAGATTTTAAGTCATGTAGTCAAAATGTATACATAGTTGGGCCATGAGGTAGCTAGAAAAATTTTTAATTAATTCAAATTAACATTCTTAAAAAGCTTGATCACTAGTGAAATGTGAAAGAGAATGGCAACTGCAGTGATCATGAATCAATAACTTAACAAGCTCTTCATTAATTGTCTTTATATATATATATATATATATTACCACTTATTAAGTCTTTTGAATCCTCTGCATTGATGGTAGAGTTTGGATTTGCATCAATTCCTCCTAAAATTAACTCTAATGTAGTGGGATCTAGAATAGAAAGGTTAGATAAGAATGTCAATAAAGAAAATTTTACAAACAGCCATAGATTGTCTAGTCCTTATACATGTATTTTACCATACCTTTAAAGAATTTTAATTACCATATCAACTGTCATAAAATATATGTGGTACTAAATATTTTTTAATTGGATCATAAAATTTTACATATGTTAATTTGATGAAATATTCTTATTAATAAGATATTTACCAAATAAATCACTCAAAGGTTCCTCCTGCAAAAAATTAAATCAGTAACTTAAACTTAGAGATGGTTGATTTCAGGAAAACACTTACCAGTAAACTTCAAAATATTTTAATAATGTATACACAAAAGAGACTGGGATATAGATTTAACCAGGCTTTGCAGGATGAATAATCCTCAAAAATTATTTACATATACCATCCAACAAGAGGCCCAGGGGCCACATTGCTCACCTCAACAACAATAGCTACTGACATATCTGATCCAAACAGCTTTACTTTAAAGGGACCTAGACACAATTTTGAGATGAAAATTTTATTCTTAATATTTATATGTGTAAAATATGGTTTACTTGTGTATTTTGAATGATTCACCAAAATTTGAATGTTAGAAGAAGTTGTTGAGTCATATTGTTTATGTATGTATATTACTACCAGGTATGTTAAAATTATGGCATTGTAGCCCATATTACCTCCAGGGATAATGATTTGAACAAACGTGATACTACACTATCTAAGAATGCTTTCGCATAGGTTTTAACTTTTCTGGGAAAAAAAATTTCAAAAGGGTTTTAAAGATTTTCCCCTGTAAGTTTAAGTAAAGATTGGATTAGCACTGTGGCTTTATTTTACCCCCAGGGATCCTGATTTGAACATGCTTGTACAAGTTGAACATGTTTCATCCTCCCCCCCCCCCCCTTTCTTCCAAATTCCCAAACCATTTCCTGTATGTGGCCCCCCCCCCCCCCCCACCCCATACTACATGAGGAAGCTTCCACATTTTTAGCCAAATGCTTTTTGATAGGAAGATTTTTAAAGATTTTCCCATACAAATTCCTATATTTGACCCCCATTGTGGTCCTACCCTACCACCAGGGATCACGATCTGAACAAAACTTAATTTAATCTACACTATCTGGAGATGCTTTAAATTATTATATTTTTCAACTTTTCTGGCCAAATGGTTTTCCAGAATATTTTTCCCCAATATATTCCTATGTAAAAAAATTTGAACCCTCATTGAGGCCTCATCCTTACCCCTGGGATCATAATTTGAACAAACTCTACCTGTTGAAGCTTTCACATATGCTTTAACTTTTCTGGCCACATGGTTTTCCAAAAGAGTTTCCCTATAATTTTTTTATGTAGAAATTAATTCCTACCCCATTGTGACCTCCCCCTTCCCCTGGGGATCACTATTTGAACAAACTCGAATCTACATTACCTGAGGAAGCTTCGATTTAAGTTTCAATATTACTGGCCAAATGGTAATTGAGGAGAAGATTTTGTTAAAATGTCAATACATTCCCATTATTTCCTATAATTATCTCCCCTTTAACTAAGTTAAGTGATGGGCCCTTCATTTGAACAAACTAATCCCCTTGGCCCAGGGATGCTTTTTGTCGTGTTTGATTAAAAGTGGCTCATGGTTCTAGTGAAGAAGATGAAATGGGAAAATTTTATGATGACAACAAAGACAATGACAGACAACAGACAAATTTTATCAGAAAAACCCATTTGAGCCTTCTGCCCTGCAGGTGAGCTAACAATAAAAATACATCAATCTGTATAAATTAATGGTGAAATAATACTTATAGTGTTGATATAATTCTAATAATAGAAATTAATTTCTATGCTTAAAAGTAATCCACAAATTAAACAACATAAAAATTAAGTGATTTCACAGAAATTTATATCATACGTACAAACCCTCAAGAATTTTGTGACCCATTAATTGTAAAATAATTTTTTTATATGCTATTTACAGAGTCCTTTTGATCCTCTGCCATTTTGTGGTCTGTGACGACTTCAACCAAAGTTTGTAGACCTAGTCATAGAATACTTGTTGTACACTTCAGATTCCCAAATACTCCAGACCTACAAATAAATTAAAAGGAAAACATGCATATATTACATACTGAATTAAATTTCCCTATTGATAATACATGTACCGGTATATTGCATTTACATAATTACCAATAAAGCAATGACAACAGTGTTCATTGCCCTCATACCTTAAATGAAGTATTTATTAGAACAAATACTTTAATATATGTATACTCTCTGTCCATTTTTAACTGTTTTAGTAAAATATTTACTACTACAATCTCACTAATTAATTAGAACACACCTCTTTTTTCATTGGTTGATCCAAACTTTTGCACCAATCAAATTTTTCTTCTCAATTATTTTTGTTTCTCAAAGCCCTCACAGTTAATTTAACATTCCTGTATATATATTAAATTATTGAAAACAATTAATTTAGATCAACATATTAAAATGGAATATATTAATTAGCTACTGCTAATTAGACAAAAAAAGTGGCTTGTGTTTAAGGATCCTCAACACCCCATGACTTCTACTTTTTATGACAGTACGTCACAACATGGCAATTTGAATGCACTGTGAAACCAGTTTATATTGCCAAAAGTTGCTGTCTATCTCTGTGGCACAATGGGTGTAGCTTCAATCTACCAATCTGCAGGTCCCGAGTTCAAATACCGCAGGGACTTTTATTTTCATGAATATATAAGTAGTACAATTTTAAAAATTGCATATTTCCCCCAAAATTGAATTTTTTCTCTGTCATTTTCAAGTCCAACACATGCTAGAAATCCGTATCTTTAAGTACTGTAATTAAGAAGTTCAGGTTTGTATGCAGAACTTTTCCCAGGTGTGTGGAGGACCCTTAAAATGGTGTTTACTCCATTAAATCTCTACTATTAAACCACATATTATAACCAGTGGAAACCATATGCAAAGTTGAAGTTAAGGTTGGAGCGAAATTAAGGACTTGTAACTTGCATTGAATATAATGTACATGACATGTAGATCAAGAACTGAAAAAAAACAGTCTAACATGTACATTATACCAATAAATATAATTAAACCCTTACCAAAGAAAGGTTCTACCACACAAAATTAAATCAATTTTATGATCAAACTAGTATGTACTTCAGGTTTATATATATATATTCTTCAGTAGAGGATTCTCAAAGATATAAATAGGTTTCTGTTTCTATTTTTATTTAAGGAAATTTTTATTTAATCTATTTTTAAATTCTTTGTTAAAAGATGTGCCTGATCCTTGACGCCCTGTGACTCTTGACTTTTTATGACAACACGTCACAACATGAGATTTCAAACCACTGGGAACCTGTTTATATAATTGCCAAAATTCGGTACCATTCTATGTATTGCAATATGATTATAGCTTCAGTCTACTAACATGCAGGTCCAAAGATGATGAGGTTCGCACACAGCAGGGGTTTTTATTTTTATGAATTGTAATAAATAATGAAGTTGATTTTCCCTCCAAAATTGATTTTTTTCCCTGTCATTTTAAATGTCCAACGCATGCCGCAAGCTAGAATTTCACATCTCTATATATGAATATAAATTTAGGCTTGTATGGGAACTTTTCCCCAAGGTGTGGAGGACCCTAATAAGTGATGAAACTGGATATTTGCTATATTATAGTTCTGTTGGCAGATCTAACAATTGTTGTGAACCTACATGTAGTTGTGTGGAAGGGGGGGGGGGGGTCTATACGTATTCGCCCCTATACATGTAACTATTATCTATTATATACCTGTTCATGTATAATTATGATTATTTGTCTAATATGTATATAATTATAAGCATACACTACCAGAATTTACACCATGCATATATTACCTATTGACCTAAATCTTTTCACTTCATTATTCCTTCTTAGCTATATCAGTGAATTTATCCACATATAGGCTTTTACAGTTTCTGCAGCACTAGTATAGTTATAATAAGATTATAATTATACTTAAGTTCTTAGTTCAGTAAGGGAACTACATGTATAAATATATAAAACAAACTTAAGTATATAAACTTTTGAAAATTATTTATGTGATTTAAATTCATCTTGAGTACCTATAATGCATGAAGAGATCTAAAAAGGGGTGAGGGGGTCAGGTCGGGGGGATTAGATTCCGATCAATCCAGATATCCTAAATAAATCAGATCTCCATTCAGTTTACAATCCTTTCAAATCCATAATTTGTTTCCGAAATGGGTTGGGTCCAAGGGATATTATCCTTGGGGCTGGGGGGGGGGGGGGGGGGGGGGGGGGGTCTAAGGCCTATTTTCATTTCCAAGATTCCAAGAGAATCTTGATCTAACCCTCTTGACACCCACCTCCCCTTTCCTCCTACATCCATACATGCCTAACCCTTGTGTAAATTTTCAGCTGGATTTAATTGTTATATTTATAGATCTTTAAAATCCACATCTATAAATATCAGATACTTTAAATGAACTTGAATGAAGACAATATAGGCAGTTTATATACGTACTAGTTAATTAATATAATAATTAATTAAGTTATTCTTATTTAAAACACACGAAAACCGAAAGACAATTTAAAAGACTTTGCACTTTCATGCATTTAAATGAGGGAGTATTAGTTGCTTATAGCCATTTGATTGAATATACTAATGTGAAACAATCCTGCCCATGGGGTATTTGAATTTCTCAATATATAATGAATTAACATAATTATACATGTATTTCAAATATTTATCAAAGTCAATCAACAAATAGTTTGTATGTAGATACATGTACATACCTGTAAACAAGAAAATCTCAGAAATATGAAAATTTTGACAATCTATTTTTGTCTAAAGGTATTTTTGAAAATTTTATCCAATTTCTGAAAGTTTTCAATAGGGACTAGGGAGCAATACCTAAAAGGGTTTGAATCTTAATAAAAGCATTGAGAGAGAGAGAAAGAGAGAGAGAGAGAGAGAGAGAGAGAGAGATATGAAAGAGGAAAATATAATGTACATGTAGTCACTTTTAAGAAAGAGAAATTTTTTTTTAAAATATTATAATAGAATAAAAGAGTGGGAAAGAATGATGGAAAAGATAATTAAGGAATGCACAATGCATAAAGAGAGTGTTAAGTCATCTTCCCAAGTAGTCAAATGAAGAAATAAAAGAGGAGTTATAGTAAATGAAAGAGGTACATGCAGACAAATTAAAAAGTTTATGTAATACCAGTAAAAGAATCATTGAACACCAGTCAGGGGTGTGACTGAAATCCATCATATTAAAAAATAACTGATTATTGTCATTTCTACTAACTACATAATGTACACATCTTTTTATTTTTGTAAATATGACTTGTTTTCATCATATTTCCATTCCCAAGTTAATTCTTCCAACCCATTTACTTCATAGTACACTATCCTGCCATGGTCCCATGTGTACAGAAACACCTTGACTCACAGTTGAAACCAAAATAAATTAGTGCGCCTGTAAAACAAATGAGATAATTAAATGGCCCAGACTTACCAATTTATTTAAAAATGATGATTTCTAGTCATAAAACTGAATTTTATTAATAGCTGAAATCCATCATTTTTAGAATAATGATGAAAAACAGTCATAACTATTTGGAGTTTATTTTAAAATAATTAGAGTGACCTCTGAAAAATGAATATGATTGTATTTCATCATTTTTTATCAAATTGGTAAGTCTGTAAGTTAGTAGAAATGACAATAATCAGTTATTTTTCAATATGATGGATTTCAGTCGCACCCCTGACCACACTGTTGAAGGAGCCTTCAAGGAGGATTGAAGAATCATGGCTATTCAAAGAATATTTGATATATTATAGTGATTTGAAGAAAAAGAATCAAACACGGATGTAAAGACAGTAATTAAGAGATTAAATGAGGAACAACTAGAAGAGATAGTCAACAGAGATACAGAGGCTGGGATGATCAAGTGTTCATTTGAGAGAGAGAAAGAGAGAGAGAGAGAGAGAGAGAGAGAGAGAGAGAGAGAGAGAGAGAGAAGCTGGGCATAGAAAAGTTGTCCATCTATGTCTAGGTCAGAGTCACTCAGAAAAAAGTTGGTGAAAGAATATGAAAGTGGGGGATAACCCAGTGTTTTTAAAAGAATGAGGAAATATTAGATGAAAACTAGGGTGAAAGAGATGCACATAGGAAAATGACAACTTGACAAAGAACACATACTATGGAAATGAAGGAAATAAAAGAAGGAACACATATTCACTGAATGATGACTCTCTGAAAGATATAATGACAAGACAGTTTCAGATGAAACTAACTTCATGTTAATATAATAAATATTGGTGGGCATTCCCATTTTTGTTAAGGTTGCTTGATCACTCTATACACCTCAAAATAATTTCTCAAATCTGTCGAAAATTACTTGATTATGAAAGATAGCATGATTCATAAGAAATATATAAGTCAAATTAAGGCCAAAAATATTCAATACACATTAATTGGATAATAAATTATTATTTCAAAAATTTCTTTCACTAAATATGAACAAAAGCCCCAGGGGGAATCAAACTTGTGATCCACGGCTCACAAGCCTGATACTTTAACCACTAAGCTATGATGATATTCAACCCAATTGATTGAATGACACAAACAATTTAACATCTTGTGATGTAGTGTCTTAAAAAGAAGTGAGGTACATAAAAGCCAGCAGCCAGAGCTTTACTGCTGTGCATAATGAAAATTTTGATGCATTACAAATTTCTAAGCATTTGATATTGGTGCCTGCATGAAATAATCTGATTTTAGTGTCATTATGTACTTATATCAGAAGAAAATATGAGGAGAACCCTTGTGTGGTACCTAATAGTATAATTATGTTTTTGATCCTGTGAATTTTTTTCAATTGAAAAATGATAATGTGCAAATGAAGATATCGTGGATATTTTTCCTTTCATCATGCAATTTCAATTGTACTTCTTTCACAGGTATGTGTATTTTCATTAAAAATTGTCAAAATGCAACGGTACACAATAACTTGGGACAGACTACAGTACATTGTATTCTTGCCACATCTATAATTTTACATGTTAAATTGTGATGCTTCATTGCAATGACAAGATATGGTACTGGTACTTGGCAAGAATTGAATCTAATGCCAGTGTGGTTTTTACATTACAAGAAGTCGTTTAGTAATCAACATATAGCGAGGAAAAAAATTTAATCACCGAGACTCAGCTAGGGGAGTCTTTAGTTCTTCAATAATAGAGCTAAAATACCAAAAATAATACACCCCTTGTTTTACAAAATTAATAGGGTTGTAATCTTAATTTATAAACTGTACCTTTGATAAAACAACTACAACACTTGTTTAACAAATTCAATAGGGTTGTGATATTTTCTTAATTTAACTGTACAATTGATAAAACTACAGACCCATGCGATATGTGAAATAAACTGCCTTTTTTTCTATTTCAATTTCTCATGTAGTCAGCTCCTGATCACGTAAACATAACTTCATAAGTCCATACTACAATATATAATAATCAAAAACTTGTTCAATTTAACTATTCTATACTTACGACCTGACTGTTCAAACAGAAAACACACAACTTTTATCTTGGATTTTTCGTATGGAAATCACCTGACGAAAATGTCTATTTTTAGACCTCTACTTTCACTTTTAACAACTGTCCTATCTGTAGGTCGTCACAAGCGATATGTCTTCTAATTAAGACTGGTTCATCACATTTGTGGAGAAATTATATTACAGCCGACATTTTTTAAAGAAGGAAATAATACGACGAAACTCTTCCGTTATTCTTTCATTCCCGATGGTTAAATGTCAAACTGGATCGTTTGGAAAGAAATATTCCGATTCTGTGACAACTGAAGGTTACGTTTTCAAAGCTAATTAAACATAAAATGAATTCTTATTCAATTATTTCTATAAAATTTGCCGATATTGTTAATGTTATAAAGCAAACATCATACTTAATTAAAAGAAAATGCGAGTATCTGGAACAACACATGCAGTACATGCCAGTATCAAATAATATCCTATTTTTTTATGTGAGGATTTAAATTACAGAAAGTTCATCGATTGGTAATAATAAGCTTTAAAGTTCTGACCGATCAAGAAATAATTCACTCAAAGTCAACACCAATATTAGTTAAAACAATCAACAAAGCATTTTTTTAAGTAGGAGGAATGCATCCCTACTGTTTTACTGAATCGTGTATATTTCAGTCAAGATTGTAAGTTTCTACATATGCAAGATTGGAGAATAATGTGCGCGGAATCTCTTTGATCTCGGCAATAACTGTAGTAGAATGGTTAATATACATTCCAATTTAATCAAAATATTAGATCTGTAAAATCGCGATGCGACCTATCTTCCATTTTTTTTCTCCTTTTTTTTTTACTATCACCTCAATGTGAAGATTTCCACTACGTAACGTTAAGTCCAAAATAATATTTTCATGATATATGATATTTTTCTATTTGGATATATAGTTTTAATTGAAAATATACACTATGACTTTATAATAAGCATTCAATTGCATTTTGTAAACAATTAAAAAGAAAATTCAAAATTTTCTAACTCCAAAATTTGCTCGGTAATGCACCCTGAATTTATGGGCATTAACAAGTTTAAATGCCAATAAAGACGAAATAATCTATAAAGGAAAATTATCTAAAACTCTGGAACGTCGCGTGTGTCCTTAAGATACGCACGTTTCATAGAAGAAACGAATTTACAAGCCTTTTTTTATTAGGGTTAATGATTACTCATTAATGAAACTTTCATTTTGTTTCATACCAACCTAGAGTATGTCTTAGGAGGCGATATGAATCACAGTGAACACTGAAAACACCGGTATGCCATAGTGAATCTATTTGACGCCTAGAGTGTCGAGCATATTTCAAAATTTAGCATTCATTTACCAGCGACATATAGACATCCCTCTATGGGTGAAATATTCTCAAACAGAATTTTAAAGAACCGGTTTTTTTTCTTCTTCAATAGTAAAACGTTTTCAAATCAGACTCGGCTATCATCAGCATCAACCGAGAGGCAAGATTAGACCTCTATCATTTTCTTATGGTGTTTTTAAATAACATTTTCACAAAAACAGCACTCAACAATGTCCATGAATGAAAAAGTGACAGTTTTTTAAGGAACGGGGAGACACACAGCACTCTACAATTAATGAAAGTCTTTGGTTCAGAATTGAGATTTGATGTGGTCCTTATCGTCATACTCTACAAAGGCTCAGTGAGGTCAATTTAAAATGATGGAACCATTCTTCGAGTATCATGATCGAGGTGATCAAATACGGCCGGGGTGATCAAATCCAATAAAGCCCAAAGTGCTTTATGATAGATTTGATCACGCCCGACCGTATTTGACCACCGTCGGGGTGATTAAATCCAATAAAGCCCAAAGGGCTTTATAATAGATTTGAACACGCCCGACCTTATTTGATCACCTCATAATATTCAAAGAATGATTCCTTATTACATGTACCTATATTTATATAATATTAAGCAATTGTACGATTAAATATTAACATACCGGTAGTCATTAATGAAATGTATTGGACGACTATATTTACATTCACTTTCTTTCCCCCTATTAAATTGCATTGACTGATTTGCGTGATATTTACGCATAACACAGAAGACCCAATCACCAAATCTGGTGCGTATGAATACATTCAGTCTTCCTTCAGTATTTCTCGAAGAACATGACTGACTCTCCTAGTGACTTCAAACCGGATCACGACCTGATATTATACTTACGCTGATTAATATTTCATTGATGTAAATATTTTTTAAGAGTTAAATAAATTCAATTGATTAATTTCTTAGTATACCAAAGGTAAATTCATCAAATTACAGAATAAAAAATAAAATTGTGTTATTAGAATTTAAAACGCTGTGCACTATTTTTGTCAGCATAATTCGGCTGTTCCAATGGCTCTTCCGTTAATTGCGCATTACTCGTTGAATAAGGCCGACATTTTTAAAAATAAATCATATTTGTGGAAAGGGAATAAATGTTAAAAAAAAACGTAAATATAAGCATTGAATCATTATTTTTTGAAAGATGTGGTCTCATAACTGCAACGTGTGTGCAAACAAATTTTCATAACGCGCTAGCGCGCGTTATTCAATTTGTATGCACACACCGTTGCAGTTATGAGACCACATCTTTCAAAAAATAATGATTCAATGCTTAATTACATTATTAACTCGATTCATAGCATTAACAGACAAAAACACTGGAAAATGTAAATATTAAGAGGTAAGAAGTCGTAAAGACGAGATAAAACGCCGTTATTTTGCCTTTAAAAAAGTCTCATTGTATTAGAATAACTCCATTATCGGTCAATAACGCAGTAGATCTCCATGAACATGTTCGTGTAAAGTCTCTCTACTGGAGCAGAAATAGCAAGCAAATATACAAAACCCAATCGAGAATTCGGGAGATTCCATCACATTTCGCTTTCCCCAAATTTTAAAGAATATTAAATGATTTATTTTCATTGTATATAGAGTACATGTAATTGTAATATTTATTTAGTACAGATATCAGTTATTCAAACGTATCTTCATTGAAGATAAAATAAGACAATATTTCTTTTATTGTCATTGTAATTTTGCTAGCGTTCGACATTGACAACCAGTATGAATTTGCAAACTCCATTTGACAGTCAATATCCGATGTTATCAGTATATCTAAATTTCAAATATCATACATATGACTTTCCAAAGTCGTAATATAGACATTTATCTCGTAATATAACGTTAAAAAATTCATATGTCACTACTACAGCTGTTTTAACTTAGACTATTAATGTTGGCTAGCTGCATATCTGAAGCTCTAAAGGAAAATGTTGGTGAAATGTTGTATGACATGCCAACCTGGATTTTCCTACTACACATGGACAGCCTCTTAAAAGTCACCTTACTGTTAGTTACACATACTATGCAGGATGAAGAAAATCTTACATTGGTTGACAAAATTAACAGCTTTTTTTGTAGTAGGTATACTAACAACTATTCTACAGCAAAAACATCATATATTAGCATATTTTACCATTTTAATATGCATTAAATTAGATTTAATATCTTATTCAAAAACATTGTAAACCAATACAGTCATACACATCTATTTTGCATTCGTATACATGTACATTTCTCAACCACATATTCAATGATTTGAGAACTTTAAACAATGTATCTATCATTAACACTTCATATGATCCACATCCATGTATTCACAACTTTTCTAATCCAATGGAATACAGAGTTTACATAAGATGCATAGCATATGTTCATAAAACTAAACTTGCATCCATTGTATTCCATTGATGAGCTTTATAGGCACACATCCATAGGATTTGTTAATATATAACTAACATCCCATGGATATGACAGCCCCCATCTGAGGACTCACAGAATTCATACCACAAATATAAATGTAACACAGATTGTAGAGTTCATCGAACCAACATTCTTCGTATCCAATGATGAAAAGAGTTAACAAAACTTGCACCAAATAGTTTCAACTACATCATCCCCAGATCCCTAAAGTGGATTAGATTGCTTTGCAATCATACAATATACATCAACAGAATCAAAATTTCAGACAGCACACTTTCAATCAACTTCCAAGTTTATAGGATTGGAAATATCTCACAGCACTATTCTTGTCTTTGTTTTCATCCTTGACTACTGGATGTACATGTAAATGTACATGACCTTCACACTTTAACATTGAAGCCATCCCAATGAACGTCTATCAGTCATCCGTCGGATTAAAGAGCTCACATAGCCCGCTAGCTCCTTCCCTCTGCTCCAAGACACTGGTGGATTTTGGAGGTCTGATTCGAAATATCGGAGGTAAGTCTCTGTACTGGGACTCCCGTTTAAACTGCTGCCCAAGATTTTTCTGTAATATAATGTATTTCATTTAAATATTTTTGACAAACACAAAATCTCTTTGGATACATTATCATTAAATAACATTGATCAATATTAAAGTTCCCATTTCAGGAAAAAAAAACAATGATCAATACAATACCTACCCCTATTACATCAGATAAGATCTTTTTGAATGCCTCTCGTCGCTTTTTGTCATTCATGATTTGTTTTTGTGAAGCTGTCTGAAGAATTTTAGCATCTAGATCCTGAAATGAAGAGATTACAATTCAAAATACGAGATCTAGGCAAGATTCCATTTCTCCTGTCTCAACAAAGTCCTAAAACTGTCATTTTATAATCTTTGATAGTTATTATTTTTTATCCAGCACATTCATGCGACATGTATTAAACTTTGTGACCACAGAAACTGAAAATATTTTCCATATTTTTGGGGTCAAATATGATGTTAATAGCTGATTTTTTTCATTCATACCTTTATATCTGATATGGTACAATTTGGAACTTGGAGAAGAACATTTGACAGATCAGGAAAAGCAGGTCTCTGAAATCACAAGAGAATAACTATTTTAATTTCAGGCTGTGTGCTGAAATGACATAATTTCTAAAACTTTGAAAATACAATAACTACTGTAAAAAATTTTTTCCAGCAATTAACTTGTAACATACATTGTAAAAAGCTTTGTTTCAAAATTTTAAATATCAGAAACAAAATTTTGTTCAATATTCAATACATTCAAATCATTTTACATCAGTTGTTAGCTAAAGGGCAACCCATATAGTGTGTTCTTTTAGGAACTTGTGACTTGTCAGATGTTCTTAGAGAATACATGTATTGATATATTATAAAACATTAAGTAGTAGAATTTATGTTTCTTGCCAGCAAGTCATTCCTCATTAAAGTTGTGAGTTGCCAAGAGTTCATACCTCATTACTTCACGACCTACCAGCAGTTCACACCTCATTAAGTTGTGCCTTACCAGCAGTTCATACATCACTGCACAGTTCATACCTTATTATGTCATGACTTACCAGCAGCTCATACCTCATTAAGTTATGACTTACCAGCAGTTCACACCTCATTAAGTCATGACTTACCAGCAGTTCATACATTTGGGTGATCAGTCCCAGTAAGAGAGCTAGTGGCCCTTCATGCTGTCCATGCATCTGTAGTCCATAGATTACATTACACAGGAAGTTACTAGCTATGTCCAGATTCATGTGACCAGTGCTGACCAACTATGTAAACAACAATATTCAATGTATTTGTCTCATTGCTTTACAGAGTTTGCCATATTTCTCAAAATTTCATAATAACAAGTTATATGATAGTTTTTTGGGAATCTTATCTATTAAGGCAAGCAGTAGAGTGTATGTAAATTTTTATTACATAGAAACACAACACAAATGTGAAATTTATCATTTATTAAACATTGAAAATCAAAGTGACTGTACTTGTTTGTGGTTTGGTTTGTATCACTTACTTGTCTGACTGTAGACCAGCACAGAGGGACTGATTTACTGCAGGCGATGGTGTCCCTCCATGACAGAGCCCCAAACACACACATCATAACAGAAGGATACACACTCTGCCAAGAAAAAATATTCATATCTTCATATGGATTCTTTAATCTTCAAAACTACAAGTAGTCTGCTATTCACCTCCAATATTTTGAGGTCTGACTCTATGAATACCTCATATGAGGTCTTAGGTCTTAGTTTTACTGCCCCTTTACTTCTGAATCATTAGAAGTCTAAGTAATGGTATATCTGACTATCTGTTTAATTCACCAAAGACACACAATCCTGCCACTGACCTCACACTTCATACACAGCTGTCCTAGATCTGTCATGGCTTCCTCTTTATGTGTCACAGGAATGTTCTCAGCATCATCCATCTTCAAATCATCCGGAATGGGGTCTTGTTTCAACTTGTGAAAAATGATTCCTAGAAAAAATACAATTCAACTAAGATATATTTAGCCACATATATATTCCCTGGTTAACTGTCAGGCTACATGTAGCTGATCATCATTAAGTCGAAACTGAGCAATGACTAACCCAACAAGTCAATGTTTTTCCTGGTTAACTGTCTGGCTTGCTGATCTTCAGCAAGTCTAAACTTATCTTTGACTTACCCAACATGTCAATGTATTCTTGGTTAACTGTCTTGCTAGCTGATCTTCAGCAAGTCTAGACTTATTTTTGACTTACCCAACAAGTCAATGTATTCCCTGGTTAACTGCTTGGCTAGCTGATCTTCAGCAAGTCTAGACTTATCCTTGACTTACCCAACAAGTCAATGTATTCCCTGGTTAACTGCCTGGCTAGCTGATCTTCCAGGATTTCCTGAGCTTCCATATTGTCCTCTACGCCATCTTCACTGGAACAAGTATCGGGTATTTGAAGTTTAAATTTGATAAATAAATATTGCAAAGTTCTATAACAAAAGGGTGGCAAGAACTTAAGATCAACGCTTTATTAAAGGTGTAAGTTTTTTTTAGTGTCACATTGCCCAACAAACTTCAAATATTTATCCAGGTATTTTAAGCAGTTTTTTTTCTTCTTTTTTTATACCAAGGCAGAGCCATCACAACAGAAAGTAAACACATGTTAACAACAATATGAACTCTTCCTGCACCCATGAGATCGCATTAAAAAATACAATTTACCTCATTCTTTGGTTTATCAACTGCCATTTTGAGTTCAATTTCTGAAAAAAGAATATCGTACATGTACATTATATTTATTCAATCAACTAAACCAGAAAATTTTAACTACATCAATTCATAACAATTTCAAATGTTTAGAATGAATTTATTTTAACCATAGTAATAAATTTTTCTTACAAAAAAAGCATTTTATCAAAGATGACTGACTCACTAAATAGCACCTACATGTAAGTACAAATGTACTTAAATAAAAACAATTGGAAAACATTCATATTTGATATATCCAAAATCTAATGGATAAAACTGGTTTTATAAGTCAACAACATAAAATATGGATTTTAAACTTGATTATAAGTTGTCGGTATCTATGTGCACATTAACTTACATATTTGTAATGACACAAGTGTCAAAAACTGCACTAATTTAATATAGCACACTAATGGGAGAGGTGAAAAAAGGATGTTTTCAATCCTTTTGTTCATATTTGGTATGTTCAAAACATATTTCGAAGCAAAGTTGTACTGCTAGAACTCACCTGATAGAAGTAGGGACAAACAAATTCCAACAATGGTATCACAGCAACTGAGTAGAGATCTTTGGGACAATTCACAATGAAAGGCTTGAGTATAACCCCTAAACTCTTGTCAAGGATTATAAATTCAATCATTCAAATATAATAATTATTGTATTTTAAATTTCATAGAAAAAAACATTTTTTTATCCAAGGGGGCATTTCTATACTAAAGATCCCCCTATGCTTTGGCATTATTTTGAATATAGAAATACAATCACGAATTGCAGAAGACACGCAGATGTTTCCAAGATTAATGTATAGGATACTTATGAATGGTTTGATTCTGTAGTCAGGTAGATAGTCTAGATTGGTGAACACAGTGGACAGGATGGACTGAGGAAGGTTAGGAATGGCGTAAAACTCATATCCAAGGCACTGTCCAGCATTGCCCAGGATATGGCAGCTAAAAATAAAAATATACTACATCTTTATGTTTAACACTTTCTCTAAGTTTTTACATAATTATGTACTGGAAGGCAAAGTTATTGGTTTGCAGTTTCAGAATGCTTAGGTTTTATGTTTGAATCACATAATATGCTGGATGCCATATGCAATGTCCCATACACAAAAAGTTTATCCACCCTTCAAGGTTCAACTGAAAATGTTTACTTAACACATGTATATTGGTAATGCTTTAACCTGAAATTTACTATTTTCTTTCCAAAGGGTAAAAAGTACATGTACATGTACAATGTACATTATATGACTCTCAGAAAGGATAAAGTGGCTATGTAAAAGAATTCATAACTTAATTTCCACACTTTCTTAAAATGAAAAGTTAGCTTGACTTTACTACATCAGATTCTACAAGTATGTTATTTTTTGAGACTGGATATACAGTGTACATGACATGTGCTTGCTCTAATACTACACAGTGTGGTTTCTATATACCTGGTATCTAAACATAAACATGTACGTAAAGAGTATGGTGTCTATCTTACCCATAGTCATGCATGGTGGTGAGAAAGTTCTGTATGCGTGTGACCGGGTTCTTACACACAGGGGAGCTGGTGTTGTCCACACAGGGCATGGGGATTCCTGTACAACAGATATATAGCAACAAGCAGGTATGAAGTCTGAACCCAATCAAAGATGAAAAAGTAACACCTGCAACTGATTTGCATGCCATCACAATCTGATAACGGTTGAACTTGATCAGTGGTTTCTTCATACAAGATACAAAACAAGTTTTATCTTAATTCTCAAAAGCATAAAGAAAAGGAGTGCTGCTGAAAAGAGGATAGGTTAAACTGGTACAAGATCAGCTATTCATCCTAGCTCTCTCTTAGTTCTTTCTTGCCGACTTAAGCCAGTAACCAGTTTATCTATAAAGATTTAGTCTCTACTCTATAATGGATGCCAACCCTTCATCAAATTAATAAAATGAGTAGGAAACTATCAAAATCATTACATCAAAATACATGTACCATAATTGACATGCAACAAGAGAAACACTATCCAACAATTCTTAACTTATCTATAACTACACAATCAAGTCTGATTTTTAAATTTACAGAATCTTTGAACATTTAAAATGTTCATAAATCTCGACATGGTTTACCTAAAATTGCATATTTTTCATTTTCAACCAGATCAAAGGATTTTTCTAACTCTGGGTGTCTCCTTTGTAACATGGCTGGATGCCAGCTCCCATTCATGCTCCTGTGGAATAAAAATGTTCCAAATGAAATAAAAACATGTTTTTTTAATATCATAATTTCAAAATATCTGCATTTACTTTAACAAAATTCACAAAAAATTAGTAACTTTTACATGAATCTATAAGATTCAAAGCACATACTTTATCTTTACAACTTCAACTATCTAAGAAAAGAGGAAAGGGCAACTGATTACTTAAGTGCAAATAAGTTACATGAAAGAGGGAAACATACTTCATAAAGAGGAGTAGATTTTCTAACATTCTGCTAACATGGACGGTTGCAGGATTTTTCAGAATGACTGATCCATCATCTCGCTTCATAAGTACAAAGCCACCATTTTCTGCAACCTATAATGCACAGACATGTTAATGTATTAAAAAACCAAAACATAAAACACATCTACAATTGATAAAAAATATATATATAACTTCATGATTTGTAAGGAGAATTTCAAATATTCTACCCACATTAAGAGAAAAAGAACTGATGATGCAAAAAAATATTGGGAGATATATCAAAATGTACATATACATCTAATAAAATATATTTGAATTTCATTCAAACTTAAGAGCAAAAAAAATTGTTCAAAAAATAAAAAAATATTATTAAAGAAAAGTTAACCTGTGGGTCCTCTGGCCATTTGCTTCTCTTTAAGACAGCCATCATCATGTTGATACAGTAAGCTATCTACTCCATACAATATAAAAAATATATCTGTGTCATCTATATAAACACTGTGTCATCTATGTAAACACTAAGGACTATCACATGTGAAAATATAAAATACATGTAGTTCCTACCTATAGATATACACAGTGATACTGTATAAGTGGAAATTTCAGTGAAAGGCTAATTTACACTGAAGAGACAAGAAGATAGACTTCATGAAAGTATTCACCTTTGAACCGATGAATTTACTGAACATATAATTTTTTTTTATGGAAATGTATTCATATCAAGGGAATAATACCTACAGTAAGTGAATTGTTTCCATCTTGATTTGCATAATTAACAACATGGGAAAAATTTATGTGAACAGTACGTTTAAAATTCATGTAATCTAAACCAGGTTAACAAAGAATAATATGAGGGCTGACTTACATGTGACCTGTTGATTCCACATGTGTCCTCTGAGCTTGGTTCCCGTGGAGCCTGATCTAGGCCTATATACGACATCCACTTGTCAGATCCACTGAAGGCTCTGTAATGCACATGTATATATATCTGTACCACATGTAGTTATCAAACAAAACACAGAAAATCTGCACTCTTCTGATCATTATTCATAATAACCTTCATACTTCTCAAACTACTTTCTCAATACTTACCCAGGAGTTAACATCCCCAAAGAGTTATGATACACAGTCTTTGATACATGTACATAAACAAAGAAGCAGTTCCACGAAATCACAACCAAACAAACTTTAAATGATGGAAAATCCATAAAAATTGGCCCCCATGAATCTAAATGAGTATTCTGACTTTAATAAATAAAGAACAAATGTCTTAATGACCAAATTAAAAAATCATACTAGGAAAAAACTTACTGCTGGAATTGCTCAGACAACCACAATTCTTTGGCAGGCTGTAAAATTTCTTCCAGGAAAGATGACTGTTTTTCATAATTGTTAAATCTATTGCTGAAAAACAGGAAAAATATAAATACATACATTATAATTAAGCAGCGATTTATTGAAAAAAAAAAACTAAAAATGCAGAAAGATTTACAGAGTGAATGGAAAACTACTCAACCTACAAATGATTTCTATTTACATGTATTTCTCTATTTTTGATGTAAAAACGCCTAAATATTAAATAGGTTTTACCACACAAGTATAAGGGCCTCTATCAATATACACTTCTCCATCTGGGAGAGCTGCTCGACGTCAGTGGAAATGTTTTGTATGTATCGATAGAGCTCGTCAAACACAGGCTGAAAGAAAACCACAGACCTGAAGAGCTACTAACAAAGACTGATTTTTATGCAAATAGGTTGTACGTTATCAATTATAAGTATTTGGTCCTCACTAAAGAAAAACATACAAAGATTAGATCGGTCTGGGTTTTGCATATCGTCACCAGCATGGAGCAGGCGTGCTGTCGGACGTTCTTCACTGACCGACTCCTGTTACTCTTATTCTGACCAGGGAAAGCAAAAGTCACTCCCGAAAATATCTGTCAAAAAAAAAAAAAATACGATAAAATGTAGAGCAAGTTAAAAATACTGAAATAAAACTATCTGTAATATATATGTAGACTGTCAGGAAAATTAGGTCTAGGTTTATACTTCAAGTGTTACTCTCTTGAATAAGTGCCTTACTTTCTCAAGTACAGCAGGAATGGTTTCAGTGGAATTTCTTAGGAAGACAACCAAAGCTGACAGGCAAGACAGCAAACTAGACAAAATCAATGGATCCTGTCAAAATCAGAAGAAAAAAAACGCTCAAGCATACAGATGTATTTAACATTATTGTTTCTTCATAAATGTCATAATGCATACACTTGCCCTATTGATTATCAGGTTATGTTTTCATTTACCAGTGTCTTTGTCTGTGATAACAATACAAATCAATTTTGTAATGCATAGTCCAATACATTTCATAAATGACTATTTCAATATTTAATCGTACAATTGCTGAAAATAATACAAATATAAGTAATAAGGAATCATTCTTTGAATATTATGAGATGATCAAATATGGTTGGGTGTAATCAAATCTATCATAAAGCCCTTCGGGCATTATTGGATTTAATCACTCCCAACCGTATTTGATCACCTCATAATTTTCAAGAATGATTCCTTATTCCTTATATAATATCTCCTTTTAATAAGCAGAAAACAGTTCACAAATACATTTTTCTTAAAAACTTTACCACTGAAAGTGAACACCTTAATATATAGAGAGTCACCAATCCATTTTGACCCTGAACTTGACATTTAATCATGAACTATACCTGACATGGTCTAGATCTTAATCTTTTAAGATATGGAATTTTTAAAAATCTTCTTGATTATTACTAAATTTTTGATCAAGAACCCCCCTTCCCCCCCCCCCCCCCAAAAAAAATAAATAAATAAAATAAAACTCTTCAACATTCAATATTTTAAAAATTCTAAAGATTGTAAGATGATTTTCGAAAGTTTTTCAAGGGGGGATGGTAACAATAAGATCATCACCTGTGACTGATAGGCTAAAGCAGTTTTAAGTAGAGCCACTCCTGTAACTGGATCAGGACTGTAATCTGTCATTGCTATACGCGACATCACACTTTCTATAAATAGAGTCATGGCATCCCACTCCAGAAAGGAAGGGGAAGACAGGTTACACATCCCCCCATCCTCTGTACCTGTCAATTATAATGTCATCTCAAAATACCTAAATAATTTTTTTTCACTTAATGGTCAAGTATTTGTAATATCTAGCTATATACACTTTTATATAAAAGACAGAAAAAATAGACTAGGTTGAAGATACTGCATTAAAAGAAACTCAGAACTTAAATAAATCAGTTCTACATGTATACTGAACTCAGTAGGATATATTACCAGTGTCAATGGGTTTACATATGGTGGTTTCCAGCCATTGTTTGGCGAAGTTGAAGGCCAGCTCTGGTTGTAACAGGACGGCCTGACGGACCATGTCAGCAACCTCCGCTCTGTATCCTGTCAATCCACCAATCAAAATACATGTAATTCTCAGAGAAATAATACACAATACATGTCATCACACCGATTACAATATGTATATAAAACTCTCAGATAGTAAGTATTCAATATATTTAGCATGCAAATAACCTACCAATGCACCAATATATAGTACAGTACATGTCTATTTTTAGAGAAATAGTAAATTAATACCAGTACAGTATATCCAACTCAGATATCAAGTTTATGCATTAACCAAACACATAAAATTTTACACGATAAAGTTACATGATTGTATGCCCTAGGATAAATATCCTGCCAATGCTTTAAACAACGTTTTCAAAATCCTAATAATTAGCACAATTCAAATCAGTGAGTTTTATCAACTGTACATTGATAACATACATGTACAAGTACTTGAAAACAGTCCACTATTTGAATTTATGCAATTAAAATCTATTTACCATATATCCGGTAATTTTCGCAATGATCTAATTTTCGCTTTTCTGCGATCTCTTTTAAATCGCAAATCATTAAATCGCAGAAATTATATTCTGTAATATTTTCTACAAGAAACTTTTTAAATCGCAAAAAAATGACTGACGCAAATTAAAAATGCTACACATTTTTCCTATTTTCGCAAATTTTGTGACACACGAAAAAAAAAAATGGATATACGGTATAATATCTGCATTTAAAGCAGGAAAACATCAGCACATGTCCATATTAACTGGTTGCCAATGGTGTTGTAAAACAATTTTCAAATATTCCCTAAGAACTTACGAGAGAAAAATGCAGAGAAATCTTCATCACTGTCAAAATCCTGTTTGGAATAATCACAGCTTGGGGAGTTGTCCTTGGATGGAAAACCGACCTAAGAAAATTAAACATACATGTATGTTAACAAATCACTTGAAAAATTTGAACGATTTATAAAGTGCTATAAAGTTGTTTATATCAATAATAGTTTTTTTTTAATAAAATTAAAATCATTTGATTAAATTTTCAAAAATTCAGCATACGTTGCAGGGCATTTTTAAAGAGAAATCATTATTGAACTTGACTGTTTTGTAACAAAAGGAATGGAAGTAATGATGCCACTGAGAGTTTTCCCTCTGAAAATTTTACTTAAAGATCTAATTAAACAAAAAAACTACCAATTGTTGTCAATGCACTGACCTTTAACAGGATTTTGGTCGAAGTTTCAAACAACTTTGGTATAAATGACAGGAGAATGGGGTCCTTACTAATAAGCTCATGTCTCATGAAGGCCTGCCACACAGACTGTGTGTAACTGCTCAAAATCTGTTAAAAAGAGAGCTCTATCTTATGGCTAAGCAACATAAAAATTCACCTTTATTTTGCATGTAATTTTAGAACAAAATGACAAATCTATACAAGGTTATAATAAAGAACTAACATAATAAAAACTTGGAAAAAAATTATTCTCTACAATACATGTTATACACAAACAAAACATTTAAAGAATTATTGTCCATAAATACATTTGTTGTCAATTCTAATATAGTACATGTATTCCATGTTGGATAATTATTAATGATTTTTATATCATTATGATTTACAAGAATATCTGTGAGAAAGTGACCAGCCTCACTTGACTTGGGTGCTGTGTGAAGGCCATCAGTGCTTCTAGGTACATGGCAAAGTTTGAGGGTTGCTCACAGTCTGGTACCACACCCTGCTCAATAAACAAACATATAAACAGGGAAAAACTTCATTGAAATGTTTCAATGTGTTACATTTCAATGTGTTACATTCAATGTGTTACATTTCAATATGTTACATTTCATTAATGTTCACTTTTAAATGGCATTATTCTGTAGATATGACTGTCGATATACATGTACTTTACCAAATACAGTCGCACCTGCTGTTACGGCCACCTTTAATCAGCGGCCACTCGCCATGAGCGGCCAGTTTCAATCCCGCCCGTTTAGTTTTTCACTATATTTTAACTGATTTAAGCGGCCACCTGTCTAACGCGGCCAGCGGCCAGTGTTTTTAGGTCCCGTTGTTTCAACATGCCTGTTTTCAACGGCCATTTTGTCTGTTTTGTCACATGATTCTGACTCTGACATGTGACCCCGTATCGAAAGAAGCCAAACTTCGACAGCTGATAATGAGTTCATGACAAATAATTGAATCTGTAATTTGTAGTCTGCTGAGATTTAATGAGATAATTGATTATAACACCTGTTTTGTGTTGTTTATATATCTACATGTACTTATATACTTCATTACAAAGTTATTAAATGGCCAGTTTTGCACTTAACAGCTTAACATGTACAGCAATTTGCTGATAATACGCACCTTTTTTCTAGAAAATTTCTTTGGGATAATAAAAGAAGTGCTTATTATACACCCCAATGGAATTTTGACACTTTTTTAAGAGGTCAAACATTGGCTATCGTAGTTCAATCGCTACTTCTGATTGTTTACCGCATTTAATCAATTGAAAATTATTGTTTGGGCGTATTTAGCGGAAAATGTTTTGCTCTTATTCCCTTGATAGATAAATTAAATTAAAACGGCCATTTAAAATTAATATAAACTGTTTATTCAGCAATCCGAGCTGTGCATTCACCATCTCCGTGTTAGCTGCCATTACAGATGCTATTAATAAATCTTTGCAATAGAGCCAAAATGAATATACTCTGTGTTTTTTCTTCATTAATTTGAAACCTGGAATAAGAGGCCACCTGTCTTAAGCGGCCAGTTTGTCATTGTCCCACAAGTGGCCGCTTAAAACAGGTGCGACTGTAAATGATTTAAAATAAGTCTCTCTTTTTTATATGTCAATAACATTTGCAATGGTTAAATTTCTGAACAAACAAAATTTTGCACTCATTCCTCCCAACCACTTTCCCTCACCACCAAAACATGAAGAAAATGACACATCGTTACATTAAAGAGATTGTACCTTTACATGTGCAACTTTCAGTTACATCATCATATTAAATACATGTACAACATATCAAGTATCAGCCTTTGAGCCCAATAAGGCAAGGGATTGCTTCATTGTAACAAGCTAAATCACACAAAATACGCATACCCAGAGAGCACAGACTTGTTTCCCGAGATCTGTAAGGACCAAACACAGCTTCTTCAGAAACAGATAGTAGTACTCATCATGGGCCGAGCTCTTCTCTGCTGCCCTACAAAACACAAAACTCATGTACAATTGTACATGGACTGTTACGTTCTCTATATACATGAACTGATAACAAATTTGCATTTTTTAAATTATTATCTTTCAATTAGTTCCATGTTTAAATTATCAAAATAGTTGAAATACTGAACAAGTTCCATTTCAAACACTGGAGTAAAACATACATGTAGTTCTGGATTTTTAATCTAGGATTTCTGTTAGTGTGTTGTAAGTACATATGTAAATAATAAAGTAACCATGTGTACTTCAACATTCTGGGGGATGTGAAGATGCTTGAAACTTACGCTGCTGTGTTAAGGATGATTTTCATGGCATCATCACTAAACAGCACTAATAATGGCTTCCTTTCTTCAACCTTTCCCTGCACACAAGAAATTACATTATTATTTAGCTTACAGAATGAAGATGTATGATAGCTACATTGAGAGAAGGTTGGAAAGTTGATATTCATAAAACAGCCTCTTCTCAAATGACAGTGTAAGAGATCTTTTATCTTTTGATAAATATACATGTACAATACATACCATGATTTTTAGTGTAAATATAATAAAATACCTGGAAAAACAAATGAAAAAACTTCCTGATTGTAATTTACCTTTCTTCCAACAATGGTGAGCAAGCATTCTGCTGCCAAGAGTTGCAGACTACTATTGTCTAGCAACAGACAAAGCATCTGCAGTAGAACACTGTTGTTTGTGAAGATAAGGTTCATGCTGACCCAGTCCAGGTATCCAGCCAAAGTGTACAACACAGCCTCACTGACCCGCAGGTGGGCCTTACTCTTCTGGGGGTCGGAAGTCGACTGTAAGGGATAAAAACTTAAGGTAGAGTGATCCTTCTGATAGGAGACATATCCCTCACTGCGATAAATGACTATATTTCCTTTACAAATCTCAAATTTGTAAACAAAAGTTTTTAAGGGGAAATTATTGCAAAGTAAAATTTTGTAAATGAATGTACATAGGGATGTTGCTACTTTATCTCAAGTTCACAAATCAAAAACTTGCATATTTTTCATTTGATTTGGAAACTTTAACATTTCTTTAAATGGCTGTTATTGCTTAGAAAAAAATCATATCCCAAAATGTATTGTTGTATATAGGGAGGTCTCATAGAATCCCCATGCCTGATACGTACATTTTCAGTGGCAAGGTTTGTGTGAAGGCGAAGAAACTGGACGAACATTTCAAACAAGTCCTTCATGTTGGCAGTCAGTCCCAGCATGATCTCACGGCGCCTCTGGTGGGGGATGGTCTGTAAGAGGACCGCATCCTCCACCAGGCGGAGGTAGACCTTCAGCACCAGCTCTGTCTGTGTCTCCTGCCACAGGGAAAAACAGAATTAGATTAGTCATAGTGTTCATATACACAGAGAAATACAGGTTTACCCAAACCATTCATCTTCACAGGGCAATGATACATTTCATCTACACTGTGAAATACAGTCAGGCTTCGTGATACATTTTTTATCTACACTGTGAAATACAAATTTGGTGATCAAAACATGTACAATTCATCTTCACTGTAAAAAGGTATGGAAATATTGTGAATTGCAATGCAATATAAATTATCAAAATTTATATAAAAAATATTTTGGCACTGATTTCAAAAATAAATTTTCATCATAATTATGGTACTTAAAACTAAATGAATTTCCCTTTAATTGATAAGTTCCGAGATTCTTACTGTAGACAGTTTTGTGTTTTAAGGAGGAAAAGGATGGAAGGAAAAATCAAATTAAAACTAGCATGTTATTGCCTTGGGTTTTTTTTTTCATTTTTTTTCATTTTTTTTTAATCTAAACACTACCGGTAATCTACCATCTTTCTAAGATAAGAACAACCAGAAAACCATTACAAACAAAATGAAACAGAGACTGTCTGAGGGTGAAATTACAAATGAACATTACCCCCATTTGACAGAGTTTGAAGAGGTCTTCCTGAAGGGAGGGCCATAGCTGGGGCCATTCTCTCTTGGCTAGTTCGACTGTAATTCGGGCTACAGCATCTTTTATATGAAACTCCTCCTCCAATATCCCAAGAGTACCCTGAAAACATGAGATATTTAAGCCATAGTATCAACTAAATTAAGAATCAAATATATTTATTTGTGCAAATACAGTAACTATATTTACCTATGTATGTTAACTGGCAAGTGGAAGAATATTTATCAGCATAAACATTTCAGATCATTTATCATCATATTTAACAGCAGACTTACATTGGCCATAAACTGCAGGGCATTTGTCTTCAAATATTCCTTCTCCTCTGTTTTCATGTCAATCCATCTGAATCTAGAAGAATAATCATGATAATAAAGAAAATCTTTTTGAAATTTCCCTTTTATTTCAAATTTTAATACCTCATGAAGAAAACAGTTGTGTTTTTGACACACTTAAAATTTAAATGGGTCAATGATCTGTTATAATTGTTTCGCCTTGTTCTGACTTGAATGGTGTTCTGTCAATGGATAAAAGTCTCATGATTGTAGGAATGGAAACAGATTTATAATGAGAAAATCTGATATATCATTTTCCATTCGAAAGTTACTTGGAAAACCAAGGCCAATTTTTCAACGGTATCATCCTGGCCTTTTCATCTCTATTGCAATTAATGCAAAATTCCCACAGACCTTTTATTTTAGCTATGTACATGTAATTGAACCTACATGTAGCTAGCCGACAAGCTAGAAGAAAGGGGAGGGGGGGTGTTCAAAGGTGAAATCTTGGAAATTTTTCATACATTTGAATGCATGAACATAATTTTAGACACCAAGGTATTAAATATGAATAACAAATAATGGGCTGTATATATGTCGTGGGACAGATCCAGTACAAATGGCATCCCTCCATCTCTTACTTAATGGCATGTTCCAGCAACTGCAACCCAAAATGTCGTACCACGGGTTTATATGATTTTTCAGCCAACACAAGACCAACAGGAACACAGTAGGGAGATGAATCCTTAAATTCTTCACAGATCTGCAAAAAGGAAGAACAAGTGATTGTTAATTCAGTTTTTACTATTAGCAAAACATGTTTTAAGGAAACTTGAGAGTTTGATTCCTTAATGAAGATGTTTTCATGAATTAGAAATATACACAGCCAGAAAAACTTGAGAGAAATTTGTACTGTTATGATCTCTCTAAATTTCTTACCTTGTGGGCTATTTGTCTATCATTCTGTGAACTAGAAGGGTTAAGAATTGTCTCTATTGAATTTGAGAGTTCGTTTGCTAAAGAAGAAATTTGCGGATCCATTTAGATATTTGCGAGCAGTGTATAATATAAATGATCAAAGAAATCACATGCTACACATTTTCAAATAGAGTTACTTCCCGCTTTTACAACGCTAAAATTTTGAATGCCAAACCCGATGTCATGCAAATTCATGATCGGGATCGGCATTCAATCAACAGAAAAGTTTTTAGTTAAACACTAAGAGTACGTGTTGGAGAGCGACTCGAAAATATTGCTAGCCAGAGAGGTATATGATGTTATTACATGTTCCTTGCCTAACTTTTTTTGGCATCTTTTCATCGTTGTTTTTGAAGAGCTTGGCAAAATACAATGTTATGGATATAGAAAAGCTATCAGTTTATTGATATTGCATAATTGTATATCTAAATATTATATGAAAATATATATAAAAAAAAAACTCCATTGAGTCTGTGAATAAATAAGACAGCTTATGATAATAGTTTGAGATAGCTGTTTTATTTAGCATAATATTATGTGTATTGTCAATGTCAATGTCAATATTGGCATTTGAATTACAGTCAACTCATAACCAAACTGACTCATACCAGACTAGACTTGTAATCAAATAGTCGAGTAAAAGATGACATCTATTATAATATTATGCCTGCCTTCAAAGAGTGAGAAGAATTTATAAATTTGTCAATATAATTAATTGCTTTTTTAAAGATAAGATTGCATGTAAACAGAAATTTTCTATCAAATGTTGATATGGGGACCTCTTTGGCAAACTTATAGGAGATGACATTAAATTATCAAAAATTCTACATTCAATTATCTCATAATTTCTTAATTATTTATAATTATATCAAAACCTAACCTTAACAGCTTATTGCTCACCAGGGCTCTACATTAACTTTTTTCCCTACTTGTCCATTCGGACAAATGATCCTGATATTAACTTGTCCAAATTTCAACTTTACTTGTCCGATTTTTTTTATTAATAATTATAATGTTATGATTCAGTATTTTTCATTTAAAATCCACACTATAGTATTATTAAAGTCTATTAAAATACTTGCTTGATTTAAACAGTGGTTTTGTGATTAAGACTAATAAAACAAACACTGTAAGAAAACATGAAGAAACTTAAGACAAAAAAAGAAGAAAAAAGAATATTCTTTATTCAGGTTATTTGTTCTACTGTACAACACTACAGGACAGGAAGTCCAAATGAAATTCCCTCTTTTTGTGTTTGTTTTATTACAGTGTTTGTTTACAGAAAATCCAAATTTCGTAAGATCCATGCTTCTTTACAAATCGAAAGTACTACGCAATAAGTGAACACCGATCCCGATCATGTGTGACTCTACTAAGCAGCTGTGATTGATATCAGGATCGAAGTTTATTTTTTACGCATTCCTTCCGCAACTACCAATAAACTTTTCATCGATTGGTTTTTTAGCTCACCTGAGCTGAAAGCTCAAGTGAGCTTTTCTGATCAAAATCTGTCCGTTGTCTGTCGGCGTTGGCGTTGTTGTCGTTGTAAACTTTTCACATTTTCATCTTCTTCTCCAGAACCACTGGGCATATTTCAACTAAACTTGGCTCAAAGCATCACTGGGTGAAGGGGATTCCATTTTGTTAAAATGAAAGGCCACACCCTCTTTCAAGGGGAGACAATTAGAATTTATTGAAAATTTGTTGATATTTTTCAAAAATCTTCTTCTCAACAACCATTTGGCCAGAAAAGCTAAAACTTGTGTGAAAGCATCCTCAGATAGTGTAGATTCAAGTTTGTTCAAATCATGGTCCCCGGGGGTAAGGTGGGGCCACAATGGGGGGTCGAATTTTTACATAGGAATATATAGAGTTAATCTTTAAAAATCTTCTTCTCAAAAACTATTAGGTCAGAAAAGCTGAAACTTGTGTGGAAGCATCCTCAGATGGTGTAGATTCAAGGTTAATTAAATCATGGTCTCAGGGGGTAGGGTGGGGCCACAATGGGGGGATCAAGTTTTACATGGGAATATATAGAGAAAATCTTTAAAAATCTTCTTCTCAAAAACTATTTGGCCAGAAAAGCTTAAACTTGTATGGATGCATCCTCAGGTAGTGTAGATTCAAGTTTGTTTAAATCATGGTCCACAGGGATAGGGCGGGCCACAATTGGGGGATGAATTTTTACATGGGAATATATAGAGAAAATCTTTAAAAATCTTCTTAAAAACTATTTGGCCAGAAAAGCTTAAACTTGTGTGGATGCATCCTCAGATAATGTAGATTCTAATTTGTTCAAATCATGGTCCTCGGGGGTAGGGCGGGGCCACAATGGGGGGGATGAATTTTTACATAGGAATATATAGAGAAAATCTTTAAAAATCTTCTTCTTAAAAACTATTAGGCCAGGAATGCTCAAATTTGAGTGGAAGCATCCTCAGATAGTGTAGATTCAAGTTTGTTTAAATCATGGTCCCTGGGAGTAGGGTGGGGGCACAATGGGGGAATAAATTTGTACATAGGAATATATAGAGAAAATCTTTAAAAATCTTCTTCTCAAAAACTATTAGGCCAGAAAAGCTCAAACTTGTGTGGAGGCATCCTCAAATAGTGTAGAATTAAGTTTGTTTAAATCATGGTCCACAGGGATAGGGCGGGGCCACAATGGGGGGATGAATTTTTACATAGGAATATATAGAGAAAATCTTTAAAAATCTTCTGGGAAAGTTTTCAGCCCAAAATGCAGTAACTTGTGTGAAAGCACAGGTTGTGCAGATTAAAGTTTGATCAAACCATGATTCCATAGAGAAAAGTGGGGCCACAAAG
>WFKH01006014.1:44563014-44585194 GCA_016163765.1 Magallana hongkongensis
CAAAGGAAAACATTTAAATTGTTCACAAAATCTCAAATGTTTTTATATATGGTTTTACTTATATGCAAGCATTTTGACATATTGTTGATTCTTTAAAATTGTTTAGACTCTGGCCCCAGGACAATTCTTAGACCTCACAAGGGGTTCAAAGTTTGATGTAGGTTTATAATCAATATATATAAACAGTTGTTTAAGTCTGATCATCTTCTCGAGAACTGCAATGCTCAATATGTGATATGACTGTAAAATCATCCTGTTACAAAGGGGCTCAATGATAAACATAAGAATATGCAGGGGAATTATTTTTATACAGGATCTATTATACGACATTGTTCAGATATTTTGTGTATGACTCCATAAAGCTGAATTTATTATATGTCTGTTGTTACTCAGGTCAGCGATGTGGCCCATGGGCCTCTTGTTTTTTGAGTGATAAACATCAATTTTCTGCTACTATTTGACTCCCTGGATGAAATTTAAATTTTTAAAACTTTATTGCACATCTATAGGACAGCTCCAATTATATCCCAAGATATGATATGTCTATTCATTAAATCATAAGAGGAGTTCTGGGATCTAGGTTTTTTAGGAGTGATATACATCAATTTTATGCTATTATTTGTCTCCCTGGATGAAATTTAAATTTTTTAAAACCTTATTGCACATCTATAGGACAGCTCCAATCATATCCCAAGATATGATGTGTCTATTCATTAAATCATAAGAGGAGTTCTGGGATCTAGGTTTTTTAGGAGTGATAAACGTCAAATTTTTGCTATTATTTGACTCCCTGGATGAAATTTAAATTTTTAAAACCTTATTGCACATCTATAGGACAGCCCCTTTTCATATCCCAAGATATGATGTGTCTTATCATTTAATCATAAGAGGAGTTCTGAGATCTAGGTTTTTTAGGAGTGATAAACGTCAATTTTTTGCTATTATTTGACTCCCTGGATGAAATTTAAATTTTTAAAACCTTATTGCACATCTATAGGACAGCCCCTTTTCATATCCCAAGATATGACGTGTCTTATCATTTAATCATAAGAGGAGTTCTGAGATCTAGGTTTTTTAGGAGTGATAAACGTCAATTTTTTGCTATTATTTGACTCCCTGGATGAAATTTAAATTTTTAAAACCTTATTGCACATCTATAGGTCAGCCCCTTTCAAATCCCAAGATATGATGTGTCTATTCATTAAATCATAAGAGGAGTTCTGGGATCTAGGTTTTTTTAGGAGTGATAAACATCAATTTTCTGCTACTTTTTGACTCCCTGGATGAAATTTAAATTTTTAAAACCTTATTGCACATCTATAGGACAGCCCCAATCTTTCCCAAGAGATGACATACATGTAGCTACTCCAAAAGTTGAAAGAGGAGTTCTGGGAACCATACTTTTTTTGCAAAAAAAACGTCATTTTTTGTTGCCCATAGATCCCTGTGATGAAAAAAAAATTTCTGAAACCTGATCACACCTCAAAATGACACCCCCAATCATATTCTAGAAGATCATTTGGCTACTGCAAAGAAAAAATGACACTTTTGAAACCAGATTTTTTGTCAAAAAACGTCATTTTTCAGCCACCAAATGACCCCCAGGACAAAATTAAAATTTGCGAAACCTTATTGCGCATCTATAGGACACCCCATATTACAAGAGATTATTTGTCTATTGTTGAAAATGTAGGAGGAGTTTGAGGAAGAAGGTTTTTTGTGAAAAAACGTCGTTTTTTACCAATTATTTGACCCCCAGGACTACCAGAGAATTTTTGAAACCTTTTTACAAAACAACATGACACCCCCAATCAAACTCCAAGAGTTCAGATTGCTAGTTTATACGATGTAAGAGCAGTTTGAGAAAGTAAAACATGACAGACGGATGGACAGACAGAACAGGATAACAACAATATACCCGAACTTTCTTTAGAAATTGCGGGTATAATAACACGTATATCATGCATACTTGCATGGCCATGGCTTGGCTTGGCCATGTACTTAGAAGGGACTCGGACAGCATTATAAAGACAGCTCTCTTCTGGACACCAGAGGGAAAACGGAAGAGAGGAAGGCCAAAAGTCACTTGGCGGCGGATAGTGGAAGCCGAAAGAGAAGCTGGGGCACACTCCAAAAGCTAGCCAGTGACAGACAAGGATGGAGAACCCTCGTTACTGCCCTATGCGCCAAAGATGTCACGGGCATATCATGCATAGATCTAGAGGGGGTCGGTCCTCCCCCATTCAAACTTATTAAATTCTCATATTACTAAGTAAATTACAGAAAATAGGCATCAGACCCAACCCCTGGCAAACACAATTATCCTTTGCCTCCCCCTTCACTTTTAGCAACAATTCGATTTAAGTGGAAATGTGCATTATTGGGAAGGGGATTAAAAACTTGTTATTGACTGATTTCATTATCAGTTTTTCTGCAGACTGATTTCATAATCAGTTCAAAACTATGGAAAACATGCACCTCATTGATTAGTTTGTCGAATAGATGCATCCAAGGTAGTTGTTAGGACAGCCATTCCCTAAAATGACTGAAAAGAAATCAAAGTACTAAAATAACTGAATGCTGAATACACATGCGTAGTATACGGCGTCTACACATTCCGATAGTTAGTAGCATCGTCACAGAGGAGGACTGGCTTTACGGTGGAGTGCCTGTTGAGTTTTGTTGCTGTTTCAAAATGTGCTACACAGTCGGAGTGTAATTCGTTTAGATGGATTGTTTGCAACTGATTTAAAGGTATATGTGGCGTATTTTTAGTGAATAACAATTATAAGATCTGATTATTTGCTTCATTTCTTTACCAAAAGATAGGACTTTCACACAAATTACGCTTTACAAGTCAATCGCATAACAAAGATACAAGAAATCAAAAAAATATTTTGGAATTTTTACCGGCACGGTAAAAAATACAAAAGATTTGAATAACCCCGCCTTAAATGGGTCACGTGACATCCATCTCTGGTCTATCAACAACAATGGCGACGACGAGAAAAATAGGTATACCGTTAAGTTTGAAATATTTGGCAATGGAAGAAAAAAGAGACAGACTGACAAGGATAGGAACAAAAGGAAGATTGTCATCGGAGACCATGAAGATTGATGGAATAGGAATTAAAGCCGAATTAAAATTAAGTTTCCATCATGAAGTTGTAGGGGTTTTGCTAGTCAGGTTCGTGCTCCATGTGTTCCATGTCTTTACTTTATAAGTTATAAACCACAAGTGGATTTTCGTTTAGAGGAATTTTTGAATAAAGAATAAATAAACACTCTCAGTAAATGCATTCCTCAGGGAGAGGAGGTATTTAGCCTACTCAGTTTACCGTGTCGATGATCCTAAAATCGTGTTTCATCTTTATTACACATAATTAACAATTTATATCGTTCTACATTAATGAATATCGGAATAATAATGCTTCGAGTGTCATCTGATATAAGAATTATCTAATTTAAGGCATGAAAAACGTGATTCTAATTAGTAAACAAACTCTTCTTCCATCGTGTTTTCAATGATGGTTTTCCCGCACTCATGCGCAGTGGCGTTATAAATGGCGGATCACATTAGTATTCATCAGACGTGTAGCAAAGTTTAGAGACAAATAACTAAAGACAGAACATGTTTTATGGGCCTAGAGTTTGTGAAACGTCTAATTATCAGAAGCATGATGTATATTTTTACTCAAACTCATGTCAAAAATTTTACTTCAAATACGCCACATATACCTTTAAACTTTCCAAATCAATGAAAGACATTTTTGGGATTTGTGTGAGGTATCTTGGTGTTTCTGAGACTGTTTCTGTTGTATGTATATGTAAACAAACTTGTAAAAATTGACTGGCGGAATCATAAGGTGAAAATATGAAGGGGAAATATATTTACCCAGTTTGGTATAGTTTGGATATCTATGATTTCAAATGACAGTTTGACTCCATATGATATTCATTTATCAATTACTGAGTACATGTATATAGTACTTTTAGAAAACATTAATTTAAATCAACCATATCCGACCAGACTGACAAATACATTAAAGAATTGTTGGATTTTATATGAAACAAAAATGATGGATTTAGCTTCTTCAAATAGATCATCTTCTGCATGATGAAACGCTAAATACGGTTAGTACCTTAATTACGTCACAATGTAGGATATCGATAAATTATGATAATTCAGAGGAAATAAAATTAATTTGGTTAAATGATTCTTTTACAAATTAACAGGCATGCATCTTTATGGGTTTTTTTTACATTTATGTTGACATTTTAACACAATCGCAACTTCTCGGGCCTTTCCGGCAAGCTCGGAAAAACACCTCGAATGTTTTAACATCACCGGATGTTAGAATTTTATACAAAATGGAGTCGCTTCCCATTAAAATAAGTATCGGCTAGACAGCTTCGTGTGTTGCTTTTGTGGTATATTTTAGGATATATCATTGACTTTAATGAAGTCTAGCTCACATCTCAACAGATCGTAAAATGCATTGTATTTATGTCAAATTTTATAAAAAGGGGGGTTGTCATGGACGCCTAGGTAATACATTCGATGTGTTTTTCCGAGCTTGCCGGAAAGGCCCGAGAAGTTGCGATTGTTTCTAACATTCTCTTTGAATTTTTCTCTATGTATGTCTAAAGTATATATATGCTCATTTTTCCATTGTAAAATTCTATTAATATAATACTCATTTTACTGGCTAATAAAATATTAAAACTATTTATTTTGATAACATGCACTTGACATTACACTGACCACAGGTCCATAAAAATATTTCTTTTTATTTTAAGATTATTTCCTGCACTATGATAATAACGTTACAGGCTGTACATCTATACTGTAGTACAGAAAATTATCTTTATTATAAAAATATATTTTTAACGTTATAATACTTAACTAAATAACGTCAGGTGCCTGTGCACATGCACTTAAATGCTTTTCATTGAAGTGTGTTAGCTTAATATATATTATGTTGGGGTTTTTTTACGTGCATTATACTAATGGCATGAGGTAGATACAAGTGACTTTGCTTGATACGGATGTCTACATGTCATAGATTGGGATCGGAGTTTGACGATCACGCCGACTGTATTTAGGGCCTTTAAATAATTCAAAATCAATTTTAATGAGTTTATATATGTAGTATAACATGTAATTAAACAGAAACATACATAATAAAGCATTTATTAGCCCTAAGGCTTTTAAATGAAAAAAATCCCAGAGTTCTCTAGAGTTCTTTAGAGTTCTCTGTTTAGTAGGACCGTTTAGCCTGTGCAGTGGCACGCCAAATTCAAAAAAATGAGCTAAACATAGTTTCACATTTGATAAATTGGGTTTGTCGACTGTTAACTATAGTTTACGAACCGCAAACTATAGTTAACGATTCGTTAACTATAGTTTACATCTGTAAAACCATATTTAACTGTGGTAAACTATAGTTTACGAATGATAATCTAAGTTTATCTGTCTGCAAATAACGTTAAGGATGACGTTTACTCAGAATGAAAAAAAAACCCACTGATGATAATGAAAAACTATCTACTGTATGTTATAGACCTTTGATTGTAGTGTTATTTTTCACTTTCAAAAAAGTAGGTCAATGACCTACTTTTTGAGTTAATAGCCATGGAATATTTTTCGAACAGTCAAGAAAAATCCCTTAAAATTTTCCACTACTATTGAGATTTTCTTAATTGTGAAAATATTACAAATAATTAAACGCTTTAAAAAACAAAATACAGTTTATGAATGGTAGTGGCACTAAATAGATACAAAGCATTAAAATTTCAGCAACAATATTTAAAAATATTTCAGTCCGAATTTCCTCTATCAGTTTTCAAATCCCTACCCATTTTTGATCCAATTTTACAAAAAAATGAATGATGTTAATACAAAAACATTTATAGTATTAAACTACCTTTATTGACCTTATTCTGTTGGCATAAAATATATATGAGGTCAATGATCAAAATTTTGAGATATGCATGGTGTCTTTAATCGTTTTTAAGCATTTTTGAATATTTTTGCAATTTGTGCCATACGATTATTTTAATGAATAAGTGAGGTAAAACCAACAGAAAATATGCAAAACTATAGACTTAAATATAAAATCTTAACTTTTAATATTATATTACTGCCAAAAATGTATTAGCGGCAAACAAAATCTGCAAAATTTAGTCCGAATTTCCTCTGTTTTGCTAAAAGTCTATTTTTCTTTGAGCCTAATTCCATAATATAGTAAAAATATCGAATGTCATGTCAATAATGATTCATTTCATAAATACTTTCTGTGTTTAGAACAAATTTCACTCATAACATTGAACTTTATAACAATCCGAATTTGAGAACTCAAACCCTGAGTAAACAACGTCCTTATAACGATCGATTTTGCTGATAAATATAGATTCACATCTGTAAACTATAATTTGCATTCGTTAACTATGGTTAAGAGTTGTTAATCATAGTTTCACACCCGTGAAACTATATTTATCAGATAAACTATGTTATATATTCGCCGAACACTAGACCACATGGAACACAACAGAGGCTGCCATCTTGGAACTACTTTATTATATTTGTATTCATGCCCATGACATAAATAGCATACAGAACCGAACATGTAAACATTCCGGATATAACATCTTCTCCCTCCTTAAGAATGATGTACACACATGTTTAATTATACAATATTACTTATACGAACTGTCAGATATTGTTGGTTGTCTGTGTTAGTCGTTATTGCATAGTAAGTTCCCAAGAGTTTTTTTTCTTTATATATATATATAATAAATGCTTACTATAATACACATGCATTACGACCTAAGCATGTAAATAAAGATACATACAAAATAGACACATTCTTGACTAGGATTAATTGCAAGGATACCTCTTGGTTCCTGTAAGTTGCACAGGGGATTATTATGCCCCAAAACACCGTACAACTTAAAACTTAAACTAAATAACAAATTGGGTTGGGGTTTTGCAGAGTTACTTGGAGTATACATAATCTTCCAGAATTTTTGGTTGACGGGTGCGTAACGGGTAACGTCTCTCTGACTGAATGGGTGCTGTCGATTTCAGCGGTGTCGACTGACTAGACTCCATGTTTTTCGCAATAGTAGGTTTAACCAACGGCGTTGATCTCTTCGCACTGTCCGGTATAACCGACGTTAACGATTTGCTGTTTGACGATTTTAACTTATCTGCCCAATTGTCCACTGAAACTGAACTTGAAACACTCGGCTCAGATATCTCAACATCTGGTAACATGATTGGAATCTGTGATGTTACAATCTGATCTGCATGCCTCCTCCACTGTGTTGAAGGGTCCACTTGCACGCGATAGGAAACAGGTCCAGTTCTTTGGGCAATTATTCCCGGAATCCATTTATCCTTTCCGCGATAATCACGCATCATTACCGATTGTCCTGGTTCAAATTCTCTGTTCTGTGTAGTTCTCTGTGTACACATATCTTCTTGCTTCTGTTTGACATGTAACTCTGTGTTTGGCCTCAAAAGATACATTTTCGTTCGTAACTCCCTCCCCATCATAAGCTTTGCTGGCGTTTCATTCGTTGTTGCATGTGCAGTATTTCTATACGCCAACAAGAAATTTGCCAGTTTTCTTTCAATGCTCCCTGCATCATTCTTACTGCATTTCATGGCTTGTTTGAAAGTTTGGACAAAACGCTCTGCAAGTCCATTACTAGATGGGTGGTACGGTGATGTCTTGATGTGTTTTATGCCGTTAGCATTCAAGAAGTCTTCAAATTCTCTTGAGGTAAATTGCGGCCCATTGTCACTCACAATTGTGACTGGAAGTCCGTTTCTGGAGAATATGGTTCTCAGAACATCAATAGTACGTGTTGATGTGGTTGTGCTCATTTTCACCACCTCTGGCCACTTTGAATTTGAATCCACCATTATAAGGAACATACATCCTAGAAACGGTCCTGCAAAATCTATGTGAATTCGCTCCCATGGCTTGGTTGGCCACTCCCAAGCATTCAATGGTGCTCCCTTGGGTGAATTCTGGTTTTGTTGACATCCATTACATCTTTTGGCAATAGTTTCAATATCCTGGTCAATTCCTGGCCACCAACAGAAACTCCTAGCAAGCGTTTTCATTTTGACCACTCCTAGATGTCCTTCATGTATCTGTGAAATTACCAAGTTGCGGAGTTTTGTAGGTATAATGACTCTTACTCCCCACATGATACAGCCATGATGAATAGATAGTTCACTTCGTCGTGAGTAGTATGGTGCTAACTCTCCATCTTTGTCAGTAGAAGTCCAATCACTGTTAATGCACAACATGACACGACCTAAAACTATGTCTTTACGAGTTTCGTTTTGGATGTTTTTGCTGGAAACTGGTAGAGTTTCAATCTGTCCAAGATAAAAAGCATCCACCAGATCTATGGTAACATCAGACTCTGTGCTTTTCAGTGGTAAGCGTGACATGGAATCTGCGTTCGCATGCTTAGAAGTTTTACGGAATCCAATTTCGTAGTCATAAGCAGACAGGAAGAGAGAATAGCGCTGTAATCTCGAAGATGCTGTAACTGGAACTCCTCTCTGAGGACTGAAAATGTGTATCAAAGGCTGATGGTCGGTGATCAACTTGAATTTCCTACCAAACAAGTACGAATGGAATTTCTTGATCCCCCATATGATTCCCAGGGCTTCTTTATCAATCGGAGAAGAGTTTTTCTCCGCTGGTGCTAATGTGCGAGAGGCGAATGCGATTGGTCTCTCTGTTCCATCAGGTAGCTCATGAGAAATAACTGCACCGAGTCCATAAGGTGATGCATCACATGCCAGGGAAATAGGCAAGTCAGGGCTATAATGTGTAAGTACCAGATCTGATGCTACTAAGTCTTTCACCTTGTTGAATGATTCTTCACAGGATTCTGTCCAATTCCAATGGCTATCTTTTCGCAGCAAGTTATGCAACGGTCCAAGCACTGTTGCCAGGTCAGGTAAGAATTTACCATAATAGTTCACTAAACCTAAGAACGATCTAAGCTGAGAGACATTACATGGAGAAGGTGCTTTAACTATGGCATCAATCTTCTCTGGTGTCTTGTGTAGACCATTTCTATCAATCACATGTCCACAAAAGGTAATGCTTTCCTTGAAGAATTCGCACTTCTCTAGATTTGCTCTCAGTCCATATTGGCTCAATCGCTTCAGTACCATGTCCAAATTCCTGAGGTGTTCTTCATTATTCTTGCCGGTTATAACCATGTCGTCTAACATGCACTGAGTTCCAGGAACTCCTTGTAATACTTGCTCAATGATCCTCTGCCAAATAGCAGGCGCTGACGCTATGCCAAAGGCCATGCGATTATAACGATATAGCCCCTTATGTGTGCTGATGGTAAGTAGCTCCTTGCACGATTCATCCACTGGAAGTTGTAAGTATGCTTGCTTCAAATCGATCTTCGAGAAATGTGTTCCACCATTTAGGTTGGCGAAGATGTCATCAATTTTAGGTAATGGATATTGATCGACATTGAGTAGTGGGTTAAGTGTAACCTTGAAATCGCCACATATTCTGATGCTTCCATTCTTCTTTAGAACAGGTACAATTGGTGTCGCCCAATCACTATGCTGTACTTTGGTCAGAGTTCCTTCCGCTTATAATCTGTCGAGTTCTTCTTCCACCTTTGTTCGTAAGGAAAAAGGAACAGTCCTGGCCTTGACATATTTCGGTTTGTTTTCTCTGAGTGTCAGTTTTGCTGTAATGCCTTTCACAGTTCCAACTTCATCAACGAAGACGTCTTTATATTTGTCTATAATTTCACTTACGCTGGTAGGCTTCAAAGTGTTAATGGCATGCGTGTCTTTGATCAATCTCCAGTCAAGTTGAATTTTTCTCAGCCAATCCCTGCCAAGAAGAGCTGGTCCTCCCTTTTTAACTATGTATAACGGTAATGTCTGTTTAGTGCCACCATATTCAACTTGCACGTCTATGTAACCCACTGGCTTAATGTGTTCTCCCGAGTACGTGCGTAGAGTGATGTCTGCAGTTTTCAACTACTGATCTCTAAACTTCCTCCTGAATTCTTCCTCCGCCATGACCGAAATAGCTGAACCAGTATCCAATTCCATCTTTATGATTATTCCATTTATTTTCAGCTGAATCCATATTATGTCTGTACTTGTCAAATTGTTTAGTTCTAAACTAGCTATGTAGTTGTCATGGTCATCACTCAAATCCTGAGGGTCCACATCTTCAACATAATGAACGGCTTTTCTTCTTTGATGTTTTCTCGAAGAAGGCATTTGAGGTTTTGAATTTTTACACGCACTCTTTATGTGTCCCGTATTATGACAGTTGTGGCACACCGCATTCCTGAATTTACAGTTCTTTGCTACGTGTCCACTTCCATTACAACGATAACACCGTGTTTCTCCTGACTGACAGTCTTTCGCTATATGTCCTTTCTCACCACACCGATAACACTGTACTTCATTTTTCCTGTCGTTTCCTCTGGAACGTCTATTCTTCACATACAGTCTGTTCACGGCCCCTGTATCTGTCCGATTCCTAGCCTAATTCTGTTGCATCCTTAGCTGCCGTCTCCATTGCCACACTGATCTCCATAGCTTTTTCAAATGTCAAGTCTTTCTCTGACAGCAAGCGCTTTTGAATGTGAGGGTGTCTGATGCCACATACTAATCTATCCCTCAACTTTTCATTTAGCGAAGCGTTAAAATCACAATAAATCGAGAGTTTCTTTAACTGAGCTACATACTCCGATATTGTCTCTCCCTCCTTCTGGTCTCTTTCATCGAAACGAAAGCGTTCTGCTGTTTTTATAGGTTTAGGGGACAAATGGCTGTTGAGCAATGTCACCAATTTTTGATAAGTCTTCTCAGCTGGTTTATCAGGAAAAGTTAAGTCCCGCAAAAGAGAATATAATCTTCCACCGATGAGACATAATAAAGACGGTACCTTTTTTCCAGGATCTATCTCATTCACTGTGAAGTACTGCTCAAATCGTTCGACGTAAGATTCCCACGGTTCGATAGTCTCGTCAAATGGGTCAATTTTTCCAATTAAACCAAACGCCGCCATCACCACAGATCCAAAATATTATGGGACGGGTTAGAAACAGACAATTTGGAATAATTTTAGGTTACCGGAGTTTATCCTCGTCGCCAATATGTTATATATTCGCCGAACACTAGACCACATGGAACACAACAGAGGCTGCCATCTTGGAACTACTTTATTATATTTGTATTCATGCCCATGACATAAATAGCATACAGAACCGAACACATAAACATTCCGGATATAACAAACTATGTTTTGCATTCGCATATGGTTGTTTTATTCTGAAACATAGATGATCGCGTTAACTATGGTTTACAGATGTAAAATATAGATTATCGTCGTTAACTATAGTTTTCTGTCAGTAAACTATAGTTACAACCGTTACACCAAGTTTATCGACTGTGAGACTATGATTAGCTCATTTTTGTGATTTTGGCGTGCCATATTTGATCGGGTTTGGTCTGTAAAAAAACAAACCGCAACTTCATTTAATTCGAAATGAACTTTCGTTTTGATTATCATGGCAACATGCGGGCCAAGATCAAAGGCACAAGAACAGGATTTAACTGCCGAGGTATTATGTTCGATTTGCTTAGAACAATATAAATCACCAGTGACTTTACATTGTTCACACGCGTTTTGTCAAACGTGTCTCTCAACACACATTAAATCGTCATGTGAGGACAGTGACACACCCCTTGGATTTCCGTGTCCTCTGTGCCGCGTGTTTATTCCGGCACCAGGGGAAATAAATCAGTATTCTGTGGACGAATGGGCAACGAAATTTCCAGAAAACAAGTTCCTTTCATCTGTGACAGGTGTTCAGTTTATTTTGTGCAAACCATGCCAAGAAGACGGAGAAGAGGTGAAGGCAAAAAGCTGGTGTAAGGATTGTTCTGAGGCGCTTTGTGAAGATTGTACAAAATGTCATAGAAAATATCGACCATCTCGCAAGCATGTACTAGTTTCTATTACCGAGTGTTCTGGCATTTCTCAAATCCCAGATACACTAGAAATATGCGAGGCCCACGAAGGTCGTATATTTGAACTATTTTGTAGAAAACATTTTAAGCCATGCTGCTCTGTTTGTGTAACCAAAGAGCATAACAGTTGTACACATTTCTGTCAACTAGATGAAGTTTGTGGAAATTTCTTTGAATCTGAAAAAGTAAAGGTTTTGCAGAGCGGAATGGAAAAATTCCGTTTGAAATTGGAAAACATTATTGAGAAAGAAAAAGCAAACATAAACCACATTGACGACGTAACTGACACATTTTCGAAAGAATTATCAGATTTTACAACAAATATAATTCAGGCTGTGAAAAAACTGGAAGAAGAACATTTAAATGAACTCTCCAGATTATCAAAGGAAAGCAAATGTAAGCTTCAAAAGTCTGTGGATTCTTTCGAGCAAAGGCTTCTCTATTTTAAATATTGGAGAGAACTATTGTCAAAGAATCTGTCGAACGAAACAATATCAGAAACTAAAAGGTTCTTATCATACATCAAACTGAAGAACATTCATGAAAATCTCCAAAGACTGAATTATACAAAGTTAGACATTTGTATTAAAACAAAACTATTAGATGATGTGAAAAAACTCATGAAATTGCCTTGTCTTGCTGATGTGTCTGCAGAGGAAAGTTTAGATCAAGTTGATTTAAATGTAGAGAATGTTGATTATGAACATGCTAAAGTAAATAAAATTTCTGAATTCACAATACAAGGTGCTGATATAAAAGGTGGTACTTTTATGAGTAGTGGTAACCTGTTCTTGGCTGATTATAGTGGAAAAAGATGTTTTCTTTGTGACATAAATGGAGTTATTTTACAAGAAGTGAGACTACAAGAAGCACCTTGCGACGTGTTAACAGAGGGTCGGGAGATTCTCGTAACGAATCCTGATAACAAATCGATTTTGAAATTTGGCTCTACTTCACTTGAAATCATAAACACCGTTCCTGTTGGTTGTGAGTGTTATGGAATAGCTACGTCTGGAAACACAACCGCCATTGGTACGAAAACATCTGTCGAAATCTTTGTGGATGGTTTTGATGCTACGAAACAGAGGACACTGTCAACTGGCCTTGGCAGTACATATGACGTAGCAATAGACGACGAAAATAATGTGATTTGTAGTAGTTATAAGCAAAGCATTGTCAAAAAACTAGACTTGCAGGGAAAGGTTATGTTTACGTACAATCACAAAGAGCTGAAGAATCCATACGGATTAACTACAGACTGTAAAGGAAATATATTCATAAATGGTTTCACCAGTAACAATATCCATATTTTGTCAAGGGAAGGCAAACTCTTACGTATCGTGACAGGAGTAACGAGTCCAACGTGCATTAAATTCCAGAACACCACAAACAGATTATTTGTCGGCAGTAACACCGGAGATATAAAGGTCTTCGAATTCAAAGAGAGTTAAATTGTGTCTCATTTAATCAAGTTTTTTTGAATGCTTATGATACCTTCATGTCTCAAAGAACAGTCTGTAAACTTGAATATTTTGTGTCTCTAGTTTTTTTCTTTCGTGATACGTAGGTTATACTACAAAATTATTTAAGGGGGATGTGCGGCCATCTTTTACATTTGAGAATAAGAATGTAAACATTTCTTGAACTGGCTTGTTTCTGATCAAAACTGGCCAAAACTTTTGTCTAAAGATGAAAAAGCAATAAATATGAGGTTCTACATGTTGTTTTGTATGCAAATTATGCATTTAAGAACAAAACAATGCTTTTTTAATCACCCAAAACAGCTGTAGAACTGCGCAACTGCAGACTTATTTTGAAGTCTGAAAAAGTAACAGAGGGGTTAATTGATGTCCTCTCTACAACCATTTGTTGAGAAAAAGGTTGAATTTTGCACATTAATATGTGGAAAAGTTTGTCTCAAAATAGGGTACCTTATTTTTATCAGTCGGCATGGGATCTATTTTCGGAACAAGAAAATTCCAGGCTATACTTAGAACTCCCGTGTCTATGGAGGCACATTGACGTTATATTTTCATCGATAAAAATAAACGTCAATTCAAAACAATCTATGCTGAATGTGACAGACATCTCTATACCAGTTCCAATTGTTTTGTTTAAGTTTTATAAGTATAAATTTAATTTAATTCTTTTTAGAAGTAGTGTAGGGGTCCAAAACAATAATTGCCTTAAAGGCCGGGGACGACCTAGATTTTCTGCCACCTGGTAGACAATTAAGCCTATAAGGGCAAAAAGGCGGGGCTACCTCCATCACTGTCAGTGATGCTGATAAGAGTAAACATTTTATGGGGCTCAGTCCACTTTGTTTATACACTGGGAAAAATCTAGTCTAAAAGAAGGGCTTTAATTTTTTACAGTAAATTACTTCATATAGATTTTCACATAGGGGTTTTTTATTAGGGTTTTAATCATATGTTGCAACATATGTGTAAAGATAATAAAATTTCAATATGACACCCTTGAAACAATGGGTTCAAGCATGAAACTTGATCCAAGTAACATTTAGCAGTTCCCCCACCAAAATTTTTGAGTCAACATGAGGATAACCAGAGGTTCTCTATGGATATTTTTCATTCAACTGATTAACACCTGTAGATAGGCATTAAGATGTGAGAAGAATATATTACAAACATTAATAATTAACAGCTACATGTAGTTGTTGAGAACTCAAATACAATGTTTTATGAATTTCGTTTGCTTTTACAAGCAAACATATTCATAAGCCCCTTATTAACCCGATATTCATCCTGTGGAGGGAACTAGGAACCAGTGTCAAAATGGAGGGAAATGAAAGAAAATCACAATAAGCAGGGAGAAATGTATAATTCAGCTTTGGAAGTAACAAATAGTTGTGGAGAAACATTTCGTTTGCTTTGGACATACTGAGTTGGGATTTTAATGAAGTTCCTGTTGAGGAAAAACAAGTCAGTGATCGCGAGGTTCGTTATAAAGTTCTGAAGACATTGACCCACATTTAATGATGACTTTGTGATAAGTCAATAAGGTTCGGGAGACTGAAGATTAATTAACGTCAGCATTGCTTGTGTCGTTCGTGCATCACAGACAAAACTTTGGTGGCTTGAAGGGACATATATATGCATCTTTATTGTGGACTCAGTGAGGATTTTTATGTGGAATTAAGAGCAATAATATTATGTTTTTAATAAATTTCTATTATTATCACACCAACAGTGTTATTCATGTGAAGGATGATTTTCTAATAATGCTAAGGTAAAAGATTTTTATCATGCTGTGATGAGTAATCTACAGAGCACATGGCTACAGCCACTTCCTGTGTAAACAAAACATTGGTATTCTCCGCCTCTAATGTCAATCACTAGTTTAGAATTCAAAATTCTGAGCTGCTTCAGAACTTTATAAGATGAATACTCTTTTAATAATTTTTTTTTTGTAAAAATTTTAATGTCAATTGATACCTGCCTTGGTATCTACTGCCACACCAAAAATTAGAATTTTTTATTCATGAATAATGCAATTAATTTGAAAATATTCTCTCTGAACTGAAAGCTGCAGAACAAATTGAATTTCCCATTCATTTTGTGATTGGCTGCTATTTATACCCGGGCCCCGGCCTTTAAATAGAAAATATACATATATTTTTCAATAAACTTCAATGTACCTCCATAGACACAGACAAAAATATCTCGTGCAAATTGATGGTTTTTGAGACTCATTTTAAGAAAAGGCTGCCCTCTTTTGAGACAAAGTTACAACTTAACTAAGCAAGTTTTGACCTTTTTCTCAACAAATGGTTGTAGAGTTGACACTAATGACCTCCTTTCATATTTTTTCAGATTTTTAAATCTTAAATTTAAGTTTGCAGCTGCGCAGTTCTAAGTGATTTAAAAATGCATTGTTCTGCCCTTGTATGCGTACTTTGCATACAAAACAACATGTTGAACGTCCTATTTATTGCTTTTGTATCTTTTGACAACAGTTTTAGTAAGTTTTGGAAAGAAACAAGCCAGTTCAAGAAATGCTTACATTTTTCTGCTCAAATGTAAAAGATGGCCGCACATCCCCCTTAATTGGATATTTGAATATCCAATCAGAGTTACGTTTTGAATTACTAGTAGATTGAAGTTAATGCTTGCGAATGCTGTAATGCTTTCAATTTCAGTAATAACTTGGCAATTTGCCTTGTGAAACAATTTTCTTATGATAATATCTTAAAATGTGGTCACTTTTTTGTTATGAATATACTTTCAAACAAACATTTTGGTTATACAAACAAAGAACAAGATGCAGATTATTCCATCATGGTAACATATTGTTTACATAAGGGAACACAAATTACATTTATCATTGCTATCTCTGCGGATGCTTATGGTTTCTGTGCGTTTCAAGAAGCAATTATCCACATAAATAAACATACTGTTATTGTCTGTCTTGTTTTTAGAGTTCATCTATTTATGTCCGGAAAGTGCCTTCAGAAGTCCACATGGAACTGTCCCCTTCGTAACTTGATATGATGGTGTTGTATATCTGGAATTCTCCAAGTGGTGCTCATGTTACATTGTATATCGCCACATGGACGTTAAAATGCTAATAAGAGTCAGAGTAGCAACAATTAGAAGACACTCATACAATGGCACAGATACATGTACATGTAAAAAGGAGCATGAATGATAACTGATATATATGTATTATGAAGAAAATATATTTCAATGTTTTTTAAAAAAACACACACTGATTATTTTTCAATAGTTTTGTACAACGAGAATCAAAGCATTAATTTTTTGTAATAAGTATAGTATGCTCGATAAAGTAGAAAAAGACTGCAGAATGCATAATTATTGGTTGTCTTTCTGGCAGATAAAATTATTCTGAAATTTTGTGGAGAAACTTCTAAAAAATCTGTATTTCGTGGTACTTTTGATAAATAACAAATTTTGACAACTGTTACAATGGTTACCTAAACATATATGACAACAATTTGTTCCTCCATTTTACGCCGGTTTATTTCATTTACCAATTCGCCGTTTTACGCCGGTCATAAGAACCGTATCCTGGTGCAAGCACGAAGGCCAGGCACTCACTGTCGAATGGAAGCTAAATAAGACATGACAAGCTCATTTACGTACATTCCCATTACTTACCATAGAGTCCGCCATGTTGGATTTTGTCTACTGGAAGAATCCATTCGACAGTGAGTGCCTGGCCTTCACGCTTGCACTTCGGAAGGCCTCGGGAACCAGGCTAATAAGAACCGGCGCATTTTGGCTTATGCCGATATGAGACAAATGAAGTCCGCCCATTAACTATTTGAAGAATACAACTTTGTTGGATACACAAAGCTGTTATTGTACAGCATACAGTATGATGTCGTTATTGGTTTTAACAGTACTATATACATTCCAATAGCTAGACAAGTGGAATGCATCGTCACACCGGAAAAGGTATCCCCACGGTTAAGTGACTGTCTATTTTTCATCAAGATGTGCTTATTCGTTTACATAGATTCAATCGTTTTCAATTTATTACTTTGAAGATAACTGTGGATCAATTATATAAATAAGAAATTTCAAACATAAGGATAATTTTGATAATGCTTCAGTCTGTTACATGTAAACAATTCAAACTGTTTTAAAAACAGCCTGGTTGAATCCTGAGGTTAAATAGAAAGAGAAAATATTTCTCCTTTTGGTAAATTTGGGATTTAAAAATGTGGCAAATTTGACGATAGTAACTGAATTTATACAAATACAAACTGGATTTTGACAGCTTAAGATGGAAGGCTACACTAAACTTTTACTTCAGGGTTCATGGGATCGTTAGACTATCATTTCTCAAACATAATTTCGTTGTTCAAAGGAAGATATAAACGCTCTTAATTATTTTATACGATTTTTTGTATCTTTTATGAGTAAGTGAAAAATCAGCTTTAGTTGCAAGTTAGACACTGTAGAGATTAAAATTGGTTGTGATTAAAATACATAATATTAATATCTTATAAATAATGTCCAGTCATGTCAATGAGACGTTAATAAATATGTTTTTCGAATATATAAACAATTTAATTAGGTCACATATTTCTACATATGTGAGAGAGAGAGAAACAGAGAGAGAGAGAGAGAGAGAGAGAGAGAGAGAGAGAGAGAGAGAGCTCTTCTTTTCCTTTAATTTCGTAGAGTAGGGGAGAGGGAGAGTCTAAATTTTAGCGAACTGCATATATATAGGAAAAAATCTTTTGATTTACTTCTTGTACGAAGAATTTTGATATAATTTTTTTTTTGCCAAAACTCCAGCTTCAGAAGGGACGGCAGTTGGAACACGTTTTTTTCGTAGGCTAAATCTTCTGTATAAAATTATATTAACTGAAAAACGAAAGTGTCAGCTTGTGAAATTTTGATCGGGTTTGGTCTGTAAAAAACAAACAAACCGGAGGTTTGTATCGATTATAAATTCTCTGAAATTCTCTGAAATGAACTTTCGTCTTGATTATCATGGCAACATCAGACGTACAGACACAAAGTTTGACTCCGGAGGTACAAGAACAGAATTTGCCTGCTGATGTATCATTATGTTCCATTTGCTTAGAGCAATATAAATCACCAATAAGTTTATATTGTTCACACTCCTTCTGTCGAACTTGTCTCTCAACACACATCAAGTCGTCATGTGGGAAATGTGACACACCTCTTGGATTTCCGTGTCCTCTGTGTCGCGTCTTCATTCCGGCACCAGGGAAAATAAATCAATATTCTGTCAGTGAATGGGCGACAAAATTTCCAGAAAACAAGTTTCTTACATCTGTGACAGATGTTCAGTTTATATTGTGCAAACCATGCCAAGAAGACGGAGATGAGGTAAAGGCAAATGGCTGGTGCAAGGATTGTTCCGAGGCGCTTTGTCAAGAGTGTATAAAGTATCACAAAAAAAGTCGACCTTCTCGCCAGCATGTAGTGATTTCTTTTCCAGAATGTTCATCAGCCCATCAGATGCAGCCGCTTTCGATGGAACTTTGTGAAGTACACGATGGACGTAAATTCGAATTTTTTTGTAAGAAACATTCCACCCCATGCTGCTCTGTTTGTGCAACCATAGATCATAGCAGTTGTACAAGTTTCTCTCAACTAGAGAAAGTGGATGGACACGTCATAGGACCCAAAAAAATAAGAGTTCTGCAAAGTGAGATAGACAAATTTTGTTTAAAAGTAGAAAAAATAATCGTGGATGAAAAGACAAACATAAAATGTATTGATGAAGTGTCGGACAAGTATACGAAAGAAATTACGGAATTTACTACAAATGTAATTCAAGTCGTGAAAAAACTGAGGGAAGAACATTTAAATGAAGTCTCAAAATTGTCGAAAGAAAGCAAGTCCAAACTGCAAAGGGCCGCCGAATCTTTCGAGCAGAGGCTACTTTATCTAAAATATTGGAGAGAATCATTGGTTAAGAATCTGTCAAATGAGGACACATCAAAAACAAACAGGGTCTTATCTTACACAAAACTAAAAAATATTCATGAAAATCTTCAGAAATTGGGATTTACCAAATTAAAAATCTGTATTCAAACTAAGCCTTTAGACAATGTAAATCTAATGAACAGTTTGTCTTCTCTTGCAAGGATGCCAGCAGGTGAGCATTTGAAACAGGTTGTGTTGCATGTTAATGAAATTGATTACACAACTCCTAAACTAAAAGCTATTTCTTCATTTCATTTACAAGACGGCACTATTAAAGGTGGAGATATTCTGAGCAATGGACAGCTGTTACTAGCAGCCAGTTACAAATGTATTATTTGTAACATAAATGGAGAAGTTCTAAAGGAAATTAAATTATTAGGATCACCTTGGGGTGTATGTACAAATGGTGAAAATGAGGTTCTTATAACACTCCCTTGTGAAAAGTCAATTTTGAAGTTTGACTCTGGTTCTCTTGAAATTAAAAAAACCGTCCCTATTGATTGTTACTGTTATGGGATAGCCACAACTGGAAATACAACAGTCATTGGTACACGTAAATCTGTTGAGATTTTCCATGATGACCTCGATGTAACCAAACGGAAAACACTGCTAACCGACTTGCAGAGTACTGATGATGTTGCAATAGACGACGAAAAGAATGTGATATTTAGCAGTTATACACAACACGTTGTTAAAAAGTTAGACACAATGGGAAACGTTTTGTTTACGTACAGTCATGAAGAGCTAAAGTCACCATATGGTTTAGCAGTTGACGAAGAAGGAAGGATATTCGTAAACGGAAAGGAGAGTGATAATGTCCATATATTGGCAAGGAATGGCGAGCTTTTAAAGATCATTAAAGGAGTTACATCACCGACATGGATCAAATTTCAAAATGGTAGAAACAGATTATTTCTTGGTAATTTATCCGGAAATGTAAAAGTTTTTGAAATTATTGAAAGTTAGACATTGTGCTCATATATTTTTTCTATTAATCGCCATCATATGTCTTTTGTTTATCACGAGCTATTCTCGTCTTTAACAAAAGCAATGTTTTGCATTTAGCAATGAACATTTAGTGAATTACTTTTATTTAAAACGTGTAACTTTGTAAAAAAAAATCTGCAAAGAGAAATATTTCTTTTTATTCTCTAAAGGGAAAATGTATTTCTTTTTTATAATTCTATTTTTTTTTTTTTTTGTAATTCAAGTTTCCTGTGATTTAAATAATTGTAATTAAACATTTTGTGCGACAGGGATGATTTCCAAAAATAGCTTCGTTGTCATTTGGTGGCCATATGTATATAAATCAAATATACATACTTTATGATTTAAGAAAAATATATTGTAGATATCTAAAATTATGCATTGGTTTTGTTGTTTGATGTTGAAAAATTTTTTTTAATGATTTTGTGTTTAGATTAGTTAAATTTTTATAGTTATACATAAAGCAATGTTATCATTTTCTTTCGTGTACAAATAAAAAACCCCAAAAATGGTATGTAGTTAATTACATTTTTTTATTCCAACATTGTGTTTCTTAATCCTTAAGGTTCTCCGATCATCAGCCTCAAAATAATTTTTTCATCATAAAAATGTTATTTATCCTTCAAAATTTATAAATGAAAGTTTCTATGAAGCTATGAATCACAATCGGTTTTCGTAAGAAATGGCTATTGGTACTTTGCGGAACGGAAACAATTTTTTTTAAAAACGCCATTATTTCAATTAAACCTATCGTAAATGGAAAATTGTTTTTCAAATGTTGATGTTTAAATGCACTGTGTATTATACAAAATATGCTATTCATTGCTCTATAAGCCATTACACGCTTCTTTCCCGAGAAAACCTAAAGTCACTAGTTGTTTTAAGATGTTAGATTAAGACTGTACATATAAAATTGAGATTTAAACCAAACACAATAAATCTATATGTGTAACATCGATGAAAATTACTTAAGCATTTTTATTCTGAATAATTTTCTTCTGATTCCGTTCCGTTCCGCAAAATACCATTATCCGTGTGGATATTGGTATTTAACGGAACGGAACGGAATCTTTCATCAAACTTTTTAGATAATGAAAAAAAATATAACAACTACTCGCCGTTCCTTGATTTTTTTCTTCAGATTCTTTAGAGATGAATAAAGCAATCTATCAAATCAATTCACTCATCTTGTGTATGTGCTAATTATTAATTTCAGCGTTTGTGTGATTGTGTTGTATACAACGACACCTCTAATTTCATTTTTTGATCCATCACATATTAGGAAGAGTCTATTACTTAACCCAGTCAGGCAGTTCGGAAAAACAAAGTCCGGTTAGACTCTGTATATTATGATTCGAGAGGGAAGACCGAGCCCGATGAATATTCAATATGTTTTTTATTTAGATAAGGTACATAGTTTGTGTGATAGAGTAATAAATATATTTTGTTTATTTCTTGAAACCTTTTCGAAAATGTTGCTTTTTTTAAGCACAGTGACCATTTAGGGGAAAGGCTCAGACCTCACAGGGCACTATTCGCAGTAAAAAAAAAAAGTTGCGCCCAGATATTTTTTTAGCTCCCCTCCCTCTACCCGGTCAGTAAAGGTGTCACTACAATATTTAATTTTACTATATATTCTTCCAAAAATTTATACGCCACATTAGATACAGGATTAATTACA
>WFKH01006014.1:44588846-44630703 GCA_016163765.1 Magallana hongkongensis
AAAAAAAAAAAAAAAAAAATCCCCTCCCTCCCTCCCTCCCTCCTGGGTCTGAAAACCCTGAGGCGGCAATTCCAAACAAACAATTTTTTAAGGATGGCCCGAGTTCCACAATCAGTGTGGATCAGCAAATAGCATGTTTTATTTGAAATGTGGTTTAATATTTTAACACTGTTAAAGGCCAATCTCAGACTACATGTATTAATCAGTCATTCTTAAATGAGCCAAGAGATACATGTGTATTTTTTATTAACTGCAATCATCGCTATAGATGGGAGAGGATCATATGTATTGGCTGTATTTATAAATGAAGGCAACAATACCATACAGCTGTGTTTCCTTTGAAAGAGAAAATGAATGTAATTCTCAGAAAGTTTGTTTTCTATTAAGTTTGGAGATAAATACTGTGTGTTGCTATTATTATCCATGTACAAAATTGTTTGGGTAAAAAAAAAATCCATAAAACAATTACCTGTGCTCTTCAATAGTAATGATATTTTTCTTCTTAGTTATCTATATTAAAACACTGTTTGGGGTTTTTTTTTTTCAGATGTATAGACCATATTACAACAGACGGTCACACTACAACAGGGAATACTCTCCCTATCCAGATTATGAAATTGATCATTCTCAGAGAAGAATTTGCTCCCTTTTCCAATCAAGAATAACGCCCAGATTGGGTAGAATAATGCAAAAGCACTATCAATTTACAAGGCCTTGGAGCCCTTTTGATCGATGGGAAAACCAGGCATTGCCCACTCTATTACCGTCTTGTTCAAATCTAACACAGACTGTTTATCCTGACCCATCTCCTGACTACAACATGGTTGCGAGAAGACTTTCAAAAGAAAAGGAACAAATTGATGAAGTTAATGTATATCCAGACTTTGAACCTAATAATCCCGTTCCTGTCGGTAGTTCAGTCAATTTGAAAGACAGTTTTTCAGATCCTAGAAATGACAGTGGATTTGGTTCCATATCAGATACTCCATCAAGCTCTAGGCTGCCAGGTTTCATTCCATTGAATTGTGAGGAGGACAACACTTTTCATGACCAGAACTCAAGTGCTCAGGATTTCCATCCCGTAACTAGTGATAGAGCTAACGTTATATTGGTGTCTGATGATGATAACAGTATTGTTGCAATAAGTGATGATTATGATGAGGATGACAATGAGCCAAATGTTGGAGACTTCTTTGCAAAGGAGGAAAACTTGGCTACTTCAACTGGAACAAGTGTTAAAAATAACGCCAAAGCCTCTAACAAGCCTCCAGTCCTTAGCATGCAGGATCAAATAGCATGTAATGTGAAATACCAAAAACGCTTTTTCAAGTGCGACTATTGTGATTTTAAGGCACCAAATAAAGGAAAGATGATGAATCATTTTGATACAACTGGACACACAAGCAGTGCTGAAATTATGGGGTCCTTTGAGAACGAAACATACCACTGCAAGTCCATTATTGATCCAGCTGCTGTTCATTTGATTACAAGGAAGAGAAGTTTGACAAATGTAACTGACTTGGTTATCTTGTGTCCTGTATGCTTCAAATACTTTCCCTCAATGTATCAGTGTGCTAATCATGCCAAACGAGATCACAATGAAAATGTGTATGGTGTAGGAAAAGTTGTAAGACAACAGACAACCCATGTAGCAGTTGGCCTCAAATGTCTATGCATGGGCCAGTTCAACCACGAATCTGAAGTTGCAAAGCACGTGCACAAATGCAAGAATTACCAAATCAATAAGGAACCTAACATGGTGTACATTTATGTATGTCCGTATTGCATCCGAATGTTTGACAGTGTAATGGGATGTCATTCCCACATTCAGAGGGAGGCGGAGAAACATAAAGTAAATGATAACGTTCAGGTACCTATACTGCTGGTCAGTCAGGAGATCCCCAAGAAACCAATGCTGCCGTATGCTTGTGGACCGACTCTACAGGACACCTCAGAAAACAGAGTGATTTATCACCAAGAGAAGAAAAAAGTGATGAAAGCATGGAGGAGAAACAAGAGTGTGATATTGGGTAGTTACCATAAAAGTGAACAGAATATGGGGGATATAAAACATTGAATTGTTCACCATCCTTTACTGACTTAGGAGCAACGATTTACCCAAAAGGGCCCAAAAGCCATTTGGGTTCCTCTAATCCTTTTGGGTACTTTTGGGGTTTTTTGGGTAGCTCGATGTACCAACTAACTTCAATGTTTTATGTCCAAATTGAGCTATTATAATATATAGGCAAGCTAAACCTTGTAATAAAGTTCTCTGTACCTCTAGTGACTATTTAATGAAAGACAAGTATAATGTTTTTAATTCATGTAGTTGAATTTCTAACTATTAAAAGACATTTTTTTAAATAGTATTTGATTTTCTTTGTACATGTAATTGACTTGCATAAACGGTGCCGATTATGGATGTGGATTTACCAGGATTGTCATTACAATGTATAGCATGTGTTATACACATGTTATTATGTGTAAAAATCTTGCAATTTCTAAATTGTTTTATGGAGCCCATAAAAATGCCATAGGTTCCGATTTTTTAAAAAGAATACAAAAACAGCAGTTTAATCAGAGCAAAATTGATATATTGCAACTTCATTATTATAGACTTGATTTATCTAAAAAGAAGTACCGGTATATATTATGTACATGTTTTAACTCACTCCACACCCATGCGCGGATCTAGAGGGGGGGGTTTATTAAATTTACATAGTAAAATTATTGCAAATATGCCTCGGACCCCCCCTGGAAAACACAATTATCCTTCGGACCCCCCCTGGAAAAATTTTCTGGATCCGCGCATGACACCTATTTTCAAATTACTGTGTAAAGTGGGTTTAATTTGTATTAATATTTGCAATTGTTTGATCATGTTAATAAAGAACTTTAATGGTATTTGTGACAGAGTCACTTGCAAAGTTTATTAATGATTATTAAAACAGATTTAATAACACGTCTATCATGCATACTTGCATGGCCATGGCTTGGCTTGGCCATGTACTTCGAAGGGACTTGGATAGCATTATAAAGACAGCTCTCTTCTGACACCAGAGGGAAAACAGAAGAGAGGATTAGGCCCTAAGTCAATTGGCGGCGGACAGTGGAAGCCAAAAGAGAAGCTGGGGCACACTCCAAAAGCTAGCCAGTGACAGACAAGTATGGAGATTCCTCTTTACTGCCCTATACGCCAAAGGTGTCACGGGCAGTAATTAATATCATGCATAGATCTAGAGGGGGTCGGTCCTCCCCCATTCAAACTTATTAAATTTTCATATTACTAGGTAAATTACAGAAAATAGGCATCAGACCCAACCCCTGGCAAACACAATTATCCTTTGCCTCCCCCTTCACGTTCAGCAACAATTCGATTTAAGTGGAAATGTGCATTAATGGGAAGGGGATTGAAAACTTGTTATTTGAGTTTTCCGACTGCAGACTGATTTCATAATCGATGCAAAACTATGGAAAACATGCACCTCATTGATTAGTTTGTCGAATAGATGCATCCAAGGTAGTTGTTGGGACAGCCATTCCTTAAGGTGGAATAACACACCTGGAAAAAGTAACTCAAATTAACAGTAAATTATTTGATTATGAAAGATATAATGATAAATAAACTGTACATATGTAAAATAGCGAAAAATTCGCAGTTTGGGGATAAAAAATGAATATCTAAAAAAAAATCAATTCAGTAAGTAACAACAAAAGCCCCTGGGTGATTAGAACTCGGGATGTACGGTTCACAAGCCCGACACTTTATCCACTTGGCTATGGAGTAAGATACATGTTGCCGTCGATAAAATCTTTTTAATAAAACGAAATGTCGTTTCGATCAGAGGTCAACCATTTTGTGATGATGTGTTATTCCACCTTAAAAGATCCACGAATCGCGCAAAATGACTGAAAAGAAATCAAAGTACTAAAAAAACTGAATGCTGAATACACATGCATAGAATACGGCGTCAATACATATTCCGATAGTTAGTAGCATCGTCACAGAGGAGGACCGACTTTACGGTGGAGTGCCTGTTTTGTTTTTGTTACTGTTTCAAAATGTGCTACACAGTCAGAGTGTAATTCGTCTAGATGGATTTATTTGTTTGCAACTGATTTATACTTTCCAAATCAATGACAGACTTTTTTGGGATTTGTGTGAGGTATCTTGGTGTTTTTGAGACTGTTTCTGTTGTATGTATATGTAAACAAACTTGTAAAAATTGACTGGCGGAATCATAAGGTGAAAATATGAAAGGGAAATATATTTACCCCGTTTGGTATAGTTTGGATATCTATGATTTCAAATGACAGTTTGACTCCATATGATATTCTTTTATCAATTACTGAGTACATGTATATAGCACAAAAAATAAAGAAATTATGCTCATCTGTTGAGTTGCGAGCTCTGTATAATGGTTATAACTCTACAACTGACCTGCAGACCATTAAAATTTTTAAAAATTATCCTAGTTAAGGATTATAAACAATTAAAAAAGAAAAATAACAGTTGAAAATTTTGCAGCTTTTAGAAAGCATTAATTTATACAAACCAAAATGAACCATATTCGACCAGACTGACAAATATATTCAAGAATTGTTGGATTTTAAATGAAACAAAAATAATGGATTTAGCTTGTGCAATATTTGATCGGGTCTGGTCAGTAAAGAAACAAACCGCAACTTCATTTAATTCTCTGAAATGAACTTTCGACGTTACTTTCGTTTTGATTATCATGGCAACATCAAAGACACAAGAACAGGATTTATCTGCCGAGGTATTATGTTCGATTTGCTTAGAACAATATAAATCACCAGTGAGTTTACATTGTTCACACTCGTTCTGTCAAACGTGTCTGTCAACACACATTCAATCTTCATGTGGGGACTGTGACACACCCCTTGGATTTCCGTGTCCTCTGTGCCGCGTGTTTATTCCGGCACCTGGGGAAATAGATCAGTATTCTGTGGACGAATGGGCAACGAAATTTCCAGAAAACAAGTTCCTTTCATATGTTACAGGTGTTGAGTTTATTTTGTGCAAACCATGCCAAGAAGACGGAGAAGAGGTGAAGGCTAAAAGCTGGTGCAAGGATTGTTCTGAGGCGCTTTGTGAAGAGTGTACGAAATATCACAAAAAATACCGACCATGTCGCAAGCATGTAGTACTCTCTCTCGCCGAATTGTCAGACATATCTCGAATTCCAGATACGTTAGAAATATGTGAGGCCCACGATGGTCGTAAGTTTGAAATATTTTGTAGAAAACATTTTATCCCATGCTGCTCTGTTTGTGTAACCAAGGAGCATAGCAGTTGTACACGTTTCTGTCAAATAGAGGAAGTTGGTAGAAATCTCATAGAATCTGAAAAATTACAGGTTTTGCAGAGCGGAATAGAAAAATTTTGTTTGAAAGTAGAAAGCATTATTGAGAAAGAAAAAGCAAACATAACCCATATTGACGACATAGCTGACACATTTACGAAAGAATTATCAGATTTTACAACAAATATAATTCAGGCTGTGAAAAAACTGGAGGAAAAACATTTAAATGAACTCTCCAAATTGTCGAAGGAAAGTAAATCGAAGCTTCAAAAGTCTGTGGATTCTTTTGAGCAAAGTCTTCTCTATCTTAAATATTGGAGGGAACTATTGTCAAAGAATCTGTCGAATGAGACAACGCCAGAAACCAAAAGGGCCTTATCATACATCAAACTGAAGAACATTCATGAAAATCTCCAAAAACTGAAATATTCAAAGTTAGACATTTTCATTAAAACAAAACTATTAGACGATGTGAAAAAACTTACTAAATTGCCATGTCTTGCTGAAATGTCTGCAGATGAGAATTTAGATCAAGTTGATTTAAATATAGAAAAAATTAATTACACACATGCTAAAGTAAATATATTTTCTGAATTTACAATACAAGATGCTGTCATAAAAGGTGGTGCTTTTATGAGAAATGGTAACCTGTTCTTAGCTGACAATCGTGGAAAAAGATGTATTCTTTGTAACATAAATGGAGATATTTTACAAGAAGTAAGATTACAAGAAGCACCTTGGGACGTGTTCACAGAAGGGGAGGAGATTCTCGTAACAAATCCTAATAAAAAATCGATTTTAAAGTTCGACTCTACTTTACTTGAAATCACAGACACCGTTCCTGTTGGTTGTAAGTGTTATGGAATAGCAACGTCTGGAAACACAACCGTCATTGGTACTGGAAATTCTGTTGAAATCTTTGTGGATGGTTTTGATGCTAAGAAACGAAGGACACTGTCAACTGGCCTTGTCAGTACATATGACGTAGCAATGGACGATGAAAATAACGTGATTTGTAGTAGCTGTAGTCAACAAATTGTTAAAAAACTAGACTTGCAGGGAAACGTTATGTTCACGTACAATCACATAGAGCTAGTGCATCCATACGGGTTAGCTACAGACGGTAATGGAAATATATTCGTAAATGGTAAGACCAGTAACAATATCCATATTTTGTCAAGGGAAGGCAAACTCTTACGTATTGTGCCAGGAGTAAATAAACCAACGTGCATTAAATTCCAGAACACCACAAACAGATTTTTTGTAGGCAGTTCAACCGGAGATATTAAGGTCTTCGAACTCAACGAGACTTAAAATTTGTCTCAAACAATTGCTGATTATGTCTTTGCGTCTCAGAACGATCTTCAATAGTCAATGTTAGGTGTCTCTTGTTTTCTCTATCTGTTGGGTACTCAATAAGAATATTTAGGAATTGACCATGTGCTTTGGAATTTAAAAAAATAACAGAGTGATGACTTTGAATGATAGTTTGCTACTAAGAATTCAGAGTTTTACTAGTACTTATATTGAATGTATATATTCCAATATTTGTTTTATTGATTATATTAGGTAAAAAAAAATCAAAGTTTGAATTAAATACTTATGATGCTTTCATGCTCAGCAATAATCTGGATTTATTCACATATTCAAACACGATGCAGATTATACCTTCATTTTAAGATATTGTGTACATACGATAACACAAATTATATTTCTCATTCAGTCCTATCTAAGTATAAAAGTATCTTTTTAGAAGTAATCATCCATATACTGTTATATTTAGTTTTTGTGAAGCATATATATCTCTTTGTAAGCGATGTAAAATGTCAAATTTCAATTTAAAAATTATATTGACTTAATTTCTGTGAAAAAAATTGTAGAGAATAATTATTTGAAAAGGCAGACAAAACCAAGACATTGCTTACTAAAATTGATTTGTGTACTTTAACCTAAAATTAAACATCAGAATCAAAATTGTCTACTAAATATAAAGTTATTTGTAAAATAAAAAAAAAATAAATTAAATAATAATAAAAAACTAGACACGATCTCGTTGCGAGCAACGAGTGGGTCTTCCGTTTGATAATGAAGTAATGATAGGGTTGAATTAAAATGTTGACATTTGGTACGAGTTACTATATTAACTTCCTTTCAAACTAATTTTTAAACCTACACTGCAAAATTAAGATTTCCGGAAAAGGTCATTTTTAAACTTCAATATCTCTGCAATGCGTAAATTGTCCGATTTTAAAACGGTTTTTAGTTTTGTATTCAGTACAAAAATGTCTACAAAACGTATATGCTTTAAAATTCCAAAAACCGAAATTTTGGAATCACTTCCGGTGACGACCGGAAGTGACGGACAACCTGCTCATATTAAAATTTGATAAGTTTAAAACATATTCTGATGGAAAAAAATTGTAAATTATTTAATTTGAAATTTTTTTAAAACAATTTTTAAAAAATACTGTTTGGGCGGACCGGAAGTGACGGACGATCGTGATTTTACTTGATCGGCCCTAGAAATTCAAAAATCTATCATTCCTGAAACTTTCAATTTTCTATCTTTAATCGTTTTTGAGAAAAAGGGAGGACAAAATCTCTTTTTACAAAAAGAAAAACGAATATAACAGCTGACCGGAAGTGAGGTCATCAACAAAAATGTACATGATAAAAGACCTTGATATTTTGTATTGACCGTGAAAATTTCATTAAAATCCATTGTAGCATATTTGAGTTTTAAGAAAAATGTTAAGAAAAAAAGAATAATAACTAGACACGATCTCGTTGCGAACAACGAGTGGGTCTTCCGTTTGATTATGAATTAATGATAGGGTTGAATTAAAATGTTGACATTTGGTACGAGTTACTATATTAACTCCCTTTTAAACTAATTTTTGTACCTACACTGCAAAATTAAGATTTCCGGAAAAGGCCATTTTTAAACTTCAATATCTCTGCAATGCGTTGTCCGATTTTAAAACGGTATTTAGTTTTGTATTCAGTACAAAATGTCTACAAAACGTATATGCTTTAAAATTCCAAAAACCGAAATTTTGGAATCACTTCCGGTGACGACCGGAAGTGACGGACAACCTGCTCATATTAAAATTTGATAAGTTTAAAACATATTCTGATGGAAAAAAATTGTAAATTATTTAATTTGAAAAATTTTTAAAACACAATTTTCCAAAAATGCTGTTTGAGCGGACCGGAAGTGACGGACGGAAACGGAAGACCCTAATAATAATAGTGAAAAATAGAGAAAAAGAAACCTAACAAAAACAATAGGGTCTTCCGTTGGAAACGGAAGACCCTAACAATAAATAACACATGTATCTGACTCTATACTATCTGAAGCGATGATATCTGTCCTTTACAAAAACTTAGGTTATTGGGAATTAACATTTGTACATGACATGTCAACTAGTAAATTAGAGTTGTATTCATACTTGAATTTAATTTAAAACTAAAATATATCTTTATTCTGTTGTTTTTGGATAAAGAAATCTGAACTTCTAATATTTATTGGTAATAACGTTTCAATTGGATATTAAAATTTCTTAAATTGGCTTTAAATTCCTTCTAAAAGATATATCATCAAAATCTTGTAAATGATTATAATTTTTAATTCATGATGAGTATATAATGTATCATACAAATAGAATTACTTTTACACGCTACAACTGTTAGACGTCAGTTAATCAAGCATATCTGATAGAACCGTCTGTTAAATCTCAGAGTTCTTCTATTGTCCTGAAAGTGCCTTCAGTAGTCCACATGGAACTGTCCTCTTCGTAACTGGATATGATGGTGTTGGCATATTTGAATCCTCCAGGTCGTGTTCACGTGACATTGTATAGCGCCACCTGGATGTGAAAATGCTAATCAGAGTCACAATAGCTGCAATAATTAGAAGGCACAGTCCTACAATGGCACAAATGACGAGAATGTTCTCCAGGAAAAACTGTATTTTAATAGTATTGTAAAACGAGAATCAAATTAATTTATTTGACATATAATAATTATTAGAGTTTCTTATACCTGCTTACTATTTACATTTATTCAAATTTGTTATATGATTGATTAATTCCTAGCTTCTTACTTTGCTGAAATCTAACATTCTAGAAATAAATTGAAATTAAGTGACTTTCGGGTTTTTTTAAAGTAAAGATTGGTTTTTATTATTCCTGTCGTCCAATGAAAACAAGCGTTACTCTCTGTGTTTAGCGATGAATTTAACATGATGCTAAAAAACGAAGTAAAGGTGATGAGATGACACTCAGTTTGATATGATGTATCAATTTGTCAATAAATCATATACTGTATACATGGTTACATCCTATATCCTGTTTACATCGTCGACTTTGACGACATCGCAATGTTGACCAACATCGAGTCGACATTGTGGCTACATCGTACTTCTTATATCCTGTTTACATCGTCGACATTGTCAATACTGCAATGTTGATTAATATCGAGTCGACATTGTGTCTACATTGTTTGTTTACATTATCGACATCGCAATGTTGGTCAACATCGAGTCAACATCTTGTCTACATCGTATCTTTTTTATCGTCTACGACGTAAACGTTAAGGGGGATGTGCGGCCATCTTGTACATTTGAGGATAAAAATGTAAACATTTCTTGAACTGGCTTGTTTCTGTCCGAAACTGACCAATTCTTTTGCCAAAAGATACAAAAGCAATAAATATGAAGTCCTACATGTCATTTTGTTTGAAAAGTATGCATACAAGAACAGGACAATGCCTTTTTAATCTCTTAGAACAGCTGTCGAACTGCACAGCTACAGGCTTATTCTGAAGATTTAAAATCTGAAAAAATATCAAGGGGGTTCATTGGTGTCCTCTCTACAACCATTTGTTGTTGCAGTTTCGGACAGAAACAAGCCAGTTCAAGAAATGTTTACATTCTTATCCTCAAATGTACAAGATGGCTGCACATCCTCCTTAAAGAAATATTGGCGATGTAAACAATGTAAACCCAATATCAGTTCAACATCGTATACATCGCAATGTCGACAAAGTTGACGATGTTAACGTCAAAGAAATATCGGCAATGTCGACAATGTAAAATCGATATCGGTTCAATATCGTACGATGTTATATCGATATTGTATCAATATTGTATACATCGCGATGTTGACGATATCGAAAAAGAAATATTCATATCCTCCATATTACATGTACCAAAGCATACATATTAAATATTTATTTAGAAATACGAAAGTTTATCCTTAAAGTATATTATTCTGAACGTGCAACTGCATAGGCTATAGCTTATTTAAGAAATTGGCTCGATTTAGATACGCAATATGATTAGTAAAGGAGAAAAATCAGTTCAAGACATTTTGAGGATGGTTGTGAACACTCTGGCATACGTATATTGTAGAAGGTACAGTTTCTTTCAATATTTGCCCTAAAATTCAAAAGTTGTTTAAATCTCTTAAAAATACATATATACCATCTTGAACCTGTGTGTATATAAAGTACCAAGTTATACACTTTCATCTTGTTTTAAAAAAATAATTATGACTTTAACATTTTGGCATATTTCTAAGATTTGGTCAAAAATGGCACATTTTCTCATAGTTTTTTAAAGAGGAAAATGTGTCCGCAGCCGTCGCCCACAACGAAATTAATATATTTTATGTGATATCAAATGATAAAGTTATTTTGTAAGTTTCATCGTGGGCGACAGCTGCGGACATATTTTTCTATTAAAAAAAAGTACTAAGGAGCTGGTGTCTTCTGCTCAGTTTTATGAAAATTACGGGGAAATACACTGTTTGTGACGTCACGATTAACCTTGTGAAAGTCTAATCAGGTAACTATTTATAGATTCTTAATTTATGGGTATTTTTGTGTAAATAAACGTTACATTTCAATTTCTTGTGATATTTTTAAAAATCACTCTAAAACAGGGCAAAATAAGACTGAAACTGTACCTAGTAACAGAAACATTTTTCCAACGTAAATCTGTAGAGATTTTCCATGATAATCTCGATGTAACCAAACGTAGAAAATTACTAACCGACTAACAGAGTACTGACATACATGTAGCAATAGTCATTAAAAAAAGTTGAGATATTTAGAAGTTATACCCATCATTTTGTAAAAAAAAAAAATAGACACCATGGGAAATATCCTTTTTAAGTATATTTATTAAGGGCTAAAGTCGTCATATGGTTTAGTAATTGACAAAGAAGAAAGAATATTCGTCAACGGAAAGTATTTACGATCGAATATAAAAGTTTACATTTTGTTAGCTTTTGTATGGATTCCTGATAAAGATATAACAACCATATACATTAACTAGAGCCGAGCTCGTTGCAAAGCAACGAATAGGTCTTCCGTTGCAGCTTCCTGTCGGAAAAGGATTGTCAATCAGTCTGATTAAAAGCTTCTCCTTACAGGGTCTGACAGGTATTGATAGGGGGTCATCTTCACATGACCTAAACTTCTGACCAATCAGGGCTTTAGAAAATTTATTTCAACTTTTTAAATAGAGACAGGCAAATTAGTTCATGCCTGCTTTCTATGTAACCCCCAGACTGAGTATTGAAGAGTTGCACCTCTTATTAACAGATAAAGTCATGTATTTGGTAACTGAGAGTATATTTAGGTTGTGTGCAAATATGGAGATCATGTGAAGATGACCTGTTATCGATACCTATCAGACCCTGATGAATGTAAGCAGATGGGTGGTGATTTAATCAGACTGGATTGTCAATATGATAAAAGTTAGTTCAGAAAATCAAAAATAAACGATGACGCCTTCTCCATCCTGAAGGTGCGCTGTACGAGAGGTGCTCAGCGGGAGGGACAACTCTCCGTATAATGTTTAGCCATGCAAGCACTCAGCATTGTTTTTGCTTCGGTGAAAAAATTTATCCGAAATGTATTAACAAGCAAATAAAAGAAAAAAAAATACTAAAATCATCAAAATCTAATCCGTGATAGTGGTAGGGGAGGGGGGAGTTGTGAGGCAGCTATAACTTATTTTGTTTAATATAATTTGTTTTCAATTTGCCATAAAAAGTTATATTGCCTTCTACTAAAATGTGTGTTGGGGAAGGGGGGAACAATGCCTCAAAATTCAATTTCCTTTATGTTAATTTAAGGTGAATTTTGGTTGCGAGAAAGGGGGAGAGTGCTCTCTGTGGACCAACTGGCGGCTCTGTGAGCAACCTCACAAATAATTCCTCCCCTCCCCACTAAGAAAAAAAATCATAACTAAAGTATTTCTCTATTAGAAAATAATGGATGCATCTTTTTTTTATAGTGACATTGAACTTGCGCAAATGATCAACGTTCAAGTCAGGACATATTAAAGTACATGTCACAAGCAATCTTTGTGTACAATTTTAGCTTCTAATCATTCCATGTATACAAAATATGACAGACAGGGTCTCCTCTGCCATGTGTGCGGGATGATCATCATTTTTTTGTTGATTTAAAACATTATTTGTACAGTTTTTAAAACATTTTAGACTTACAAACCAACCATTTATTCATGTCTGACGATGGGGGGGGGGGGGGGCTGGGCAGCACAGCAATGAGTTTGTTTTTACAATGAAACAAACGATCATACAGAAGAACTATAAAGGTGATCAAGTGACCGCTAGAATCAAAACAAAACTTGTTTAAAAATCATATGAATATTTTGAAAAATAACCACTGATTCCCTTAATTCCACACATTTCTTTTATCGTGCCAGCACCAACCGCATACATGTTATATTGTAACACGGAACTTTGATTTAATTTGATTTGATTTGAACGTTGAGAATGTTTGATTTTTTTTAATTCACTTTTAATTGTACACCCATATTCAGATTCGGACTGATGTCTTACTTTTATTTCATTGATGGTTAAGTTTCTATATGATTTTATGCACTATCGTTTAAACCAAAGCCAAATCAACTGTACAAGTAAGATAAATTTATGGTTCCATCTTAAACCAATGTAGTTGAATTGAAAATAAAACAACTTATTTAATAGTGGTGTTCGTACCGATTATCAATAAACATGCACTTGTGATAAGATAGAAGCACAAGAAACTACCGCGGATCACTTGTCCACTCCCGCGGTATCTCCTCGGCCATGTGCGAGAGATGATTATCATTGAAAGGGTAAATCTTTGTGGGTATTTTGTGTTGATCTTAAACATTAAACATTATTTGTACAATTTAACAATACTAGTATTTAAAACTTACAAACTCAGCTTGATATATGTCTGACGATGCTTCTGATTTGGAATAATATCGCTTTTATTATTTTTCAGAATCTTTATTTACACTCTATCATTTCATTAAATCAATTGAAGATGAAGAAACTTTTATAGCCGGCATAAACTTAAAACAGTTCTTGTGTTTGCTGCTAAATAAACACATATATGTAAGACGCGAATCGTGTGTATTAGATAACCGCTGACCGCTAGGTAGTCCAGCCGCGATCGATCTCCTCGGCCCCGGACGAGGGATGGATTACGCTCAGAACCCAGTAAGATTTGAAATGCTTGCAGTATAATGATTAAAATGTATCAAATAGAAGTTAATTTTTTTACTAAAAAAACCAACATTTGTTCTATGTCTTATTATGCTTCAGATTGGGTATGATATTGCCTTTATTAATTAACAGAACGATTTATTAATTAACATTCTAACGTTTTATTCAATTTAAGAAGCATAAACCTTACATGTATATGTATTCAAAAATTAAAAACAATTCTATATGTTTGCGGCTAAGCAAATCCATATGTGTCAGACGCGAATCTTGTGTAGTAGATACCGCTGACCGCTAGGTAGTCCTGCCGCGATCGATATCCTCGGCCGCGGGCGGAAGATAGGTTACGTAATGGTACACAAACGCAGCTCAGATCCCAGATAGATTTCAATTGCATGCAGTATAATAACTAAAATGTAGTACATAGAAGTTTTTTTTTTTAATCCGTAATTTGAGTTTTACTAGAAAAGAAATGGAATGTTTTTATTTTCTGTTTCGCGTTTTTAAAGCTGAACACCGCTCGTAAATAGGCACCGTCACACAGGTACCTGCTATATAAACCCTTCGATTTCGTTACACCCGATTGCACACCTGAAACTCGTGGCCGACGTGTAGTATTCCTTTCGTGATCTTTGGATTTTATGCATTTATTTCTAATTCTATGTGCATATTCTGTTTGTAAAAAATGCATTGACCAATTTATTTAATGTTAGTATTCTCCTGGCTTGAAAAAAGTGCCTAAAATTTGATAATTTCATCGCGACCGAGTAACACGGCGAGGCGAGATGTACGTCCACACAGATGAGACCTCTACAGCGAAGTACTTTGAACTGTTTAGAGGTCTGTGCCTTATATAGGGGTTTTAGGGACAGCAGTGATGAAAGAGAAATATGGCGGACAGTGCCTATTTACGAGCGGTGTTCAGCTTTAAAGGATTGTTCACTATGAGAACTTAACAAAAATGACTTATAGTCCTCAAATAAAAGCATGTATACTTAAAAAAACACCTTTTTCTTATGAATAAAGGCATCCCGTATAAACCGGTATACATTCTGTGGTAACTTTATGTCACTTGTACGCACAAAGACTTTCGTTAACTTTGCCAAATTGCCGCGAATACTGGTCTACACATAATACTGTTTGACCTCATATTATGCAATACTCGAACACAAAAACAGCTTTATGAGATTAATAAGATCACAAACAACATTTTTTGCAGCGACGCCCATATCGAAAAATTTACCGTTTTAGAGTTATAAAGCAAAGACTTTTAAGGGATCTAGACCCATAATTTAAGGGGCTAGCCCCTTTTTTATGGTATCCAATGAAAGCCCTTAATATTTGGCACAACTTTTGTTCTATATGTGTTTAGGAAATATTTATTACTAAAATGTTATGGAGCAAAGATGTAAGCAAAATTTAGCATTTTTTGAAACATAAATTTCGATATGATTTTTTAAGAAGTATACGTGGGTTAATCAAACATTTAAGACTGGGAGGACAACGTTCAAGATGTCTACATTAAAGATTTGTAAATTAAAACTACTTGCTACGGATCAACTCGGAGCCTTTGCAGGTACACGAGACCCACTAAAAAAATATTCAAAGGGGAATAACTCAAAACCGGAAGTGGCGATTTTACAATGTTTTGTGCTATAGTGAGCTATTGGTATTTCCAATAGACCCTGAAAATTTGAATAAAATCGGGTGAAAAACAAGCGAGATATTAAGGTTTAAAGAAACGTCTAGAAGAAAAAGAAGAAGAAAAATAATAATGAAGAATTTCCAACAGAATCAGTACAAAGTCTTCCGTTGGAAACGGAAGACCTTAACAATTTTAAAAATTGTAGAATTTTGTACGTACTAGTAATTAAATCCATGATTATGCAATTGAACGAATTTTTTATAACTTTGTTATCATCTAAAAATGAAAACGCAAGCTGCAGTCTATAAAATCTAAAAGGTCTTCTAATGTTCGCAAAGTGCACTCAGTGGTCTGCATAGAACTATCCTCTCGAAGCTAGACATAATGGTGTAGTCATATCTAGATTCCACCACGTCGTTTTCGTGTGACATTTTATAGCGCCACCTGGATTCAGAGTCAAACCATCAATGGTTAAAAAAGCAGGAATCTCTAAAAGGCACACTCCTACAATGGCACAGATGACGAAGATGTTCTCACATAGTCAATCTGTAATCATAGATAGTTTAGGACTTAAAAGCTAGAGCGGGTGGCAGTTGCATCAGCAGTGTTGGGTAATTAGTTTTGGAATTTGGACGTACATGTAGATAGTAAATCTGTAGAAGTTAACAGGAATCCAGTATTGTGAAGTTCGCGGTGACAGGCTACCTAGTCAGAGTATACCAGTATTAATTTAGACAGGGTTATTTTCGCCCTATGTTTTTTCACTCTTCTACACTTGCAAACGGTTACCAACATTTTGAATTCGCCCAGTCACAGTAAGACATGCATACTCTTTCCAATTAGCAAAGTTGTTTACTAGAAATTGTTTTGATTTCGCCAAGTCTTAATTAAATTTGTACACTGACAATGGAGCGAAAGGGTTAAAGGTACATGTATATGTGGCGTATTTCGAGTAAAAATTTTGACATGAGTTTGAGTAAAAATATACATCATGCGTTTTATAATTAGACGTTTCACAAACTCTAGGCCCATAAAACATGTTCTGTCTTTAGTTATTTGTCTATAAACTTTGCTACACGTCTGATGAATATTAATGTTATCCGCCATTTATAACGCCACTGCGCATGAGTGCGGGAAAACCCGGCATTGAAAACACGATGGAAGAACAATTTGTTAACAAACAAGCTTATCTTTTAAAAAGATTGGTGAGCTAGCGCTGTAGCCATCGTAAAACACAGAAGCAGATTTCTAAAACATTGGTTTAAATTTCTGAATCGATTAATTAACAATAGGAAGGCACAGTGGTGTACTGGAATTGTGGTCCAATTTAGAATTGTGAATCTAGAGTGGTCTTCACATCGGCAATGGTATAGCTCATTGAATGTGCCTTAATCATTATGTATCTACTGTAATTTCAATTTCGAGGTGAAAATTTTCAAGTTTTGTAGCAATCGTATCTTCTCGGTCCTTCCCGCAAGCTCCGAAAACATATCCAAGGTTGTTTTCCGAGCTTGAAGGTAGTTAAGATAAAGCTAGCTATTTAAAATAACTTTGCATTATAAGACCTAAGCTACTGTTACTTTTTGACATTTACAATAAAACACAAAACTTCATGTGAAGATGATAAAAGGAAATTCACATGGTACAGTTTATCTACAGTAGTACAGTATTCCCAGAATTCCCTACTATGGAGTCGAGCATGCGTATTCTAGTGAAAAAGACTAACGTAGTTGCTAGCGCTCAAGAGCGCTAGCAATTAGAATCACGTTTTTCATGTCTTAAATTAGATAATTCTTAAATCAGATGATACTCGAGGCATTATAAACCCGATATTCATTAATGTAGAACGATATAAATTGTTAATTATGTGTAATAAAGATCGATGCGATTTTAGCATCATCGACACGGTAAACGGAGTAAATACCCCTCTCCCTGAGGGATACATGTACTGAGAGTGTTTATTTATTCTTTATTCAAAAATTCATCTAAACGAAAATCCACTTGTGGTTTATAACTTATAAAGTAAACACACATAACACATGGAGCACGAATCTGACTAGCAAAACCCCTACAACTTCATGATGGAAACAGGTTTAATTCGGCTTTAATTCCTATTCCATCGATCTACATGGTCTCCGAGGACGATCTTCCCTTTGTTCCTATGCTTGTCAGTCTGTCTCTTTTTTCTTTCCTTGCCAAATCTGTCAAAGGTCTACCCCTCTTTCTCGTCGTCACCATTGTTGTTGATAGACCGAGATTTATGTCACGTGACCCATTTAAGGCAGGGTTATTCAAATCTTTTGTATTTTTTACCGGCACGTAAAAAAATGAAATATATTTTTTTTATTTCTTGTATCTTTGTTATGCGATTGACTAAGACAGCGTAATTTATGTGAAAGTCCTATCTTTGAATAAAGTAATGAAGCAAATAATCAGATCTTATTATTGTTATTCACTGAAAATACGCCACATATACCTTTAAAATAAAACGGGGCGAACATTTCACTGTATACAGTAGTTAAATCTAAAAACATGTACCAATGAATCAGAATTTAACCGTTTTAACTTAATAGCGTATTCTATGGAGAAGGCTAAAGATTTAAACATATCAAATATTATTATTACAGGGGAATTCAATGATAACCTTTACAATTTAAGAACTTCAAATTGATGATATCATTAAAGATCTAGGAATGACACAACTTATCACAGATCATGTGCATTTTACGGAAAACTCTGAAACATTACTAGATTTGTTAATAGTAACCAATATAGAAAACATTAATTTTTCTGGGGTGGGCGAGAACATTCTTCCAAGTAACACATGCTACCACTGTCCCATATACTGCGTTCTAAATTTGCCCAAATTATACGCTCGAATTTTCACAAAAGTTTGGTCATTTCGGAAACCAACTTTTATGATTATAAAATTTGCCTGCGAACCAAATTCTAGATATGCAAATCTCTCATGAAATAAATAAAGCTTGTAACGAAATTACAAATAAAATATTGGAGACTGCAACCAAAAATATACCGAATAAGGTCATCACTTCTCGTCCTAATGATCCCTCTTGAATGCATAATGCTGTCCGCCGAGCTATAAGGCAACGCAAACGTCTGCACTCGAAAGCTAAAAAATTCCAATCCTCAGTGGACTTGGCTAATTATTGAAAGGCAAGAAATGAATGCGTAAATAAAGTAAGAAATGCAAAGCAAACGTACTACATAAAACTAGCTAATCAACTAAAATCAAACAATTTATCACGAAAGAAATGGTGGTCATTGTTGAAAAAAATTACTAATTTAAAAAAATGTAATAAATCTACTTATCCCCCAATCAAATTAAATGATAATAGCACACTTGTAAACGAAAACTTCGAGAAAGCAAATATATTCAATGACTACTTCTGTCAACAATCGCAAGTAGATGATGAAAATATCGAAGTACCCGTAAACTACGATAACAATGACCCGTATTGTACCCTTGACAATATCATTATTTCTGTTCAAGATGTCAAAGACAACTTGCGAATCTTAAATACTAATAAAGCTACTGGTCTCGATAATTTAAATCCTATGCTTCTCAAACAAGCTTCATCAGAACTTGCTTACCCTCTAACAAAACTATTAAATCTTTTTATTCAAAGCTCTACTGTTCCTAATTACTGTAAACGTACATGTGTATTATATTTGGCGTGTACGATATTTGGCGGAATATAGTTTTAGAGCAAGTTAGCGTGAGTTTGATTTAGCGCATTTCTGAATGTACCTATTTATCTACTTATTTATTTTACATTTGGCGATGTACTTGATTTAGCGGACGCCGTTTTCCGCCAAAAACGCTAATTAGAATACACAGCCAAATGTAATACGTTTACAGTAATGGAAAATCGCAAATGTAACTCCCGTATACAAGAAAGGGTCAGTAAAAACAGCGAGCAGCTATAGACCAATATCCCTGCTCAGTGTCCTTGGGAAGTGTATGGAAAGATGTATTTTTAAATACCTATACAATTTTCTCCACTTAAGGGGGATGTGCCGCCATTTTGTACATTTGCGGATAAGAATGTAAACATTTCTTGAACTGGCTTGTTTCTGCCCAAAACTGGCCAAAAATGTTGCCAAAAGATATAAAAGCAATAAATATGAAGTCCTACATGTCATTTTGTTTGAAAAGTATGCATACAAGAACAGGACAATGCCTTTTTAATCACTTAGAACAGCTGTCGAACTGCGCAGCTACAGACTTATTTTGAAGATTTAAAAAAAAATTGGTAAGGGGAGATTCTCCAACTTATTAGGTTCGAAAGGTTAACAGGTATGCATATATATCAGACAAGCAAACTTGAATGTCAGACTATAAATGGAATAATGCATTTACAAGATCAAGTATATTATATTTAAAATTAGTTTTAATGACACATTAAAGCTTATTTTACTCATGTTGGTTATTTCCCTTTTTGAACACAGTTCGATAGAAGAACATAATTTGTGCATATACTGAATGATTGAATCTTTTTACTGCAATAAGAAACTCACAACTGCGTGTTCAAGAATTTTCCGGAATTCAAAATTTCTATCGTTGAAATATTATTTATACTTTGGGATTTTGAATGACAGCAGTTGTCAGTGGAATTGGAGGTTTATATGAATTGACCAATTTTATAGAAATAAACAGACTGTGAAAATAATTCATACACAGAATCATGCACAAGACAAATTAAGCGTCATAACTAAATGTTACACAGGATGAAACTCTGTCATTCAATCAACTAAAAGTTAACTGAATGGAACTGAAAAGTTGACTGAAGGGCACAGTTTCATCCAGTGTTAAGAACTTCCTACACTTGGTACGACCTCGGAACGTAATGTAAAATAAGGCACCTGACGAAGAAGGGACATGAATATGATCGGCGGATCTATATCTAGATGTTAAACATAATCCTATAACAAAATGATATATTGATTACTTTTGTAGATTCACATTTTTCCCTTTCACATATTCATATTTTGTCTTCATCTCTTTTGACTCTTTGTCAAATTTGTCGAAATTCGAGGTCTTTTCACCCTCTTGCAGAAAGCAACGCTGAAATGTTTTTTTACAATCGATGCGAATACTAGTACACTGTTTATGAGAAAGCTGAGCTAGCAATATTTGTTGTATGAACCGTCTAAAATTATTAATTTTACCGATAAATTGAGAACTTTTTAATTCAAAGCATTATTTTTGCATAGATTATACTTTTAACTTTGCAAGGAAATTCATAAAAGTTAAGGAAAAATTGTCATTTCATGGTATTTGCGCAAAATGAGCTGTAGCGTTTCTTTAATATAAGTATTTTATCTATATTATTTTTGGAAACGCTTAAAAATATATTTGTGTTTGTATTGATTAATCAATAATCAATACTCTTCATACTCCAAACCTACTATACTTTAAATTAAAAAAAACCTCATATATTATTTTTGTTTAATTTCCTCCGAAATGATGCCTCCGTCTATCAGTACTTTCAGTACTTTGATTTTTATCGAGCGATTGATCAAGGCAAAGAGATAAGGGTAGTGTTTTTTGATATAAGCAAAGCGTTCGACAAGGTATGGCATAAAGGTCTCCTATATAAACTTAGTAATTTGGGAATACGTGGCAATTTATTAAAATGGTTTTATAGTTACATTAATTATAGAAAACAATGTGTCGTTATCAACGGTACCAAATCATACCTGAAAAACGTGCAAGCTGGTGTTCCGCAAGGAAGTATTTTAGGTTCGTTTCTTTTTCTTATTTACATAAACTACCTAGTGGTCGATATCGATAAACTGTTTGCTGATGATATTTACAAAACAGTTGAAAACCCGTTTAGCTCTGCAACTCTACTCAACTCCGATCTTGAAAAAATTAATAACTGGTTAAAAAATGGCTTGACCCTTCCAAAACTGAATGCATGATCATTTCCAATAAAATTAAGAAGCCTTTTCATCCCTCGCTCATATTTGATGATGTTCGCCTCAAAGAAGTTGAAACGCACAAACACCTTGGTGTAATTTTTAGAAGTAACTTATCGTGGAACTTACATATAAACGAAATGAGATCAAAGGCTTATGCAAGATTGGGACGAATGCGCAAAGTTAAATTTTTCTTAGATAGAAACTGCTTACAAAAAACATACTTCTCTTTTATTAGACCAGCCTTAGAATGCGCTGATATAATATGGGATAATATACCGGATTATCTTAGTCTAAAAGTAGAAAATATTCAGTTAGAAGCGGCACGAATAGTTGTAACCGGGTCTTGATGCGGGATGTAATATAACACCAAGTCGATTTTTAGGGTTCGATTCCTTTTTAATAAATTGTAGGAAAATGGATATTGCAGGAAATCACCCTAGAACAACACATACATAAAACATAAGCACACAACAAGGACAATACAAACATTGCACAGACCTTCACATGTAACATGTATTTACTTAGCTAGGCCACTTATTTATATTATTATCAGCAAAGAGCGATAACTTGATAATTTATATTTAAACAATATTTCCAAATGATCAGAAATATTTACCGTAATAAATATCATTAAAACTATTTACAGCAATGACAGAAACATATAATTACCAATTTATGGAACTGAGTGCAGGTCCTTATTTTCATGAATCGATCACCATATTCAGTATATGACCTATATACAATTAATATCGTAAGTTTACTTTAAATCTACAGTCTGAGCAAATTAATGAATAAAACATTTACTTGTAGCTTTTCATGATAATTCACTACACAGTTACACACATATACTTTATTCAAAACATTCATTCTCCACACTCATACTATTTAAACAGATTTATTTATTATTTATTACCTAAACCTATACTTTAGCAATTACTTATTATATAGTTTAAAAGAGAATTACTTACAGGTCTAAGAGTGGAAGTTTTCATAAGTCAATATATACATGTCACACCCGTCTTCACTCTTCACCAAGTCTTGCAGAATTAATGACAAAACCAGATTACAAAGAAATACTCCCGCCACTGTCAGCAGTGACCAATACTGACCAATCAAAACACAGAATAATAAAAACACCTTAATGCAAATGGAATATTCCAAAACCATTTCTTTACTTTATATATTTAGACTGAACCATTATTTTAAATAGGGGTGTTTAGGTTTAATCACACAACACACAGTATTGCAGTGCAGCGCAAAGAGTGAGAGATTGAATAAATGAATGAATGAGATGTGAATCAAAATACCTTTATACTATATAAGACTAAAAATAAAACTAAGTCACACTACTACATAGTGACGGCGGGTAATAGAATGGCTTCCAGTGCATTTTTATACAGAGAAACAGGCTGGGTGTTACTTTCAAAACGTAGGGAAACCCATCGACTCCAGAATATCTTTCTAATCTTTTAGAAACACAAACTCCTAAAGATCGAACACATATTACAAGAAGTAATTATTCCATACGAAATATTTTCGTACGAACAAAACTATACTAAGTGTCATTATTTCCAAGTACAATAAGGCTCTGGAATACACTACCTAATGAAATACAAAACAACCCTTCTTTAAACAATTTCAAAAAATATCTAAATCGTAGCAATATAAACATTCCTGATTACTATAATTTTGGATCCAGAATAGGACAAATTCTACACTCACAGTTAAGATTAGATTGCAGCGCCCTCAAACTTTATATGTTCCACAGAAACCTCTGTCCCTCCCCATTTTGTACCTGTGGTTCAATAGAAAGTAATGACCACTATCTTTTATATTTGCCAAACTATAATGTAATACGTAGTAATACAGTTAACAAACTTCCAAATTCACCAAATGTAAACATATTTCTCTTTGGGTCTCCCAATCTTAGCGATAATGATAATATATTAATATATTTTTTTATATGGTTCAAAAATTTATCATCGACAGTAAACGATTTCAGGGTATTTAGTGTAACCTTGACACTTTTTCTACTTGATGATGTTTTCTTAGAATGTAAAAAGCATCTAGGATATATTTATACAGAGATGCTTAACATACATGTATGTCCTTTAGAGTACTAGTATATTACTTTAAATTGATCTAAACATAATTTTATTGTTTTTTTCTTTATAGTATTACATGTAGATATACGCTCGTGGGTCGATTAGCTCACTATTTAACAATGCACTTGTAATTCCAACTCTTAAATTCATTATGCATATGTCAAAATGTCTACTCTTGATTGATATACAGTATTCGTACAAAATGGCGTCGGAATTTCGTTAGTTATTTATAACATTTTTGGTAACGTGACATTTCATATGTCACATGATTTTATTGTCGTCTGCTTGGTAAACAAATCTGAATCGACAGAAACAAGATGGGGCGCAAAGCGAAAGAATTAAGTAATGAGGTAAAAGAAATGATATGGAAAATGTTGCAAGATGGTAAAACGATTACCTACGTGTCAGAAACCTTCGGAATACCCAGATGTACAATTTCAAGTTTTAAGAAGCGTGTAGAACGACGAGGTTCCATAGAAAACATCCCCAGACGAGGCAGGAAATCTACTGTGACATCCCGAGATTATCGGACACTGGAAAGGCTTGTGAAAACCCACAGAAGAGAGAGTTTGAAAGATATTACGGACCAATTTAATGAAAACAGAGAACGGCCAGTATCTGAACGAACTGTGCAATTGCATCTGCATAAAAATGGATTCGTGAGACGAGTGGCAAAGAAGAAACTAGTGATCAGAGAAGTGAATAGAAAAAAGCGCTTGTCTTGGTGCAGAGAAAAGAGAAAATTGACTGTTGAGAACTACTGGAGAAAAGTTATTTTTTCAGACGAGTCAAAAATTGTTGTAGGACAGAATTCTTGTGTCTATATTTGGAGAAAACGGGGCGAGGGCTGGAGACCGGACTTGGTTGAGGCACGGCGGGCGAAGCCATCATACGAAGTTATGATCTGGGGATGCATTTCTTGGCACGGTGTAGGTACTATTACAGCTGTTAATGGCAACATCAATGCAGAGAAATACCAGCAAGTACTGAATGACAATTTGTGGCCGGTTATAGCCCGACATTTCCCCAATGAACAGTACATCTTCCAGGATGACAATGCGCCGGTACACCGTGCCCGTTCAACGCAAGATTTTATACATAGAAATGGAATAAGAACCATGAGCTGGCCTGCACAAAGTCCCGATTTAAATATAATTGAAAATTTATGGTTGTTACTGAAAAGAAAGCTGCAAGCACGTGCTGGTCTTATTGAAAACAAGGACGACCTATTCCGAGAGATACAGCGGGTATGGACATCTATCACGCCTCAGCAAGTACAGAGCCTCTATAACACAATCCCCCGACGATTACAAAGTGTAATTCGGCTAAAAGGTCATCTTACAAAGTATTATATAAGTTTTAGTTATTAAGAATATTTTTTAAAGATGAAAATTAGAGTTTGAAGTTTGACCTAATTCTGTCGCGAATGTAAACACGCCGCCATTTTGTACGAATATATATTGCATCATACTGTATTTTGGATGGTTTTGTTATATTTGTCAATATATATCTACGCTTGAAGCTTACCAACAGGTCAGCGGTAGATGGCCCAGGTCCTCAGTCCCAAGAAACACGTCTGTACGGCTCCAGGACAAGGGTATGAAGGCGCTGATTAGTGTTCAGCTGTAATTGAGCTCTATTTTTAAATGGCACCGAGCCCGACGTAAATACCACATTCCCCCCAATCATGTAGGAAAAATTATTATATATAATACGAATAAATTATGGCATGAATTATCCAAAATGAACTCTTCAAAAAAAGGGATAGGAAAGAAACATCGATTGTCGTCTGGTCTATGCGTGGATTGTCAACTTCAGACAAAAGTAAGTAAGAAAAACACTATATACAATAAAGCTATATAAATAATTTACATTTATGTACATTATAATGCACAGTACCGAAAAGATGAGTAAACATCTAGAACAGACACTGCCATTATTTTTTATATGACAATTGATGAAATCTATAGACAGATGAAACTATAGAAGTAAACATGATTTATAATTTTTATGAAGGGCATAAAATAAAAAAAATGATACTAAGATGTGTAAACATCATAGTATTTACGAGGCATAAAATCAAGAGGCCTAAAAAACATACAGGTAAATAAATATTCTGTACTATATACATTGTAAACTTCACCAGGCTGAAGCTAGCAGCCACTAACAGCAGCCACTATGCCCGTAGGAGCTAGCAGCCAATAAGGAAAATCATCAAAGTACTGAGAGTACTCGAACAGAAAATTATATTTTACTTTATTATCGGCATATTTTAATTAATATCAAGAAGATTTATGCATGACTAATTTCTATGAGCATTGACAACTTCGGAGGCAGTAAAGCTCGCCTGGATAAGAATTATAAATGCGTTTGTGTCTAATGAAATTCAATTAAATATTGGTATATATTTGTCTATACGCATGCTTAAAAATTGATCCCCGAGTCTGTTTACGTTTCTCCGGAAATAACATGCATCGAAAATTACAAAAGTCCTCCTATTATTACAAAAATGGGACGAACAAACATCTTACATTGTGATTTTATTCTCATAAAAAAACTAGCCTTTGTCGCAAACCAAAACAACAGAAATCCAAAGGTGAATTTGGGATTATTTTGTGTCAGCCATGTTTTGACGTGAACCTTATAGAAAAATTGCTAAGATATATCAAGGAGACTATCTAGCTCACCCGAACTTTGGTATTTTATAGCATTTCACAATGATATAGGGGTAAAAAGTAGTCCATTATCTCCTTTATCTTTGAAGTGTGCATCAAACGGATACCAGGGCAGTGTAGGGGACCTATAGGGCTATTATTTCCCGGTCTCAAATTTGGGCTGCAGGGGTACCACCAAGTGGCTCCCAGGGGTTCGAGCTCATTTAAGGGGTTTATATCTCACTTGAGTTTGATCACAAGAACTAGGAAACACCGGGATTAAGTAGAAGACCTCAAAAGGTATTCATAATAAGCGTTAGAGGGCGCCCATGGGCCCTAAAAGTGTCTAGTTAGCTCACCCACACTTTAGGATTTTTTATCATTTCTTAATGATATAGGGGTAAAAAGTGGTCCATTATCTCCTTTATCTTTGAAGTGTGCATCAAACGGATACCAAGGCAGTGGAGGGGACCTATAGGGCTATTATTTCCCGTCTCAAATTTGGGCTGTAGGGGTACCACCAAGTGGCTCCCAGGGGTTCGAGCTCATTTCAGGGCTTTATATCTTACTTGAGTTTGATCACAAGAACTAGGAAACACCGGGATTAAGTAGAAGACCTCAAGAGGTATTCATAATAAGCGTTAGAGGGCGCCTATGACCCCTAAAAGTGTCCAGTTAGCTCATTTCAGGGCTTTATATCTCACTTGAGTTTGATCACAAGAACTAGGAAACACCGGGATTAAGTAGAAGACCTCATGAGGTATTCATGATAAGCGTTAGAGGGCGCCTATGACCCCTAAAAGTGTCCAGTGAGCTCAGCCGAACTTTGGGATTTTTTAGCATTTCACAATGATATAGGGGTAAAAAGTGGTCCATTATCTCCTTTATCTTTGAAGTGTGCATCAAACGGATACCGGGGCAGTGGAGGGGACCTATAGGGCTATTATTTCCCGTCTCAAATTTGGGCTGTAGGGGTACCACCAAGTGGCTCCCAGTGGTTCGAGCTCATTTCAGGGCTTCATATCTCACTTGAGTTTGATCACAAGAACTAGGAAACACCGGGAAACGGCCTTGGTATCCGTTTGATGCACGCTTCAAAGATAAAGGAGATAATGGACCACTTTTTACCCCTATATCATTGTGAAATGCTATAAAATTCCAAAGTTCGGGTGAGCTAACTGGACACTTTTAGGGGTCATGGGCGCCCTCTTACGCTTATTATGAATACCTCTTGAGGTCTTCTTCTTAATCCCGGTGTTTTCTAGTTCTTGTGATCAAACTAAAGTGAGATATAAACCCCTTAAATGAGATCGAACCCCTGGGAGCCACTAGGTGGTACCCCTACAGCCCAAATTTGAGACCGGGAAATAATAGCCCTATAGGTCCCCTACACTTCCCTGGTATCCGTTTGATGCACACTTCAAAGATAAAGGAGATAATGGAGTACTTTTTACCCCTATATCATTGTGAAATGCTAAAAAATCCCAAAGTTCGGGTGAGCTAACTGGACACTTTTAGTGGTCATAGGCGCCCTCTAACGCTTTTTATTAATACCTCTTGAGTTTTTCTACTTAATCCCGGTGTTTCCTAGTTCTTGTGATCAAACTCAAGTGAGATATAAACCCCTTAAATGAGCTCGAACCCCTGGAAGCCACTTGGTGGTACCCGTAAAGCCCAAATTTGAGACCGGGAAATAATAGCCCTATAGGTCCCCTACACTGCTCTGTTATCCGTTTGATGCACACTTCAAAGATAAAGGAGATAATGGACTACTTTTTACCCCTATATCATTGTGAAATGCTAAAAAATCCCGAAGTTCGGGTGAGCTAACTGGACCCTTTTAGGGGTCAAAGGCGCCCTCTAACGCTTATTATAAATACCTCTTGAGGTTTTCTACTTAATCCCGGTGTTTCCTAGTTCTTGTGATCAAACTCAAGTGAGATATAAAGCCCTGAAATGAGCTCGAACCCCTGGGAGCCACTTGGTGGTACCCCTACAGCCCAAATTTGAGACCGGAAAATAATAGCCCTATAGGTCCCCTACACTGTCCTATTATCCGTTTGATGCACACTTCAAAGATAAAGGAGATAATGGACTACTTTTAACCCCTATATCATTGTGAAATGCTAAAAAATCCCAAAGTTCGGGTGAGCTAAATAGTCTCCTTTATATATTTTAGGAATTTTTCTATAAGGTTCACGTCAAAACATGGCTGACACAAAATAATCCCAAATTCACCTTTGGATTTCTGTTGTTTTGGTTTGCGACAAAGGCTAATTTTTTGATGAGAATAAAATCACAATGTAAGATGTTTGTTCGTCCCATTTTTGTAATAATAGGAGGACTTTTGTAATTTTCGATGCATGTTTTTTTCCGGAGAAACGTAAACATACTCGGGGATCAATTTTTAAGCAGAAAAATATATACCAATATTTAATTGAATTTCATTAGACACAAACGCATTTATAATTTTTATTCAGGCGAGCTTTACTGCCTCCGAAGTTGTCAATGCTCATGGAAATTAGTCATGCGTAAATCTTCTTGATATTAATTAAAATATGCCGATAATAAAGTAAAATATAATTTTCTGTTCGAGTACTCTCAGTACCTTGATGATTTTCCTTATTGGCTGCTAGCTTCTACGGGCTTAGTGGCTGCTGGTTGTGCTAGTGGCTGCTAGCTTCAGCCTGGTAATGTAAGAATATGGTTTTCCACGATAATTTCGTTTGCGAACAGCGCGATTCACAGCACCCCGTAACTTTATCGCATCGTTGTTGTCGGCCAGTGGATCATCTAAATACTCGTTCACAGTGACCCACCCGTGTCTGTCCGCTATTTTTAGAATTTTGTTGCGTTGACATAATTCGGCAATTTCCTTATCAATGGTCGTTTCTGCTTTTCCCAAGTCGTTCTGCGCTATCAGAATCGTTAATTCGCTCAACTTCTCCAATCTCTCGGCATTAAAAGAGTGCTGTATTCTATGTCCTTCATGCTTGAACTCGAACTGACCGCCTTTTGCCGGTTCCTTGTGATCTTCACTCGTGTTCGCGCGGTTTTCACTTGGATGAGACTTTAACTGCCTACAATAGAACTCAGTATAACTTCGTTTTGCTGTTGTAAAGCTTTACGCAAAGAACTGTTAAACAAAGACACAGCATCGTCATTCGAAAGTTGCTCACCGTTAGTCTCGCCTAATAGAACATCCTCAGACATGTGTATGTCCGGATCCGAACTTGCATTACTGGTAGCCATCACATCTTCTCTACGTCCTAACGAGCGGTATGATGACCACAAAGCCCGCGCAATTACTATTTATATGACCATGTCACATGACCTCAAAACACACAGATCCACCCCTTATACCACACAGCACACAGAAATCTACTCAAAATGAACATAATTTAAATATATATATAAAGCACAGGGAAATTCACTTTATTGGTGCTCCACCTCCGCCCCGACCGAGGCTTGAACTCACGACCTCTGGAACCCATTCTCCTAGCAGTGAGCGGCCACCGCGCTAACCACTCGGCCATCTAGGCAAGATGCTTTCGATGACGAACGGAACCTAGCGCGCTGGCCGCGCACTACACGGTCGTTTATATATATATATATATATATATATATATATATATATATATATATATTACACTTTGTCCATTTTAAAGGTCAACAAAATAAATTTGTAAATAGTTTTAGCAGAGACATATATAACAGAGATTCGCAACTCTACCAAGTCTCGTGAACTCTCGCGATCCCTATTGTTTGTCAAAGCCGTAAATCTCGCAATGCGAGATTAGCTATGGCCGACTGCGGTAGATGTTAACAGAGCGGAGATGTGCATATTTTCAACCGTTTAAAGACTAAATGAATGATGTTTGTTTAAAAATTATCGTTAATTGCGTTATTCTAATAGATGTTCCCCATTTGTGAATAATTATTCTGTAACCAGAGCCAAGTATCGTGGATATATCGACAGTTTTCGTTGACCTGGTCAGGATGTTGTACAAACAGCAATTATATCGGCTCTTTGAAGATTGGACGGCCAAGCAACGGGTAAGGGTGTATAGTTTGTACAAATTTTTAATTATGAGAGACGATAATTTCTTAATTAGCTTACTAAAGCAGGTGAATCACATCTATATTGATGTTATATGCAATTCAACACGTACCATCACCATGTCTAAGTCAGATTTTCTCTCTTGAGATGATGATATAGATTTGGATGCTTTGCTAGGGGAGTGCACAGAGGATGATGCCGAGACCCCAAAGAAAAAGCCAAAGGATGACCAGGGTCCAGGTTTCAAGTGCCCAGTGTGCAGCAAGGTCCTAAAAACCATTGCTGGTTTCAGAGGCCACACATCAAAACAGCATAACCAGCCTAACTTCAAAGGTATCTAAATCTATTAAAAGTCATTGTTGTATATCATGAGACTAATTGTAGAATAGCACAGATCTTTAGTTTAGCAATTTTATTTGATTTTAATGATTTTTATATACAGGGAACTAAATACTCTGTTACAAATGTTTTTGTTTTCATTCTTAACTAATGCTCCTTTCCTTTTTTTCAGCCCATCTGCACAAAGTGAAGAGTGATGTAGCCCAGAACACCACAGTAAAAGAGCTCAGTGAAATCCACAGCAGCATCCCAGCAATATTCCCAGCTGCCTTCAGGTCAACACTTGAACTTGTTGCCAATGATCCAATTCATCAGCTTTTCGGGGATAGTGCTGTGATATTGATTTGCCAAATTGTGACATGTTTGTTAGGAGTTGAACAGTTCTTTCTGGACATTTTTTTGGACGTCTTCTCTGTTGGAAGTAACCTGTGCAGTGTGAGCGACCGAGAGGCCATTTTCCAGCGTCTCCACCAAACCAGACTAAGTGACTCATTCACCTTAGGATACATGAAACTTTGAGGAACATTGACTTTTTCCACCAATATGCCACTTTGTCCAGACTTTCATGATGGAGCTGATGGCCAACCTAATCAAGGAGCAGGTGAAAGTCGCCAAGAGTGTTTCAACTAAAGAGCAAGAGGGATTATCCGATCAAGACCAAAGCATCCTATACTAGATCTGTGGCTTCATCATTAGACGACTTTCCAAAAGATACCAGACCAAGTGTTCAAGCAAAAGACAGTGTATCCAGAGACTTAATTTGAAAACCCTGAATTCTACATTCGTAGCCAGATTTAGCAAATGGAAGACGAAGAGTGACCGTGAGGGGCTCCTTACACCGTGTGATGAACTGTTCCTATTGGTTAGGGAATTCGAGACTGTCCTGAGAAAACTTGTCAACCTTGACGACCTATCTTCAACATCGTTACTCTGTGACAGATTGAAAGAGTCCATACTCGAGTGCTACATGGTAAAGTATTACTGTGAAAAGCTGTTTGGTGATTGTGAGGAATCCATACAAGTTTCGGTACTCGAGAGCATTCTTGGACTATTTCTAACCATACGAGGATATGCAATCACTCGCGTACAGAGAAACAAGATCGCTAAAGGACATGTCCCGAAAAAGCAGTCTGCTGGACTCCGAAAGACTTTGAAAGACCTGAGCAACAAGAACTGTTGATTCTACTTGTGTTTCAAAAAATTGAATGATCCAAGATCCAAGACCTCAACAAATACTGCTGTTGTTTTATTTAATGTTGCATGAACTATAAGTTAAAACTTGTCTGTTCTACACAATCATGTTATGCTTTTTGCTATTATTCATTATGTGAATTGTCTTATCATTTGATATGCTTGCCATATATCACCACATTGAATTTTTCTAGTGCTGTATGATTAAAATTTCTTAACTATGATTATACTTTCTTTGTTGAAATATTACTTCAAAACATGATGCATTGGAAATTTGTATTGTATAAGACCATAAAATAAAACTTGTTTCCTGTACCCAGATTAATATAAATCATGTTAATACTCATATTATTTCATAATAAATTAAATACTTAGTATGATGTCTTAGATTCAGTAAGCCAGTAACAAAATTATGTTAGTTTTTCAACTATGGGTAATGGGTACAGATGGGTACAGAAAACAAATCTTATTTTTTCCTTATTTGAATAAAAAACAATGAAGACCAAGATAAAGTTTCTCATTCATTATGCAATTCAAAATCTTTGATGTTTATATATGTACATACAATGCAGTAAAATAAGTGTGAAACTTTCCAATGCCACAAGCATGTGTCAATTTTTGTTTGCTTCCAGCATTCTACATTTGATGATTGACAGTAATAAAGTTTTTAACAATCAGCTGTGTTTTTATTTCAATGAATAGTAAATATTTCTCAAATTGGCACAATCTGGAATGATTTGATTGCTAAATATACTTTATGGTACATAACTATATGTCAGACAACTATTTACATGAATGATTGCATAGACACAACAATCTACCAAAGTTATACATTTGTCAACTAATAAAAATCAAAACTGGAAAGCCATTTAATTGAAAACCAACAGACCAGTTAATCAATTGTTCTGCATTGACCTTCCCCCCCCCCAAAAAAAAAATAAATAAATAAATATAATATGCAAACTAACTTTAAAGTCTCGTCCAATCACCAAAGAATGTTTCACAGATGTCCTGTTTTCACTGCGATAGAGCTGAATAATTTCAATCAAAGAACTAGGGCCATTACAGTCGAGTATGAACGGAAAAGTCACTTTTCCAAGTAAATCGGATTGGAGTTTCAGGTACGGATCTGTAATCTCTACTGTCTCTACTTCCACCTTCTGTCCCAAAGAAATGTCATTACTTGTATCATGAACAACTAATTCTGGACCATCTGAATCACTGTCAATGTTTGGTCCACTATCACAATCTCCAAGTTCTCCGAGTGGTAAGAAATCTGAGTGGGGAAGCTCCTCTAGGTCTTGGCATCAATCGCTGATGTCATGATGTGTAGAACTTGTCCTGCAGAATTCTTCTGGGTCTGAACATCCATAACTATGGTCAAGATGAGTAGAATTTATGACCGAGACTTCCACTGGATCCGAAACACCATAACTGTGATCTAGCTGTGATGAATCTATACAGGAGGTATCTTCTGGCTCTAAGCATACATCATCTTCGTTGGTTGGTGATTCCTCACTCCGGACCTTTTTGTAGTGGTATTTCCTCTTCTGCATCACTGTACTTCTTCGTTTCCGATGCATTCTGTAAAACAAAAACAAAAAAAATTATGTTAATATCATAAATGACAGAAAATTTGGGAATTAAGGAAGCATCTTTACTCTGGAAAAAAACAAAAACAATAATACATATTGATTACAATTTGAACACTTAAAGAAATCACTGTATATATTTCATTGTAATATCCCTCGCTCCTTTCCCATCAAAATTAATATGCTGAATGTTGATTCATGTTGAATACATCACTTGTCTATATTAATCAATTTAATATCAATATACTTCAGACACAGAAAATGTGAATTTTAATATTCAACACATGTATTTCTCCTTAGGTTTAATGTCTGATAATAACACAAATCCCCTCCCAATGCATTAATTTGCAAAAGTTTTAATATATATATATTTTAAATTAATACATAATGCATAGGTATACATCATCAGTGTCAGAGAATGATATAAACAGCATGGTGAAATAACTTTTGAAAGAAAATCAAAAAAGGGAGGAATTTGATGAATGTAGAATGATAACATTGACAACGACTGAACAATTTTTGAATCAACTCCTATAAATATTGTTGAAAAACAAATTATTTCAATCTGAATATTTTTTCAATATTGAATTAAAGCAACAACTACAAAAATCCCTTCTTGTTATATAGGTTTTAAACTTTGTTTGACCTACCAGGGACGTATATACATGTACTGTCATGTATGTCTATGGGCCCAACCACCATCCAAATAAAAAACTTTGTTAAAGTTCTGACTTCTTCATTATTGTCTTAAAGAAAATGCCCAACGACTATATTCCAGCAAAAGCAGTTCTAAAAAACGCTAGTAATTATCAGTGCAAATAGATTAGAGTGTCTATTCTGAGTTAAAAATCAAAGCTCGGTTCTGATTGGTTCTTGATAATTCGCAGGTAAAACAAGTAACTACACACCTTCTGAGGCCCAACTTGGGATATTTTAGTGAGATATTACCAACATTAATCAGAGTAACCTATTGGTAGCTAAATTTCTAAAAAATCTACCAAAAAAATCATATTTTACAGTTTCTGAAATTCATAAATTTTACAGGATATCTAAATGTCCATTTTCATTAAGTTAAATAAAATCATATGCAAAAATAAAAAAATGAACATTGATAATAATAAAATTCTGCTTTATATTTCAATAATTTTTAAAAAAAGAAAGTTTTTGAAAAAAATTCTAAAGGACATCGTCAATCTTTTAAAATTTCTTGTCCACATACATAGTACTTATAAAAAACTAATTTCAAATCAAATATGCTTCTTTTTTGTACATTTAGACTAAAATCAACTTTAAGTTAAAAAAAAATATGCTTTCTGACACTATTTTACAGTACAATTATGAATTATAAAGGAAATTAATAAAATACAAGTTTCAAAAACTCAAAATGGCCACCTTTTTTATTATGAAATTAAATTTATAATATCTGCATTTATAATACTAATAAGTGTATAACTTTCCGAAAAAAACCCAATTGGCTTCTTTTGATTTCATTGATAACCAGTCTTACACATACAATAAGGTACTTTTTTTGTTTTAGGAAAAATTCCAGACGCTGTCCTGAATTACAAGTTAAAAAAAACCAAAATGGCCGCCATTTTAATCATGAAATTTAATTTTAAATATCTACTTTAATAATAATAATAATATGTGTAAAAAATTTTGATAAAACAATCAAATGGATTATTTTAATTTCATTACAATGCAGTCTTACACATTAAAAAAAGGTACTTTTTTTGTTTTAACAATAAATCCAGAGGCTGTGTTTAAAAAAAAACCAAATTGGCCGCCATTTTAATTATGAAATTTAATTTATGATATCTGCTTTAATAATACTAATATGTGTATAATTTTCCGAAAAAACAATTAATTGGCTTCTTTTGATTTCATTGATACTAGTAACCAGTCTTACACATACAATATGGTACTTTTTTGTTTTAAGAAAAATTCCAGACGCTGTCCTGAATTACAAGTTTTAAAAAAACAAAATGGCCGCCATTTTAATTATGAAATTTAATTTTAAATTTCTGCTTTTATAATACTAATATGTGTAAAATTTTTCGATAAAACAATCAAATGGATTATTTTAATTTCATTACAATGCAGTCTTACACATTAAAAAAGGTACTTTTTTTGTTTTAACAATAAATCCAGAGGCTTTGTTTAAAAAACCCAAAATGGCCGCCATTTTAATTATGAAATTTAATTTAAAATATCTGCATTAATAATACTAATATGTGTATAATTTTTCGAAAAAACAATTTACTGGTTTATTTGGAATTTAATGATAAGCAGACTTACACATAATATAAAGTATATACGTCCCTGGTTTTAATGGGACGGATTCTTTGGTAATTCTAACAATCGGGTAACAACAAATAAGAATTAAAAATAAGAAGCGACGTGACAACATTAGCATGGGCAATTTCGATCGGGCTTGGTATGTAAAAAAGCATAAACTGCAACTTCGTAAATGAACTTTCGTTTTTATTATCATGGCAACATCACACGACTTGACTAATGAGGCATCATTATGTTCTATATGTCTAGAACAATATAAATCACCAGTGAGTTTACATTGTTCACACTCCTTCTGTCAAACGTGTCTGTCAGCACACATAAAATCGTCATGTGGGGACTGTGACACACCCCTTGGATTTCCGTGTCCTCTGTGCCGCGTGTTTATTCCGGCACCAGGGGAAATAGATCAGTATTATGTGGACGAATGGGCAACGAAATTTCCAGAAAACAAGTTCCTTACATCTGTAGCAGGTGTTCGTGTTATTTTGTGCAAACCATGCCAAGAAGACGGAGAAGAGGTGAAGGCAAATAGCTGGTGCAAGGATTGTTCTGAGGCGCTTTGTGAAGAGTGTACAAAGTATCACAAAAAATGTCGACCTTCTCGCCAGCATATAGTCATTTCTATCACCGAATGGTCAGATATTTCTCAAATTCAAGATAAGCTAGATATATGCGAGACCCACGATGGTCGTAAACTTGAACTATTTTGTAGAAAACATTTTCTCTCATGTTGCTCGGTTTGTGTAACCAACGATCATAACAGTTGTACAAATTTCTGTCAACTAGAGGAAGTTGGAGGAAATTTCATAGAATCTGAAAAAGTAAATGTTTTGCAGAGCGAAATTGAAAAATTCCGTTTGAAAGTGGAAAACATAATTGAGAAAGAAAAAGCAAATATAAACCACATTGACGACGTAACTGACACATTTACGAAAGAATTATCAGATATTACAACGAATATAATTCAGGCTGTGAAAAAACTGGAGGAAAAACATTTAAATGAACTCTCCAAATTGTCGAAGGAAAGCAAATCTAAGCTTCAAAAGTCTGTGGATTCTTTCGAGCAAAGGCTTCTCTATCTCAAACATTGGAGAGAACTATTGACAAAGAATCTGTCGAATGAGACGGCATCAGAAACCCAAAGGGTATTATCATACATCAAACTGAGGAACATTCATGAAAAGCTCCAAAATCTGAAATATTCAAAGTTAGATATTTGTATTAAAACAAAACTATTAGACGATGTGAAAAAACTTATTAAATTGCCTTGTCTTGCTGATGTGTTTGCAGAGGAAAATTTAGATCAAGTTGAATTTAATGTAGAGAATATTGATTACACACATGGTAAGGTTAAAAAAATTTCTGAAGTCACAATACAAGGTGCTGACATAAGAGGTGGTATTTTTATGAGTAGTGGTAACCTGTTCTTAGCTGACAATCGTGGAAAAAGATGTATTCTTTGTGACACAAATGGAGTTATATTACAAGAAGTGAGATTACAAGAAGGACCTTGGGACGTGTTTACAGAGGGTCAGGAGATTCTCGTAACGAATCCTGATAAACAATCGATTTTGAAGATAGACTCTACTTCACTTGAAATCATAGACACCGTTCCTGTTGGTTGTGAGTGTTATGGAATAGCTACGTCTGGAAACACAATCATCATTGGTACGAAAGCATCTGTCAAAATCTTTGTGGATGGATTTGATGCTAGGAAACGAAGGACACTGTCAACTGGCCTTGATAATACATATGACGTAGCAATAGATGACGAAAATGATGTGATTTGTAGTAGTTATACTCAACACATTGTAAAAAAACTAGACTTGCAGGGAAATGTTTTGTTCACGTACAATCACAAAGAGCTAAAATATCCATACGGGTTAACTACAGACAGTAAAGGAAATATATTCGTAAATGGTTTCACCAGTAACAATATCCATATTTTGTCAAGGGATGGCAAACTCTTACGTATTGTGTCAGGAGTAACAAATCCAACGTGCCTTAAATTCCAGAATGCCACAAACAGATTTTTTGTTGGCAGTGAAACCGGAAATATAAAGGTCTTCGAATTCAACGAGATGTAAAACGTTACTCATTCGATTGACAATTTAATTATGTTGTATTTGTGTGTGTTCAGAACAGTATGTCTTTTTAAAAAAAATGTTAATGTTTTGTCTCTGGGTTTTTTTTCCAATCTCCATCTGTTTAGCATGATAAAAAGTTTTTACGAATAGACCACGTGTATTTATATTTAAAATCCAGACTGATGGGGATGATAGTAGCTACTAAAAAATTTGTTAAGTTTACTTGTGAAACAATTAACTTATGATAAGTCTTAATGTATGATAACATTTTTGTTATAAATACACTGTAAACAGATAGCAATTAAGATGCATAAGATTCCATCATGTGAGCAACTTAACATAATTATCCGGTATGTATAACGTACTGTTATGCATTGTTTGGAAGAGTGTACAATGTATGTCTCTTTTTAAGCGTTGTAAAATGACCAATTTCAGTTTTAAAATAATTATTATTATAATCTGACCTAAGACATTTACATGTTTACAGCACATTTTCTTTAAAAATTATTCGATATTTATTAATATCTCAGTGTTCAAACGATGTTCATTCAAAAGTATTTTAAAATACCAAGATTTCTCCTTTGAAACGCCCCCTTTCTCTAGCTTATCAGATTTCAATACACGGTTAAAAATAAAACGTTTACGGGGATTTTGCATTGCAGCAGACATGAAAGTACCCGGGTTATACCGTTGAAAAATTGTTCGGGGTATTCCAAGTGACTTCCAAATGGAGAAAAGATGTCAACATTTCCTATTAAAATTTCGGTAAGAATTCTGTTTTCGTTCCTGTGAATTTATCCGAGTGAAAAATGATAATGTGTCGAAGATATTTTCCTTTTCATCGATTTCATTCGCACTTCTTTCACAGTATGTGTGCTTTTATTAAAAATCGTCCAAATGTGCTGTATAAATATCTTGGAACAGACTATAACCTAATTTCTGTGGAAAAAAATGTAGAGAATAATCATTTGAAAAGATTAAGACACTAGTTACAAAAACTGATTTGTATAATGTATTTTAAGCTAAAATTAAAGAGTATAAATACGAATGAATCATGATTATTTAGCGCTATGCCATTTGAAGATTTCCAAACTTGTACACCATATTAAAAATTTTCTGCTATTTACAAAATTATATGTAAAATAATCAGACACGTGCACCTTATGCTGTACTTCTGATGTTTTCGGATAAATAAATCTCAACTTATACCATTTCTTGGCAATAGCATTTCAATTAGACAGCTAAAATTGACTTTAAATTCTTTCTAAAAGATATACTGTATCATCCGAAACCTGTAAATGATGGATAATTTCTTCTAAAAGATATGATATAATAAAAATCCCGTAAATGATGATAATTTTTAATTCATGATTAGTATATAATGTATCTTACAAATAAAATGACTTACACGCTACAACTGTTAGACGCCAGATAAGCAAACATATCTGATATAGAACCGTCTGTAAAATCTCAGAGTTCCTCTAGTGTCCGGAAAGTGCCTTCAGTAGTCCACATGGAACTGTCCCCTTCGTAACTGGATATGATGGAGTTGTCATATCTGGAATCCTCCAGGTCGTGTTCACGTGACATTGTATAGCGCCACCTGGATGTGAAAATGCTAATTAGAGTCACAATAGCAATAATTAGTAGGCACAGTCCTACAATGGCACAGATGACGAGAATGTTCTCCAGGGAGTAGCTAGTCCCCATACTCCATCTGTAATCATAGACAGAAAAGGAGCATGAGATAAAAATGAAATATTGTTAAAAAAAATAATGAATTGCTTTGAGAAACTGTATTTTTATAGTATTGTAAAACGAAAATCAATTCAATTTTTTAACTTACGAAAATTATTGGAGTTTCTTATACATGCTTACTATTTACATTAAAACAAATTTGTTATCTGATTGATTTATTCCTAGCTCTCTAATTGGCTGAAATCTAACATTTTAGAAATAAAATGATATTAAGTATAAGTAATAATATCAAGTGATCTACGAGGTGAACATAACATGTCGTGGGTTTTTTTTCTAAAAGTAACCATTGGTTATTATCATTTCTGTCGTCCAATGATTTCGCGTAACTCCCTGTGTTCAGCGATGAATTTAACCTGACGCTAAAAACTAAGTAAAGGTGATGAGATGACAATCAATTTTATATGATGTATCAATTTGTCACTGAATCATTAAACTAAAAATTATTGCTGTTTTTCGGTCAATACGATGACTTAGCTACCCTCGAATACAATATATTCACCTCGCCCTCCGGCCTCGATGAATACTGTACTTCTCCGATAGCTAAACCATCGTATTGACCTTAAAACAACGCCAGCAATAGTTGTATAATGTTTCATATTTTCATAAGACATAAAATACATTTATAAATATTTCTGTTAATGAAATAGTATCTTGTATCGTAAATGACCAATACAATGTTTTAATGGAAAGTCATGTCATCGATAGTACATGTACCAAATATTAAAGTATACATGGCTATCTTTATAAATTAATTATTGATTTAGGAATGCGAAAGTTTATCCTTAAAGCGTATTATATTGAAGGTGTAATTGCATAAGCTATAGCTTATTAAAGAAATTGACTCAATTTAGATAAGCATAATCAGTTGTTATGGAGAAAAATCAGCCAAAACATTTTTGAGGATGGTTTTAAACACTCTGATATACGTACTGTAGTGTACATTCCAAATCTATCACAGACACGTTCGTTCAATGTTTATTCTGAGGTATATACATGTAAATATTCTCACATTTTATTTTATTGTTTGTATATAATGTAGATAATTCCAAATGAGAGCACATATTGTCAGTGTACAATCCAATGGTAGCAAGTAGATACTGTTAGTGTACATGTACATTGATCAAATGGTGGCCTGCATATAGGCCTACTTAAATGTAAATAATATTGTCAGTGTACAATAATCCCATTAAAGCATTTTGATATAACTCTCATTGTTAACTTCTTTGGTGGTTTAAGTTTGTACAATTTATCGACATTGCACTGGCATGTAGAAACAACAAGTGTGCTTTTAGAAAGGTATGTACAACATTTATGACATTCATGAGGTAAAACTCTAACGAAATCGAACGCACCCAACAAAATGGAATGTCCTGACACTCCTTAGAAATAAACTCTTACTGCAGCTGGCGGCTGAGGCAGGGTTACAGTGAATCTTGAAGAAATACTGTGAGGTCAAAAGCAAAAGAAGCAAGACGAGGAACAGTACAATAGGAGCTAAGAGATGGGGAGGTAGTGTCATCAGCAGTATTAGGGAGTTAATGTTGGAATTAGTACTTAAAGTAAATCTGTAGAAGTTAATAGGAATCCATTACATTGTATTGTGAAGTTCGCGGTAACAGAATACTATAGTACATGTAACTAACCCCACCCCCCCCCCAAAAAAAATCAAATTAGTTTAATTCTCAAAACCAGTACCAATGAACCAGAATTCAGCCGCATTCCACTTTTATACATGCATCAACGAATCGATTTTCAATCAGCAGCAACACAAACACACCATTGTTGAGCTAGTGAAAGAATAAATCCTCGGTAAAACAACGGGGGAAAAAATGAAAAATGATATTCACCTGTGATGATGTTGCACTACCTTGCTTTCTCTTGCGACCCTTCAATCAATATACGTGTAGATGGGTTTTCACTAGGCTGTCCTCTCGTGTTATCAAGATGTTCGGAGAGGTGAATCACAAACCTGGCATCTCGGTCGAGTTATTTTTTCTTCTTCTTTTTTCTTTTTGATAGATGCCCAAATGTGTTTAATCAATAAACGTGTGGCCGCAATGAATAATTAACCTGTGTAGAAATGTTTCGGGGCTCCATTAATTCATCGCCTATCTATCCATATCGACCTATACTAGTATTTGACAGCTGAAGTTGTCGCCGTCTATATGTTTATTAATTGATGAGAATCAAGATAAACACCGGTAAAAAGCCGTGTATAAACGTGTTGAATTTTAGATATTTCAAAAGTACCGGTAATTGAAGTTCTCCATCGATTCTCTTTCTCTCTCTCTCTCTCTCTCTCTCTCTCTCTCTCTCTCTCTCTCTCT
>WFKH01006014.1:44648117-44661501 GCA_016163765.1 Magallana hongkongensis
AATTTAAGAAAAATCTTTGCTGCGACAAAAAGTGGGGGGCCAGGGCCATGACCAATTTTTAAAATCCAATATCTTTAAGAGGGCTGGATGGTCGTTGCCATATTAAGACTATATTTACCTCCTGTAAACGAAGAGCTCTGTATAAAGATATAGGAAAATGTAAAAATTTCAAGCTAAAATATTTGGGATTTTTTTTTACTGTAAATGATATTATGATTTAAAATATTATACTCAACAGTTTAAGCAGATCTAGCTGATAGGTAATTTGTTGACCACTTAGTTTCCTTAAAGATTAAACCAGTGAAGAAATGTGTTGGTTGAATGTATTGGCCCATTTCAAATCAATCAAAATTTGTTTTACGTAAGCAAAGTACACGTATACACCATTTATTTGTTTATGTGATGATAAAATCAAAAGTAAAAAAATTGAAAGTATTTAAAACAAGTATTTAAAGCAAACTAGGTAGAGGCAAGAGTGCAACTTTGCGTTCAAAGATAGTGAATACCCATATCAAAAGTTAATTAATAGGAGAGTAGACCAGCGCGCCATCTATCGACATGCAATAGTTGTCAGGAAATGGAGCAACAATTGGGGTCATTCAGACCTCTCAGTTCTGTGTCACGTGGTGACAGACCTTCCGTCGCTCGGGATCTAACTATTTCGAACGCCTCACTCTCGCTTACATTTGGATGATCTCTCATGTAGTCCTCTTTATCCTTTTCCAGTATTCTCGTTGCCTTTTCGTAGTATTTATGAGTATAATACTCTTTTCCTTGCCACTCGTTTTCCTTGATTAATTTTGTAAGAATATCATCAAATTTTCTCACACACTCGAAAGGAATGTTTTTTGGATCATCCCCGAAGATGACATGTCTGCTATTGCATTTGACGTTTAATTTAACAATTTCAGGAGCTTCGCACATCATTTTACCTAATTCATTCTCATCATTTTCTAATTTGGAAATGACAAGAATCATATATTTATACGCACTTTCTCCCAATAGAACATCAAGCTTTTTAAGCATTTGTAGGTCTTCCTTTGTGATCCTCTCAGCAGCCGACAGAACCAGGACAATGGCATGGAAACCCGGAGACGTACAGTACAAGCATCGCCTGATGTCTGTTTCCACGTTCACGGTCGTGTGCAGTTCCTCTGGCGAGTTTACACCCGGTGTGTCGTAGATTCGATACAGAAACCCGTCTCTAGCGGCTGTTCCATATTTGCATTGCCTTGTTACTGATGACCAACAGCGTTTGCTTTCGAACTCCCTTTTGCCCAATATGCCGTTCCCGCTGTGGCTTTTGCCTGCTCCAAGTTTTCCAATGAGAATAATGCGTCTTTCCTTTAGTGCGACTGTTTGGGCTGTGGAGCCTTGTTAAGGAAATTTAAAAAGCATAAAACTTCATAGCATTGTAAAGAAAACCTAGAAAAATTGTGAAAGCGTTTCACTATTATTCTACCTTCTTTGATATCTGCAGCCTCGTGATTTGCCTCAGCCATTGTATCTAAAAATAGATATATCAACACTGAAGAAATCATAACAAAAATTCATGACAAAAACTTTTTTATTGATTTGATAATAAATTGCATAAATTGTTTCCCTGTTATGTTGAAGGAATATTTTACATATCTGTGCACTATGGTAGAAAGGATTATAAATTTGTTTCGAATGCAATGCAGGATCCCGCAAAGCTGAAGAATGGCCAAAGATGGGAACATTAATTTTCTTTTTTTTCTTTTTTGTATTGAAGATTTTGCCAATGAGCGTTCAAACGACCAAAGAATATGAAAGTGAATGTTATTGATCAAAATGGATTTCCCACGGATGGAAACTACATACTTTTATCATATCTCTATATGATTATTCTATGTAACGTGACATCTGATTGGTTTAGAATGTCACGTAACAGGGTGAACAAAACGCCGTGTCTCCCGGGGAATAAATATCATATTCCACCTCTTCTGAATTCTCGGGATTTTTCATTCCAAAGGTATGAAGAAGCCGATATTACCATACGATGTAGACAAATACGATTCAATTAAAATTATCTATCATGCAGTTTCAAGGTGGAATATCCCTCTGATAAGAGAGATGACTTTCTGTTAACTCACGGCATGTAGCAATAAGGGAGGCGGTGCTGGGCCCCAATTTATGTTGGAAGGCGACATTTATTTATATTCATATTTAGAAAAAGAAAATTTAAACGGAACGAACTGATCCCCAACTTTTAGCAGGGGGAAAAAATGTAAAGAAAACTTTTTACAAAAAATTGCAAAAAGCGAATCACATTGATCATTTTTTTTTGAGGCAATATCTACATGTATACCCCTCCCCCTCCCCCCAATGGATTAATTTAAAAAAAAATATAACTAAATTTTATGTACTACTTCAGTACATGAACAGTACGTGTTTGATGTTTTAGGCCAGAGAAGTTTTGAATGAAATTTTTTCTCTATCTATTTATAGCTTCTTCACAAAGGTGAATGAATTCTAATTGGGAAAAACGCGGTACGTGGCCAAGACAATTGCAAACTCTAGACTTAGTTATCATCGTTTAAAACTTATAACATTTCAAATGTTTATAATTGAATAAGGGTTTTCTATTCTGAGAGAGCAGATATGAGACAACAAAATTTAAAAAAAAAACAAAAAACCCAGTATCACATTTTATTCAAGACAATATATTCCTACATTGAGATCATACCAATTACTGGAAGATCATTCATTTGATCCCCTTTTTGTGTTATAACATGCTCTGGTTTACATTTTTAGCATTTCTAAAACATATGGATCCGTGCTACTGTATCTAACTATACTACCAGAAATGCACAGAATTACTCTATACCAAAATGTCGTTTGGAATTGTATACATCTTCGTTTGTTCCTACTGTTGTTGATGAATGGAATGCGCTTTCAACGGATGTCCATGAAAGTGACTCTGTTCGCATTTTTAAGGAAAAAATACATGTTTCTGTTAAAAATGAAAATGTACTTACTGGTAGAATTAGACCTAATTTTTTTTACATATGGTGATAGATATTTAAATATTATTCATACTAAACTTCGTCACAATTGTGCACTAAATAATGATTTATTTCAATGTAATATTATAAACAGTCCACTCTGTTCTTGTGGTAAGCTCGAGGATACCTACCATTATTTTTTCACATGTAATAAATATAAAGATGCTAGAAATGTCCTATTTAATGACATTTTTCATATTGTAAATCTCATACTCAAGTTTTACTTTGGGGTGACAATGCAATAAGTGACAATGAAAACAAACATCTATTTACATTAGTTTATAATTATATTAAAAACACTGAAAGATTTAAGGTATCTCACTCCTCACGTTTTGATTTCATTGCGCAGATGATCATTATGTTTAAAATGAATATGATTTTATTTATTTAATCATCACAGAAATATTATTATTTCATAATTACACAACATTCATAAAGAAAATCCAATTGAGTTCAAGAAACAAATTAAGTTTTTGGGAGAACTATTTTTTCGTGCGGAAGGTTTGTTAGACGAAAATGACAGAAACAAGCAATTTTATGAATTTTCAATAAACATTTCTTTTCATTATACTTTATTCATTTTTCACATTTTTAACATTTGATAGGTTTGTAACATAGTCTATATGTTCTGTGTGACATGTACAAAATTAAATCTTGAGAGAGTGATAGACGTTTAGCATAAAATCATGCAAATATATAGAAAATGTCTGAATTTTTTTTTTAAGCCAAATTTTGGGACAATTTTACCTTTGAAGCCCTATATCTAAAATTTGACATCACTGACCCCCATGTTTTATTATGTCAAAATGATACTGAATACATATCTAGGCAAACTGGATTAATCTTATATAATTCTTGATCTTCAAAAAGTTTTTATTTCAAATCAAATTGTAACTATTATAGAAATTGTCTATTTTAAGTGCAAAAAGGTCACAAAAAATTTATGCAGCTTCGTACAAATTTTTTTTCGTAATCCCTCTATTCAGTGTGACCATTGTGCATAATTAAAAACAATATTTGAAGAAATAAGTTTGCTTAATCTAAAACACTTACAACAAATCCTAATCAGGCTGAAATTGCATTTTAGGTGCAAAAAGGTCAAATTAAATGGGCCATAACTCAGAGGGATGAACACTGACCCCCCATTATCTTTGTATTTTTTAAGTATGTTTTGTCTACAGATTTCAATGATATACTTCTTAAGAAATTCTTGATACAAAAACATTGAGGAGTGGGATACTTTAACTGATCAATATTCAACTACTTGTGCACCATTGTTAATTATGTACATGTCAACTGAATAAATGTAAACTTAATTTATGTTGTGTACACATCTATTGTATTATATTTTTGTATTGGGAGAGGGCGGTCTAAGTTATGGAGCTTGTACCCAATCCCAATTGTATTTTTGCACAATAAAAATACGTTCAAATCAAATCAATGGATCCATTTACTATAATTATCTTATCCAAATTTAAAAACAGAAAACCTGTTCTGAAAAATTAGAAACTGTGGCAATTTATCATGTACTGTATGTAAAACATGTATGTAAAACCTTTAATAGTCTATGATAAAGAAAGATAACTCTTGCTGATTGAAGCAATTTTTGTTACAAACCTAGTATACAACAAAGAGTTATTCTGAACTAAAAAGCAGCGCTTCATTATGTTTTGTAATATGAATTGGCAATGTATATACAATGTAACTATACATTATTTTCATATACAGTTAATATTATTAATTTTATGCTGCGATGGTAAAAGTTTGCTTTTTCTTATCACTATGTCTATTTTTTCTTTGTATCATGATTAGACACATTATCAATTTTTGAAAAATCTAGCAGCGCTTTATTACTTCAACTGTGTTTCATTTGAATCTATTGATATTGATTTTGATGAAAATCAATATATGAATTTTTTTAAAAAATATATGGTAATTTAATAGCAGAGAGATATTACACCTTAAACTTATTTTCTTTATATCACAAAAACTAGTTTTACTATCTATGATTCGAATTTATGAAAGAAAAGAGAGATAGTAGCATAGAAAATCAAACAATTACGACGTTATTGCTTTCCAAAAGTCGAAAAATTATTAGAAATCGACGTATTTTGTTATCATATATGTGGTTCGTTATAATAAAACGTTTATTGCATGAATGTTCGGGAAATATGAAGATTTATTCCCCCAGAAAAATCAAAATTTCATCGGGCAAAGCCCTTGGGGAAATATGATTTTTCTTGAGGGAATAAATCTGCATATTTCCCTCACCATCATGCAATAAATGTATACTGAGTATTACGTTAAATACTGAAATCTGATTGGTTTAGACGCGTTAATAATCCATTCTACTACCCTCACCGTTAGCAACACACTTGGCAACGGGTAACACAACGAATTGTTACATGCGCGTAAATTATGCGCGTACGGTTCGCCGTAGAATTCAAGTCATTCCTATAGAAAAGCAGTAAAGTTTTCTTTAAAATTAAGACATTCAGTATAATAAAATAAATAGTGCCTGTTTGGAAGTGTAACAGTTGAAATTGACACCCCTCGAAAACCATTGACAATGGTTTTCTGGGTGTCAATTTCAACTGTTACCCTCCTAAACAGCCACTATTTATATAATAGCATCAAGAGATGTTGTGCATGACTTTGTTAAACAGGATGTCGCTAATTGCCTTCGTTCAAGGTTATTGCAAAATTTATATTTTTCGATTTTACAGAGTCCGGAAATCTGACAGTGTTACTTTGAGATCATGATTACACTTATGTAGCAATGAAAATTGAATAACTAAAGTAAAAATGTTGCAATTGATTTTTTATAATATATAAGAAATAAATTTTACGGATCGTGGAGTATTTTGAGATTAATGAATATAGTGCGACCTCCTCGCTATTTTTTTTTTAAATTGCGCTTTCGATATTTCCTTTTTTGATTTTGGCTTTTCCGTATATATGTAATGTTATTTTTTTTGTTCATATACAATTTTCAGTACTCTTACTCACGTGATACCGGGTATGAATACTTTTAGATAGAATCAAAGAGAGATGTTAGTATAAACAGTAAAATGCTATATCTTTGGTGGTTCAAATTGATGCAAGCTATGAAGGTAGCTATTATTGCATAAACGCTGTTTATGATGTTTTTTTCCTGCAAATGCATCGTCTACCGTTATTCCCACTCGAATCAGCGAGAGGAAACATTGGATTGGCATAAGAGTTTGGATCAGCTAACAAAAAAGCTCGTTATGCTCTAAGTAAGGAAGATTATATAAAGTTAAATTTTAGCGACTAAAAAGGCTTCGCTCCCTCTGTCCCTTCGTAATCGCAAAAAAATTTACTTACGTATACTTACTTTAGTCTGTCCCAAGATATTTATGCAGCACATTTTCTTAAATTATCCGATATTCATAAATACCTCTGGGTTCAAACGATGTCCATTCAATAATATGAGAAAATCCCAAGATTTCTCATTTGAAACGCTCCCTCTAGCAGGTTTCAATACACGGCTAAAAATAAAAAGTCTACGGAGATTTTGCATTGCAAAAGAGATGAAAGTACTCGGATGATAACGTTGAAAAATTTTGCGAGGTATTCCGAGTGATTTCCGAATGGAGAAAAGATGTAAACATTTTCCATTATAAATCTTCGTAAGAAATTTGTTTTCGTTCCTTTGAATTTTTCAGAGTGAAAAATGATAATGTGTGAATGAAAATATCTTGGATATTCTCCATTTCGTCGATTTCAATTGCACTTCTTTCACAGGTATGTGTATTTTTATTAAAAATCGTCCAAATGTGCTGCATCAATATCTTGGGACAGACTATATTAGTCAAACTATAACAAAATTAGGAAAGTGGTGTATAGAATAGTGTAAATCCTGGCAAGTCGATTTTTCTGTTTTATTAAGGAGGGGGTAGAACCATAAAAAAACCCCATAAACACTAAACACAAATAGTTACAAGTTCATAGTTGACATAATTTGTGATAAGTTATTATGACACACATCAGTAAAAATAGGAAATTAAACCCTCAAAAAATTACTCGCTTTGTTAAGAGGACAGGTCCTTCTATGGGAAAAACTATTAAGTCATCTAGCCGTGGATAAGTATGTTGAATTAATCTGAAAAAAAACCATCCATTTCTTAAAGTACTGGAAAGTATCCTGGCGCCATGGGTTTCCGATAGTCTAATACTAAACGTTGCCTCTAATGGTTGTCTCTGTAGTCAACAATTTTGAAACTATAGATCTATCATTTTAAACCTCAGACATAGCATCAAAAACCGCCGATACTAAATCAAGGAAAAGTCGCCATCATATACAGTTTTTAGGTATAAATGAACTTAATGCTGCATTTGACCAATGAAAATGAGCGTCATATGTTTCCGATAGTATGATTCATCAGCAAATTTCTTCCATAATACTTGAAATAAAGTAAACATAACCTTATGAATATATTTATTAATATTTTCAATTGTTTTTAAAGCATTTATTTCAACCTAAATAGTTCAATTATTTAATTTACCCCATAACTTCATTGCACCATGTAACAAGTTCTAGCTTAGTAAAGTCGACATATTTTTTACTCATAACAGTATATTTGCTTTATTGCGTTTAATTGCATATATAAACATTGCTTTAAAACTAGAAATAATTGCAAGGATATGCCACAAATATCTGCAATCAAGCACAATCATTTTTGCAGTCAATTGTATAAAAAAAGAATGCGACTATACGCAATAATATATGAGTTAAAACGAAAACAACCTGCATTGTAGAAAGATAACAGAGTTGATTATTTATATGACAAACAATGTACTGTGTACTTAAAAACAAATTGGACAAAGCATGCAATGAAAATCTTAGATCAGAATAGAATGCAATCAATAAAAGTTTGCTTACATGTACTTTATGAACATCTGTACTGTACTATAACAAAAGACTTGTTATACCAAAGTGCAGCGCATTTAGATTAACGCTGTTTGTGAAACAATTTATATGTGTAGCAATCCCTGTTACCAGGACTCATGAGACTTCCTTCCTTAAACTTACAATATTGACACAAGACCAAAATGGCTGCGTAGAAAGTGTCAATGGGTAAGACATTTTTCAGCATTATCTTTGATTAACCATCATGCTAATTAATATCACTTTAGGGAATATTTTGAGATATTGAATATAACGGGCAAGATGGGAGAGAAAGTTGAATAGATAATAGATTGACGATGTACTTGAGTTTACGCCATATTTGATGAAACTCATGATTATCGATTAAGATGAAAAAGATTATGATAAAGTAATGTTCGACCTCTTATGTAAGTAAAAACAAACTAGTAAATCCAATAGTTTGATCATTTTAATTTGAAATTCAACGCAAGGAGACACCGATTTCAATTTGTTTTAAAAAATAAAACATAATTAACTTCCTCTTGGTGTCAGATATACCCATTACCACCAGGGAAAATATCATTCAACAGGTCTATGTTGATTTAAGCGTATACAGTGTCTAGTTTATATATGTACAAATGTACATGTATTTAGCTCAACTGTGGCTGCTATGGAAACATAGTATTACTAGTATGCATCTTAGCATAGACCCGTTAATTTTTTAAATGCATTTGAAATATTGTCTATTCATCTTATCGCCCATAAGGAAGATCTTAATTTTCAATCTCACCCAATATTTCAAAACTCATGTTTTTGGCTTCTCACGCATGTTTATGCATAAATGTCAACCCCCTTTTGGTACCTTGATGTTTTACGTTTCTTTTTCCGTCATTTATATTAAGTCCTCCCGACTTCCAACCCTTGGTACAATGGTATATTGCTTATTACATCATTTTAAATTCTATATGATGCACAATAAAAGAACAGTTATATACTATTTCTTGCAGTTTGCATACTAGTTTCTACTGTTCAAACTAGGCTGAATAATAAAATCTTACCTGATTATTTTCTTCTTCCTTTTTCATATGATATCTTGCAACGTCTATGCTGAAATTTTCTGAACAATAGTTCAATGCACAGGGAAATACATGTTAATCGATTATGTATAATCAGGCTTTATCTTACACTTATAAAATATGAGGAAATATTAAATTTTTGCACTTGATATATATTATGATATACTATTTGACTATAGTTACGTGCAAGAATAAGAACAACAAAGATCCCTCGAATCACACGTTTCTTCAGTTAATGTAAACAACCCGGCGGCCATTTTGTTATACATCCATATATTTCCAGTAAGTTTTATGAATACGTCTTAAGCTATAAATCAACAAATCAATATTATGCAGGTATAACCATGGAAATTATAGAATTGAAACCTTCGAAGGACCCAGAAGTTCCAGTCTCACTGGTTCTCGTTGTCGGCGGACCAGGACATGGTAAAAGTTCCTTCATCAATTCTGTTACAGAAAAGAATGAATGCAATGAAGGGGATACTTGGGGTGTTGATAAAACCATAACGAAAAAGGTCCAAGAAGTTGACTTGAAGCGGAATGAGGATATCATTACTTTCATTGATACACCATCACTCGGGACGTTGAAAGCTAGCCCTAAATTTCAAGACTTGAGTAAAACAGGGTTCCACGCCATTGTTATTGTATGTTCCGTAAAATCATATAAATCTCGATCCCCAGTATTACAAGAAGTGAAAAACTTGTTTGGAGACGATATTTATCGATATGCTTTGATTGTTTTAACTTTTGAAGACTACTTAGATGGTTCAACTGTCGATGAATTTCTGAAAGCTAACACGGAATTAAAGGAATTCTCGAAGAAAACGGGAGATAAATGTATTGCTTTCAATAATTCGCTTAAAAATGAGAGCAGGGAAGCTAGTGAACAGAAGAAACGCTTCTTTGTCTACCTTGACGCCATCCTCAGACGAAATGAGCAACCGCTAAAAAGAAAAGGCGCGTGCGCTCAATGTTGTGTTCGATTTTTTTCGTGTTGTCAAGTGTGTTTTACGTGGTGTAAACAGATCATAAATGTGGACAGGTAAGAACTTGTCCAAACTTACAAAGAAACATCAGAAGCTTCAACTTCAATGTGAGTACTCGCTAAAATCCATAGCGGACATTTATTGGCGAGGAAACCAGTTCCTAACCCAGCTTTGCGTTTCCGGTTGAATTCTCTGATATTCTTCTTCGACATTACAAAATCTGTATAACATTTTAGGGACTAACTTTTTACATATAAAAATTTTTCGTTGATAATTTGGTTGAAAGGCAACAGCCTGTTTATGGCACGCCAAATTCACAAAAATACGCTAATCATAGTTTCACAGTCGATAAACTAGATTTAACGGTTGTAAATTATAGCTTACGGACAGAAAATATAGTTAACGACGATAATCTATATTTCACATCTGTAAACCATGGTTAACGCGATCATATATGTTTCAGAAGTGTAAAACTATAATTAACACTCAAAACAACCATTTGCGATTGCAAATATAGTTTATCTGATAAATATAGTTTTACGATTGTGAAACTATGATTAACAACTCTTAACTATAGTTAACAAATGTAAATTATAGTTTACAGATGTGAATCTATATTTATTAGCAAAATCTATCGTTAACATTATTTGCAGACAGATAAACTTTGATTATCATTCATAAACTATAGTTTACAACCGTTAAATATGATTTTGCAGATGAAAACTATAGTTAACGGATCGTTAATTATAGTTTACGAATCTTTATTTCACATCTTTAAACCATAGTTGACGCGAACATCTATGTTTTAGAAGTGAAAAACTATAAATAACACTGAATACAACCATTTGCAATTGCAAAACATAATTTATCTGATAAATATAGTTTCTCGATTGTGAAACTATGATTAACAACTCTTAACTTTAGTTAACGAATGTAAATTATACTTTACAGATGTGAATCTATATTTATCAGCAAAATCTATTGTTAACGTTATTTGCAGACAGATAAACTTAGATTATCATTCGTAAACTATAGTTTACAACCGTTAAATATAGTTTTACAGATGAAAACTATAGTTAACGAATCGTTAAGTATAGTTTGCGGTTCGTAAACTATAGTTAACAGTGGGTAAACTTAATTTATCAAATGTGAAACTATGTTTAGCTCATTTTTGTGATTTGGCGTGCCATACCTGTTATCATAAAACTTGATGATATCATATTTACATATATGTTGTATTATGAACTTCCAAACTTTGAACAGAAAATTATAGAAATCGGTTTAAAAACTATCATATATTTTGGTGTGCAAAAATTAGCTATTTGGATGCCAAACTTCCTCAAAGAGTGACATTTTTGAAAGACTTAGGATCTATGTAACGGATCATGATATGGATCTTAATAATTTTTGTTAGTGATACATTCAATTTGCATAATCCTTGTTTGAGGTAGGATAAAAATGTATAATTGGTATGACTTGTGTTTCCACGTTTTAAACTGAATTATTTCGTTTACAGTTGATATAGGGTAGAAGTACTACAAAAAATAAAGTTATTTAAAATAAAACTCATCAGACAGATATTTTTTAATTTCGATTAACTAAAACAAAATTCTCAAATCTATTATTTATTCATAAAAGACCTATTAAATCACCCCCATCATACGGCTTTTCCGAACGCGGAGAACATTGCCGAACGCGGAGCAGTAGTAAGTTGCCACGAAAAAGGAAAGGTCTTTAATTTTCCTTTAAACTCTCCAATAAAATGTTTACTTCAAATTTCTTGATGTGATTTCAAATCATATTATATGATATTGATTCATGATGCGATACAATATTATAAGACGATATAGATTTAAAGTGTATATAACTATGTAATATTTAAGGAATAAGGAATCATTCTTTGAATATTATGAGGTGATAATTTCGGTCGGGGCGTGGTCAAATCCAATAAAGCCCGGAGGGCTTTATGATAGATTTGACCACGCTCCGATCGAAATTATCACCTCATAATATTCAAAGAATGATTCCTTATTGCTTATATTTATATTATTTCCAATTTGTTCAATTTAAAACAATATTTTAAAACCACTATTTTTTCATGTAGCACATGCTATGTATAACTACGTGGCGCAGCCAATACCGTTTTTCGGTAATGCTATAAGACACGCCCATTTTGTGTCACTCATCTTTTATGAAGTTATTGGGCTATAGGGTTCAAAATTGATTTGTAATGTTATCACAGACAAAGACAATTGAAAATGTAAATATTGTAATATAGAATACAATTTGCATCACCGGTGATAATAGTTGCACTGTATTTATTAAGGTCCCGCTCTTCGGGCGCCCAATAGTGATCAGTCTGTCCTCCGAGATCGCTTGTCCGGAGCATATCTTATCTCCCCTTAGCCCAATCTGGCTCATACTTCACCCACAAAGTGCCTTTGGTAAAGGGTGTGCAGTTACCTTGAACCATGTTTCTAGGTCTAAGGTTAAGGTCATAGCAGAATTAAATATAAAATCCTTGTCCGGGGCATATCTTCTCTCCCTTTGGCCCAATCTGGCTCATAATTCACCCACAGAGTGTCTATAGTTAAAGATAGTTAAAGAATGTGAAGTACCTTGAATAAAGTTTGTAGGTCAAGGTCATATCGGATCACGCAAAAATCCTTTTCTCAGAGCATATACATGTATACTTTCCACTTAGCCCTATTTGGCTCATACTTCAAATAAACAGAGCTTTTGAGTAAAGGGGGTGTTGTGACCTTGAACCAATTTTCAAGATCAAATGTGAAGGTCATAGCAGAATTATATGAAAAATCCTTGTCCGGAGCATATCTTCTCTCCCTTTGCTCCAATATGGCTCATACTTCACCCACATGGTGTCTTTGATACAAGGGTATGCAGTGACCTTGAATGATGTTTGTAGGTCAAGAGTCAAGGTCATATCGGATCATATACTCTCCACTTCGCCCTATTTGGCTAATATTTTACTTAAACAGAGTTTTTTGGTTAATGGTGTGCAGTGACCTTGAACCAAATCAATGTGAATGTTATAGCAGATCTCTTTATACTAAGTAATCAGTTTTAGACCGTAGATTATTTCCCATTTGCTTAATCTTGCTAGGTTCAACGTAGAAAAATGACCCCTTTATACTATAGTAGTCATTCTTTTACGGGGGTCATTATTCTTCTTTACCCCGGTGCTTCGTGTCGGCGAGCTGTGCTCCTTATTCAACGAATTCAGTTTAATGGATATTTGATAGTTATTTTAATTTCATAGCAATGTCGAATTTATCACATAGCTTTCAATTCTTTATTGTTGATATACTAGTTCATATGTATAAAAGTGTTAATATTACCCATACTTTACTTGATTATTACAATTAAAAGTATGTTTACACACGA
>WFKH01006014.1:44671302-44685372 GCA_016163765.1 Magallana hongkongensis
CCGTTCCCGCTGTGGCTTTTGCCTGCTCCAAGTTTTCCAATGAGAATAATGTGTCTTTCCTTTCGAGTGACTGTTTGGGCTGTGGAGCCTTGTTAAGGAAATTTAAAAAGCATAAACCTTCATAGCATTGTAAAGAACACCTAGAAAAATTGTGAAAGCCAACATTATTCTACCTTCTTTGATATCTGCAGTCTCGTGAATTGCCTGAGCCATTGTATCTAAAAATAGAAATATCAACATCAACATTGAAGAAATCGTAACAAAAACTCTTGTTCATTGATTTTGATAATAGAGTTGCATTAAATGTTTCCCTGTTATTTTGAAGGAATATTTTACATATCTATGCAATATGGTAGAGAGGAGTGTATGTTTTGAATGCAATGCAGCATCCCGTAAAGCTGAAGAATGGCCAGAAATGGGAACATGTGAAATTGGGAAATGGGAACATAAATACTACGAAAAAAACCCATTTTACATATCTATGCCCTATGGTAGAGAGGAGTGTATGTTTTGAATACAATGCAGCATCCTGTAAAGCTGAAGAATGGCCAGAAATGGGAACATTAAATTTCAACTTACATGTATAACCATAATGCAACATTCCTTTCCAATATACAATGTACAGGTAAAATATTCCCATTAACCGTAACTTTTTATTTTCGTGTTGATGTTTTTGCCAAAGAGCAGAATATGAAAGTGAATGTTACTTATCAAAAGGGATTTCCCACGCACTTATTCTACAGACTTATAGCATAAAGAGGTATTGTGCATGCTTTTATGAAATAGGATCTCTCTAATTGCCTTCGTTCAAGGTAATTGCAATGTTCCAGCTCCTTCTTAATTAGTTTTCGAGTTCACAGTGTCCGGAAATCTGACAATATTTTTCTGAGATCATGAATAGCAATAGTCTTTGAATAACTATAGTAAAAGTAATTGATTTCAATTGTTATAATATATGATGATTTGACAGAATGTGAAGTATTCTGAGATTAATGAATATAGTGCATGAACACCTCGCAACATTGAAAAAATTGCGCTGTCGACATTTCCTTTTTTTTTATATTGACTTTCCCGCATAGAGCTCTCTATGTTACTTTTTAATTGTTGATACACCATTTTTAGTACTCTTACTCACGTGATATGAATACTTTTAGATAGAATCAAAGAGAGATGTAAGTATAAACAGTAAAATGCTATATCTTTGGTGGTTCAAATTGATGCAAGCTGTGAAGGTAGCTATTATTGCATAAACGCTGTTTATGATGTTTTTTTTTTTCCTGCAAATGCGTCTACCTTCATTCCCACTCGAATCAGCAAAGAGTTTGGATCAGCTAACGAAAAAGCTCGTTATGCTCTAAGTAAGTAAGATTATTTAAAGTTAAATTTTAGCGACTAAAAAGGCTTCGCTCCCTCTGTCCCTTCGTAATCGCAAACAAGTTTACTTACGTATACTTAGTATAGTCTGTCCCAAGATATTTATGCAGCACATTTTATTAAATTATTTGATATTCATAAATACCTCTGGGTTCAAACGATGTCCTTTCAATAATATGAAAAAATCCCAAGATTTCTCATTTGAAACGCTCCCTCTAGCTTGTCGGTGTCTTCCCACTAAGCCAAAATTCTGAAATTTACACAGGTGACTGGTTTTGGCTAGGTGGGAATAGTATACAGGCAAGGGGAGGGAAAGAACAAAAGAAATTAATTACAGGTGGCCTATTGTCTGTTCTAGAATGACCACAACTGCTTTATTAAAAGTTAGATCCTCCAATGAGGGATTAATTTAATTATATGCATTATTTTTTATTTATTTTAAACATTTTTTAACTGATTTATTTTTTTTTAAATCATTTTGAAATCATCTTTTTTAAGTGAATTGTTAGTTTTATTTTATTAATTTATAAACTTTTTCTTTTTGAAATATTTTTTTTAAAATGACCACCGTTTTTTAACTTATTTAAATGACAGTTTATCAATGTAGGATTTGAAACGTACATGTATGTAATTTAGTTCCTCTCTTTAAATATGACAAATCATTATGGTTATCATGTATTCAGAAAAGTATACTTATTACAAATTGACATTACACAGCTATTTAAACATACAGGAATCATCTACATGTACTGGTAATTCAATGAATTTTCGAACAAGAGAAACATTTTGTTGTTAACTCCTAATGTTAAATCCCATTGTCCCAAAGTAAAATGTGTGCATCTTTGATATCTAAATCAAATTCAACCAATAAAAATGATTGTTTTTAGCATGTACATAGATTTTGCAGACAAATAAAAAATAAAGAAAAAAAGACACGGAAATCGTCTTATTGTTTACCATTACCATTTACCATTACATACCTATAAATCAAGATTGAGTAGATACTTGTGCCTTAACTGACTATAACTGACTGACAATATACATGTATTTCTAATCCAGTAACTCGAATCACTAATATATCTCAATCACCAGCATTATATTTTGTTAACTTTTTTTCTCAATAACTATATTGCGTATAAATATTTATATTAAATATATGCAATTAAAAAAAATTAATTCAATATTTTAATGCCAGACATAATGTAAAATATGTCTTTGAATAAAGAAAACGTTCATTTCAATTATTCATTTATATAATGTGTTATAATGAAATGGTACATGACAGGTAATACCTTGTAAGTCTAAAACGGACTATACACAGGTGACCTCTCAGGTGTGAAAATCACAATTTTGGCTAGGTGGGAATTATAAATTTAGAATTTTGGCTAAGTGGGAATAAACCAGCTTGGCAGGTTTCAATACACGGCTAAAAATAAAAAGTCTACGGGGATTTTGCATTGGAAAGAAGATGTAAACATTTTCCATTATAAATATCTGTAAGAAATCTGTTTTCGTTCCTGTGAATTTTTCAGAATGAAAAATGATAATGTGTGATTGAAGATATCTTGGATATTTTCCTTTTCATCGATTTGATCAATTTTTTTTCATCAATTGCACTTCTTTCACAGGTCTGTGTATTTTTATTAAAAATCGTCCAAATGTGCTGCATCAATATCTTGGGACAGACTATATGATACTCTGTCCCGAGTTTTTGCTTCCACCACTTTTCGCTTGATTTTTCGATAATCATAAATACCTTTGTGCTCAAACTACGTTCATCTACTTATATGAAAAATATCCAGATTATCTGTTTTGAAACGCCCCCTCTACCTTTCAGGTTTCAATACACAACCCAAAATAGAAAGTCTACGTGGATTTTGCATTACATCAGACATGAAACAGCCCCGTTGATAACGTTGAAAAATTGTTCGAGGTATTTCGAGTGAGTTCCGAATGGTGAAAAGATGTAAATATTTCCCATTATAAATCTCTGTAAGAAATTCGTTTTCGTTCCTGTGAACTTTTTTGAGTGAAAAATGATAATGTGTCAATAAAGATATCTTGGATATTTTCCATTTATCAATTTCAACTGTATTTCTTCCACAGGTATGTGTATTGTTATTAAAAATCATCAAAAAGTGATGGAAGCAATGACTTGGGATAGACTCTAGTCAAACTATAAGAAAATTAGGAAAGCGGTGTATAGAATAGTGTAAATCCTGGTAATTCCATTTTTTCTGTTTCACTAAGGAGGGGGATAGAACCAGAAAAAAACCCCTTAAACACTAAACAAAAATAGTTACAAGTTCACAGTTGACATAATTTCTGTGATAAGCTATTATGACACACATTAGTAAAACAATTAATTAAACGCTCCAAAAAATAAATTCTCTTTGTTAATAGGGCATGTCCTTCTATGGGAATAACTATTTTAAGTCATCTAGCCGTGGATAAGTATGTTAAGTTAATCTGAAAAAACCATCCATTTTTTTAAAGTACTGGAAAGTATCCTACTGGATTTCCGATATTCTAACACTAAACGTTGCCTCTAATGGTTGTCTCTATAGTCAACTTTTGAAACTATATCATTTTTAACCTCAGACATAGCATAAAAACCGCCGATACTAAATCAAAGATAAGTCGCCATCATATGCAGTTTCTAGGTATAAATAAACTTAATGCTGCATTTGACCAATGAAAATGAGCGTAAGAATTATGTTTCCGATAGTATGATTCATCAGCAAATATCTTCAATAATACTTAAAATAAAAGAAACATAATGAATATATTTAATATTTTCAATTGTTTATAAAGCATTTATTTCAACCCAAATAGTTCAATTATTTAATTTACCCTATAACATTTCACCATGTAATTATGGAGAGTAATCGTATTCAAAAATCCAGACATGTAAACTTGTAAATCCGAATATGCAATCATGTTGGTGTGTGAGCCTGAGTATGAATGTGTGTAATTCTGATCGTGTAACCTATAAAACCTCGGGCATAAACACTTCAAGATTTGACTCAGTTACTTTGTATGATGCATATTTTGCAGCTTGATTGTTTTTTGTTAGTTAATCTAACCTTCAGCTTTGCACATTTTCAATCCGTAGTTTCTGCATTTGTACCTTCATGCTCGGAAATAGCACATCTGACACGTTACAAATCGACAAATGTAACGTCTACAAGTTTGTCGAATTTTGACAATACCTTATATGGCAAATGCTTGCTGCGGGAAAAGGCATGCCGTAATCGCCGGAATGGACCAAAATAAACATAGTATTCAGTTAAACTGTTATAATACGCTTTTAAAGAACGACACTATTTCTTTGGATCGAAAATATTATTTTTAGAAAAAATTATTGAGGTATGATTGAGAAACTGGACCAAACAAGAAGAGGTGCATGTACATGTACCTTATGTAAAAATCGTTGCCGGTGTGACGAATGCGCCAGTTTCTGTAATATAATTCCCATTGTATTATACGAGAAGGGTTAACTTTTAATACAAAAAGAAATGCATATCAATATCTTATATCTCTTAAATAATTTGACATGTAATTTAAACTGAAAAATATAAGCTGAATGCGTACTCTTTTCTAGAAATGAGACGGATCAAGAAATTTCCGATGGTGGTGGATATATTTTGAGCGGAATGGGGGTTTGAAGACCGCCGTGAGGCCCCCTGCAGCTCCATTGCTACTCTATTGACAGTAATTTTACAAAATTAAGTAGCTGCTTTATGGTAAACAGTACATGTTCACAAGTGGCTGTAAAGCTGTATAGCTATCCTGAAATTTTTGATTAACCAACTTCACGAAGTGAGTCTGTATTGAATCGACATTCAGGACACCATACTTATATCCCGTAATAATTGCTTGAAATCAAAACATTTTTGCATATTTTCACCTTAGGCTTCTTTTTCTGTATATTACTAACAAAATGAAACATTTTCTTTTATAATTTATACACATTTTAATTTCACGAGAGTTAACCTTATCTTTGAATTTTAGTTTTTGGTTTTTTTTAGAAGGGGGGGGGGTTCGCTACTCATGTCTTAGCTTAATAAAAATCCTAAAACCAATGTCTTTAGATAGCTTGTTTTTTCTTATTGATAACTTGATAACTCAGTTATTTGATTGATCAGCCGGTCGACCCAGTGTGTTTTTTTCTTTCTTGAGGAGGGGGAGGGGGTTCTTGTCCCAACATTGTGGTAGCGATAACGATGCTTTTGGTGATATTTTCCTTATTCATCCGATCCCTATACTTTAACAATTTGTTGCACTCCAAGATAATAAAAATGCGTGTATAAGTATATATTTAAACAGAGTCATGATATGTAAAATTTTCCAGATCTAAGAAGATATATCTGATGCCGATCGAATTCTTCACTCGCATCTATTGTATACATTCTCTTGATATGATGTACACCGAGCTCATAATTATTTTTCCTAAAAACCATAATTCCTAAAAAAATGTTGTTATCCAGAGATAATATGATGTAATGATATCTAACTTTTTTTTTTGTTTATTTCGTTCCCATTCCGGCGATTCCTGCATGCCTTTTCCTGCAGATAGCCTTTTCTATCGGTGACGTCACTGTTTCTATATATGGTTGTATCGAGGCACGCATTTTTGTTGAAAGAGTGACCTTCCTTAGTTGTATTGATTTATCCCATTAAATTCTTATGAATTATCTCTAATCATTAGTATATTTTTGATTCTTCTTTACAATACTAATTATTGTACATAAATAGTTAGATTTAGAGATAACAGAGGTTTCTGTATATTACAGGCAGTATTATTTATCTAAAATATGGCATGGATGAAACTAAACACCCATTAAATGTTTAGACAGTTTAGTTATATAGGGCTCTTCCGAGTGTTGAGATGAGGTCATACCCAATGTCTGTCTCCGTGAAACTCTTGTCTTGAGTGCTTTCTGCGTAAAGTGCTGAACACTTGTAGAGGTTACGTTCTCTATCGCTAGCTACAGCCCGGCAGCGAAGTAGTAACGTTGAAGACAGAGTGGGTTTAGGAAAAGAGAAGTGTTGGCATCTTCTCTAAGGTATCGGGCTCTTGGTGGTGTTAATTAATATTCGACGTTGAGCACTTGGGCTACATGAGGTGTTCGTATACTCTGTAGAGAACTGTGGTTATATGAGGTGTTGGTAACCTCTGCTGTTTAGACCCAGTAGTAGCGCAGATACCCTTGTTACGGTGAAGTAACCTGGTGAAGAGTCACCAGGTAGGACGAATACCTTGAGCTTGGGCACTTGGTTTGGGTCGCATGGTTTGAGACATTGGTTTGGGCCATTTGTCTAGGACGCCCAATTGAGATTTGAGACAGTGCTCGGTTTCATCCATAGCCTGGTCAAGGGAGACCAAGATCTTGTACATACGTCGCGTCTATGATATCTGTGTTTTGATATAATTTACACTTATAAGAATATTTTAAACACATTTAACAGCAACACAACTTAGGTGTAAGCCAGACGAGCTTTGCGGGCAGCTGGTCTTTAATGATAATACATCATCGAAATCATTTGTACATAAAGTAAACATATGAATATATTTCCCCATGATTGACGTTAAAAACCGCCCAGGAAAAACCGCAGATTAAATATTTGAAAAAACTATGGAAACCTGTGTCCGAACGCAAAAACATAAAAAAATGTAAGCTTAGTGCGCTGAGTAAAACTGGCTAGAATGACCTTTACTATTTAACACTGACCCTTTTATACTGGCCTTCCTAAGGCCCCGCCCTGTATTCCTACGCAAATCTATTCGAACACGTTACTATCATACAACGTTTTCCCGCTATTATACGAAACGCGGGAAAACTAAATTCTCCGAGGTCTGATTTTACGCTGGCCCTTAGCCCACAGTAACGGCAGACAGATAGTCTTACCCCCTGCAAGTTACATGATCATGTCAAAATTCGACAAACTCGTTGACTTTACATTTGTCGATTTGTAAGATGTCAGCTGTGCTATTTCAGAAAACGGAGATACCAAATGCAGAGACTACAGATAGAAAATGCGTATTATAGTCAGGTTACACGTAAATAACAAACAGAATTTTACAGCTGCAAATGTGCATCTGTAGGAAGAATTAGATTGAAGGCCTATGGAGTCAACTCTAGACTGACTAGAGTGTTTATGCCCGAGTTTTATAAGTTACACGATCAGAATTACACACATTCATACTCAGACTCGCACACCAACACGATTGCATATTCGGATTTACAAGTTTACATGTCTGGATTTTTAAACACGATTATCCTCCATATTTAAAAAGTTCTAGCTTAGTAAAGTCGACATATTTTTTTTTACCCATAACGGTATATTTGCTTTATTGCGTTTAATTGCATATATAAACATTGCTTTAAAACGCGAAATAATTCAAGGAAATGCACAAAATATCTGCAATCAATCACAATCATTTTTGCAGTTAATTGTATAAAAAAAGAAGCGACTATACGCAATAATATATGTGTTAAAACGAAAACAACCTGCATTGTAGAAAAATAACAGAGTTGACTATTTATATGACCAACAATGTACTGAGTACTTAAAAACAAAATGGACAAAGTATGCAATAAAAAATCTTAGATCAGAATAGAATGCAATCAATAAAATTTCCTTACTTTATGAATATCTGAAGACTGTACTATAACAAAAGACTTGTTATACCAAAGTGCAGCGCATTTAGATTCCCGCTGTTTGTAAAACAATTAAGTATAAGTGCGTTATAATGAATATGTGTATAAAAATCCTTGTCGCCAGGACTCATGAGACCTCCTTCCTTAAACTTACAATACTGACACACGACCGAAATGGCTGCGTAGTAAGTGTCAATGGGTAAGACATTTTTCAGCATTATCTTTGATTAACCATTATGCTAATTAATATCACTTTAGGGAATATTTTGAGATATTGAATGTAACGAGAAGGTGGGAGAGAAAGTTGAATAGATAATAGATTGACGATGAACTTGAGTTTACGCCATATTTGATGAAACTCATGATTATCGTTTAAGATGGAAAAGATTATGATAAAGTGATGTTCGACCTCTTATGAAAGTGAAAACAAACTAGTAAATCCAAATCAAATTGGATCATTTTAATTTGAAATTCAACGCAAGGACACAACGATTTCAATTGGTGTAAAAAATAAAACATAATTAACTTCCTCTTGGTGTCTGATATACACATTACCACCTGGAAAAATATCAATTCAACAGGTCTATGTTGATGAAAGCGTCTCCACTGTCTAGTTTGTACGTGTACAAATGTACATGCATATAGCTCAACTGTAGCTGCTATGGAAACATAGTCCTACCAGTATGTATCTTGGCAAAGACCCGTTCATTTTTAAAATGCATTTGAAATATTGTCTATTCATTTTATCGACCATAAGATCTTAATTTTCAATCTTACCCACTTTTTCAAAACTCATGTTTTTGGCTTCTCACTCATGTTTATGCATAAATGTCAACCCCCTTTTGGTACCTTGATTTTTTACGTTGCTTTTTCTGTCATTTATATTAAGTCCTCCCGACTTCCAACCCTTGGTACAATAGTATATTGCTTATTACCTCATTTAAAATCCTATATGATGCACAATAAAATAATAGTTATATATTATTATACCTCTGTGATTATTTTCTATGTAAAATTACAAAGAATAAACATGCTATTCTATCTAACCGTGAAATAGTTTCCGTGTTATCTGCCCATGGTGAATAGTCATCGAAACTATTCACCGGCGGCATTCAATTTCCCTCCTTTTTAACCTCGGAACACCTCTGACGTTATCAGATCGCTACATTAAATTCAAAGTCCGATAACTCTAATTTGTTTATCATGAAGAAATTCTGCATCGCCGACAAATAAAGTTTTCTTCGGTATAATATAATACCTATTTACTGACTATTCGGACGATAGCACGTTTATTGTCCACCTCGACAGCAACTTCGCCTCGTGAAAAAGTTGCTGTCTTGGGGGACAATAAACTTGCTATCGTCCTCATAGTCAGTAAATAAGTATATAATACATCTATATATTTCCAGTAAGTTTTATGAATACGTCTTAAGCTTTAAATCACTAAATCAATATTTTGCAGGTATAACCATGGAAATTATAGAATCAAAACATTCGAAGGACCCAGATGTTCCAATCTCACTGGTTCTCGTTGTCGGCGGAATAGGACATGGTAAAAGTTCTTTCATCAATTCTGTTACGGAAAAGAATGAATGCAATGAAGGGGATACTTGGGGTGTTGATAAAACCATAACGAAAAAGGTCCAAGAAGTTGACTTGAAGCGAAATGAGGATATTATTACTTTCATTGATACAACATCACTCGTGACGCTGAAATCTAGTCCTAAATTTCAAGACTTGAGTAAAACTGGGTTGCACGCCATTGTTATTGTATGTTCCGTAAAATCATATAAATCTCGATCCTCAGTGTTACAAAAAGTGAAAAACTTGTTTGGAGACGATATTTATCGATATGCTTTGATTGTTTTAACTTTTGAAGACTACCTAGATGGTTCAACTGTCGATGAATTTCTGAAAGCTAACACTGAATTAAAGGAATTCTCGAAGAAAACGGGAGATAAATGTATTGCTTTCAATAATTCGCTTAAAATGAGAGCAGAGAAGCTAGTGAACAGAAGAAACGCTTCTTTGTCTACCTTGACGCCATCCTCAGACAAAATGAGCAACCGCTAAAAAGAAAAGGCGCGTGCGCTCAATGTTGTGTTCGATTTTTTTCGTGTTGTCAAGTGTGTTTTACGTGGTGTAAACAGATCATAAATGTGGACAGGTAAGAACTTGTCCAAACTTACAAAGAAACATCAGAAGCTTCAACTTCAATATGAGTACTGGCTAAAATCCATAGCGGACATTTATTGGCGAGGAAACCAGTTACTAACCCAGCTTTGCGTTTCCGGTTGAATTCTCTGATTTTCTTCTTCTACATTACAAAATCTGTATAACATTTTAAGGACTAACTTTTTACATATAAAATATTTCGTTGATAATTTGGTTGAAAGGCAACAGCCTGTTTATGGCACGCCAAATTCACAAAAATACGCTAATCATAGTTTCACAGTCGATAAACTAGGTTTAACGGTTGTAAACTATAGCTTACGGACAGAAAACTATAGTTAACGACGATAATCTATATTTCACATCTGTAAACCATAGTTAACGCGACCATCTATGTTTAAGAAGTTTAAAACTATAATTAACACTCAAAACAACCATCTGCGATTGCAAAACATAGTTTATCTGATAAATATAGTTTCACGATTGTGAAACTATGATTAACAACTCTTATCTATACTTAACAAATGTAAATTATTGTTTACAGATGTGAATCTATATTTATCAGCAAAATCTATTGTTAACGTTATTTGCAGACAGATAAACTTAGATTATCATTCATAAACTATAGTTTACAACCGTTAAATATAGTTTTACAGATGAAAACTATAGTTAACGAATCGTTAACTATAGTTTGCGGTTCGTAAACGTGAAAATGTGAAACTATGTTTAGCTCTTTTTTGTGAATTTGGCGTGCCATACCTGTTATCATAATACTTGATGATATCATATTTACATATATGTTGTATTATGACTTCCAAACTTTGAACAGAAAATTATAGAAATCGGTTCAAAAACTATCATATATTTTGGTGTGCAAAAATTAGCTATTTGGATGCCAAACTTCCTCAAAGAGTGACATTTTTGAAAGACTTAGGATCTGTGTAACAGATAATGATATGAATCTTAATAATTTAGTTAAGCACACGAGTCTTTTTGTGAGTGATACTATCAATTTGCATAATCCTTGTTTGAGGTAGGATAAAAATGTATAATTGGCATGACTTGTGTTTCCACGTTTTAAACTAAATTATTTCGTTTACAGTTGATAAAAGGTAGAAGTACTACAAAAAATAAAGTTATTTAAAATAAAAACTCCACAGACATATTTTGTTTTATTTCGATTAACCAAAACAAAATGCTAAAATCTATTATTTATTCATAAATGATACATTAAATAGCAGTAGTAAATTGCCACGAAAAAGGGAAGGTCTTTAATGTTCTTTTCCAATAAAATGTTTACTTCAAATTTCTTGATGTGATTTCATATCAAACAATATGATATTGATTCATGATGCGATACAATATTATAAGACGATATAGATTTAAGGTGTATATAACTATATAATATTGTAATATAGAATACAATTTGCATCACCGGTGATAAACGTTGCACTGTATTTATTAGGGTCCCGCTCTGCGGGCGCCCTATAGTGATCAGTCTGTCCGTCCGTCTGTCCGTCTGAGATCGCTTGTCCGGAGCATATCTTCTCTTCCCTTGGCCCAATCTGTCTCATACTTCACCCACAGAGTGCCTTTGGTAAAGGGTATGCAGTTACCTTGAACCATGTTTCTAGGTCTAAGGTTAAGGTCATAGCAGAATTATATATAAAATCCTTGTCCGGGGCATATCTTCTCTCCCCTTGGCCCAATCTGGCTCGTACTTCCCTCATAGAGTGTCTATAGTTAAGGATGTGCAGTGACCTTGAATGAAGTTTGTAGGTCAAGGGTCAACGTCATATCGGACCACGCAAAAATCCTTTTTTTCAGAGCATATACATGTATACTTTCCACTTAGCCCTATTTGACTCATACTTCAAATAAACAGAGCTTTTGGGTGAAAGGGGTTTTGTGACCTTGAACCAATTTTCAAGGTCAAATGTGAAGGTGAGAGAATTATATGAAAAATCCTTGTCGGAGCATGTCTTCTCTCCCAATGCTCCAATCTGGCTCATACTTCACCCACATGGTGTCTTTGATACAAGGGTATGAATTGGCCTTGAATGATGTTTGTAGGTCAAGAGTCAAGGTCAAATCGGATCACACGAAAATCCTTTTGTAAGAGCATATACATGTATATACTCTCCACTTAGCCCTATTTGGCTAATATTTTACTTAAACAGAGCTTTTTGGGTTAATGGTGTGCAGTGACCTTGAACCAAACCAATGTGAAGGTAATAGCAGATCTCTTTATAATCAGTTTTAGACCGTAGATTATTTCCCATTTGCTTAATCTTGCTCAGATTGGAAAAAATGCCTGTATGTAAGGGATAATGGGATTAAATTAGAAGTTCTATGCCAGCTGGGAAATTTCTAAGTTATAGGTCAAGGTCAAAGCAAAATTCTCTGAAATTCTTTTCATCCCATTGTTCATTATTTTAGCGGGCCCTTTCAGATGGTCACCATCTCAGAGTTGTCTAGTTGTACTTTGGAATCACCCAGCGTTTCGTTTTAGTATGCAAAGTATGAAACATCAACAAATGAAACATGGTGCATGGTGAAAACATTGTTCAATATTTCTTATTTATGCTGTGGTCTTAGTAACCAAAGAAAGTTGACAAACGGTTTATTGATAGATCGGCAATATTATAAGCTTTAAATATCTGTAAAAAATTACAAACTTATCAAATGTAGAACTAATTGTTGCATTTTCAACCCCTTTAAGACTGGAGTACATCGAATCACGTATGTACCCAATAACCAAACTCGAATAAATTAGGGCTTACCCCACATGTGTATTTGATATTTTTTGTTGAATTGTTTTTGTTTATGCAAAAGCAATGATATCACAATGCTAGAGCAATTATCAAACTTTGTATATGGTGACGGATTCATTTTAGTTTCTGTACATTTCCTCTGGGGGGGTTTTAAAGATAGCGTGTACAGGTGTTGCATAGGGGCTATTATTAAATTTAAATTAGTCAAAAGAATTATGTACAATAATAATTTCTACACTGATTTTAGAGGAAGATAAGGAAAATATTATAAACTAATTCGTTACTATCATTAATTTTGTCAGGCTGTTTTTTGCCAGTTTAGCTACTAATTTAAAATACCCAGAAGTGACCCGTAATACACTCAAGTACTGGTGTCATAAGAACCCCTGTCAAAGTCGCTATTTTATTAACAGACTTTTTTGTGACACAGATCTGTTAACATAATGTTCTTTCTGTTGATACAAATAACTAATTATAAACATGAATTTTACATATTTTTGATTTCCAATCAAGATGTAAAAAGTAATTCGGAATACCACCAAATGACTATCGTAACATTGCAACTTATAAGGGTGTACCGATGTCACATTAGGAATGAATATGAAATAAATGCGATTATATTACATATATTTTGAAAACTTGAGCGAACCACTTTAATATGATTTAAATTTGTTTGGAAGGGAGTCATTTTCCTACAGGAGTAAGTAATTTTCAGGTATAACATGAAGGAAACTGACCCCTTGGTCATTTTTTTACAAAATGATACAATTTTTCTACAGCTTGGGCGGGGTCATTTTTCAACGTAGAAAAATGACCCCTATATACTATAGTAGTCATTCTTTTACGGGGGTCATTATTCTTCTTTACCCCTGTGCTTCGTGCCGGTGAGCTGTGCTCCTTATTCAACGAATTCAGTTTAATGGATATTTGATAGTTATTTTATTTTCATAGCAATGTCGAATTTATCACATAGCTTTCAATTCTTTATTGTTGATATACTAGTTCATATGTATAAAAGTGTTAATATTACCGCATTTTCCCATACTTTACTTGATTATTACAATTAAAAGTATGTTTACACACGA
>WFKH01006014.1:44705089-44717047 GCA_016163765.1 Magallana hongkongensis
TATATATATATATATATATATATAAAATATATATATATATATATATGATTACAACCTAAGTCAACCGAAAATTGCTGGAAAGGGGTGTGTAATATTTCTTATTATTATTCTTGCTTCTTATGTCACTGGTGAACCTTTTAATTAACATGTCTGCTTCTCGATACCGTAATGTAGTTCATGTTCCTTTTTGTTTGAAACGAACTCTTAGATTACATTTACATATCGCATATTTTAGAAATTGTGTTACTTTTTCGAAATAAATTATCTTTAAAAGACTCGCAAACAATTAGTGTTTATTTTCTTTTATACATTTTATATATATACTGAATAAAAGACTTATAATTATATACAGTGGCATTGTGACGCATGGTCAATAATTTGAAATAAAAATGATATTGGCCAATAATTTGAAATAAAAATGAAATTCGGGGAGTCCCTCCTTCATTTTTAAATTATGACCTTTAAAAGACAGATGAAAACTAATGCAAACGTAAAAAATCTTGTATATCTCTACTTTTTTAACAGAATTATTTCGTTTACAGTTGGGTACAGGTAGAAGTCCTACAAAATAAAGTTGATTTAAAATACTCGGACATATGTTTTTTAAAACATATTTTTGGAAAACTAATCAAACAATGGTAAAATAAAGATAAATTTGTCCAACCATTCCATATTTTTTCTTTCGATCTAACCTCTTTCGCAAACAAACAAGTTGATGTTATAATCACTCGTGCAGCATTTGCATTCATCCTTTTAGATATTAATAAAAGCAAACATATGCTACAATTAAATGAAGTAAATCATTTGAAATACCAAACGAAAAATTGTTTATTATATCATTTGAAAGAATATATACATTTCATGTCTAGATTTTGGAATTCAAAAGATAAAAAGTACTAATAAAAACTAATAAACAGTGGTAATTGGGATTTTTAAAATCAAATTTTCTCCTAAAATTTAACAGAAGATTACGAAGAAATCTATAGTTTTCAAAGCTATGGTATATAAACACCTGATACACTGTGTTACTTATTATACGCAGCACTGCTACAATTAACCGTTGTTTTATCAATATTTGTCGGGGCATCAATTTTCGAGGACTTGGAAAATTCAACAGTTTTGAGGATATGTCAAATCGTGGTCAATGGCTTTGCCAAAACAATTAATCTTTTGTAATGTTGGGTTTTTTTTCGATGATGAACTGATTTCGTAGATTGACTAAACAACAACATCCATAATAAATTGTGCTAAACGAATGATGATGAAACCACGATAATAATAAATCATGTCATCTTATAAAACGTCAATCAGATTCTGAACAGGAATGCTATGTCAAAAACAAAAATAAATCACAACACCAACCGCTATTACTAAAGTCAAGACAATACCAGCTATACATAAAACACGTGGAAGTGGGACCTTGGATGTCTTCTTTGATAATGGCGCGACGTTTCTCTTCAGTATAACATCTAAATGGCTGAAAAAGGAGTCTCTCTGTTCAGTTGCTTTCGGGCTATTCTTCTCAGAAGTATTGCATATTGTAACAACCTCCACGCCTGTTTTCTGCAAGAAGTCCTTTAGTTCCTTATTTGTGTTTAAAAATTCCTGGATTGTTGCATCTTCCAAATAATCTTCGAACGTTAAAACCACCAAGGCATAGTCTTTCAATACGTCCCCGAACAGGTTATTTACCAATTCTAGTACAGACGGGCGAGTTTGTGTGAATGCTTTGATGGAATAGACGATCACAATCGCATGAAAACCATTCCTGTACAAATTCTGGAATTTTGTGTTTGACTGCAGTGTTTTCAGTGAAGGTGTATCGATAAAGATGATTCTGCCACCTTGACCTGTAAAATCGACTTCCTGTACCTCTGAAGTTATGGTTTTGTCCACTGCCCATGTTACTCCCACGGCACACTTGTCCTCCCCCATAACAGTGTTGATAAAAGAGCTTTTCCCATGTCCTGTCCCGCCAACAACAAGAACCTTGGGGGGAGAGGCTGCTTCTCTTGTCTTCACTGTCGTTAGCGTTAGGGACCGTTCCTCCATTAAAATGTCGGACAAAGGATGTCTTTCTGAAATTTGAAAGATGTTACGCCCTTAAGTAAGCACATGTATATAATCGATGGTTCATGCTATGACAACTCACCTTCCATATTCACCTAGTGGTTCACCGAAATTATAACTTCACAAACAGGCATATTGACAATCAGATGTACACGTACTTCCAAAAATATTAATACTGACACATTGCGGAGGAGAGCAATTTTGTCAAACCAATTCGATTTTTTGATTCCAATAAATTTATTATGATACGTTACTTTAAAATTTTTTTATCATGATAGCACTGGAGGATTACATGTACATATTCAAATCTTAAAATTAATTTTGTATTTATCCATTCTATATGGAACTTTGACCCCTCCTGACGCGCCATTATTGATTTAAAGGTCACGATTTGAACAATTTAGAATCTACATTATATATTCTGATTGAAGCGCTATTATTAAATTAATACTAGTATCATAATGGCATATCTAGTACATCTAGTGATTTTTGAAAAGATAAATTCTACTTTTACAATTTCTTGATTATCTCCCCTTTTAAATGTGCATGTATTATTTGTTTCTCTATTTTAATAATTTAGATCCCCCTACCCATAAGCATGCTTTGTATCAAGTTGAACCCCTTCATGTGCCCAAGTATTGATCCAAAGTTAACGTTATGAACAATTAGAAAAATTATATATTTTATCAAGTTACCTCCATATCATGTTGAAGCATTGTAGATATATTGTATATGTGGTTCTAGCGGAAAATATTTCTTACAGAATTTCCATTGTACAAAGGTTGATCCAAAAGTAATGTCACATTATGCACCGCCCTTCTCATGGGCGCTGTATTGTATAAAATGATACATTAAAATTTTTCTAATGAAAATATTAATTTAAATTTAAAAATTGAGTTAATTTCGTTAAATAATTTAAAAAATATTAATGTTCATAACATGATATATACGTGACATCACCGCGTCATGAACTTACGTCTTTTTTAAGGTTTTAATTTCATAATAAATTTCATACTTCAAATTTTGAAAAAGCTCCAAACAACACAACATTTTGAAACAGATATATCACTGAGGGTCCTGAGATACCCTGAGGTTGGCAATGAGGGTACCGAGGAAGCCCTGAGAGATCCTGAGGTCGGCACTGAGGTTACTGAGGAAACCCTGAGGTCGGCACTAAAGGTACTGATCAAGCCCTGAGTGACCCTGAGGTTTGCGCTGAGGGTACTGAGGAAACCCTGCGTGGCCCTGAGGTTGGCACTGAGGGTACTGAGAGACCCTGAGGTTGGCACTGAGGTTACTGAGGAAACCCTGAGAGACCCTGATGTCACTTTTAATAAATGAGGTGATTAGAATAAAATTATCAACGCTAATTTAATACATTTCATTTATATTTTGATTTTAATATATGGTCTAAATTTCAATTTCAAAAACTCCGAGGTTTAAAAAGAACTTTCAAAGCATATTCAAATATGAACGGTATTATATAGCCTAATTATATAAAGGTTTAAATTTCCAAAAATTCGCTTAATTGTTTTTATACAAACTACAACAAAGTAATTTTTTCTGTTTTCTTTTTCAATAAACTTACAGAATTTGTTACCGTAAAAAAAAATATAATATCTAATTTGAACAATGACATTTTTTATTTTTTTTTTTTTGCAAATTTGAGATCTAATTTTAATCAAAATTAATATAACTTCACTGTACTGTTCTTAAACGCTGCAAATGACGCTACAACTAAATCTTCCGCTGTGTACATCAATTGTCAATTCTTTTGTTTGACTATGATCAGAAAAACACTGGAACTTACACAGAATATACAAAATATACACAGTTTGTTGCATGTAATGATCAGGTGCCCGAGGCAATTAAATTAAATGAAATATATTGCAATAGTGGAATTGCCGCGAATTTCTTCAACTGAAAACGTCCGTTGTGTATATCAATATGTAGATAATTATTCCTTTGATTGTCCATGGTAGCAAAACTAGAAAGTGGCAAAAAAATATCAAAGATTTTAACACAACAGGTTGTTACATGTTAATAGTAGTGAAACAGGTGTCCGAGGCAATGTTTGAACAATTTCGCAATTTTGACATAAGATGTAGTTTATTTCTTTTACATGCAATTAGTTACATGTAATAAGGATACAAATTTAATAAAGTAAATTGGCAAAAATGTGTTTGTTAGATTACGATTATCTAGCTTCAAAAAGTAGATGAGCATAGGGATATCAGTATCGTTATTTAAAAAATTAAGATGTGAATTGTCAGTTTAAGAGTTCTTTTAATTGACAGAGATAAACCAATTATTTTTAAGAAATAGGGCATCATTTTGTGTTATTATACTTTCATGTTAAATACTGAAATCTGATTGGTTTAGACGCAGTTGACAATCCTTTCTCTTACCCTCAGCGTTAGCAACAAGCTTGGCAACGGGCCGATAGAACGAATTGTTACATGCGCGTAAATTATGCGCGTACGGTTCGCCGTTAAATTCACGTCATTTCTACATAAACGCAGTTAAATTTTCTCTAAAATTAAGACATTCAGTATAATAAAATAAATAGTGCCTGTTTGGGAGGGTAACCGTTGAAATTGACACCCCTCGAAAACCATTGTCAACCTCCGCTTCGTGCCTGTTTGTGAGGGTAACCGTTGAAATTGACACCCCTCGAAAACCATTGTCAACCGACGCGAAGCGGAGGTTGACAATGGTTTTCGAGGGGTGTCAATTTCAACGGTTACCCTCATAAACAGGCACTATTTATATAATGTATATCGGGATATAAATACGGATTGGTCACGTGATCAAATCCCGTAACGCCCGAAGGGATTTATGGAAGGTTTGATTACGACGTACCACCCCGTGCTTAAACATTCCTATTAAATAAGATGAACAACTTTTCTCTACATTACATCCAGCAACACTTATTAAAACCGGCAATGTTTTTTTTAGGATCTAAGTTCAATTACATAAGGAATTGAAAGGTGTTTTTTTTTTAAATATTGAACTGTCCGAATTAAGAAATATTTTCCATCGGATAAATTTTGAAAATTTCATGTCACCGGGAATACCGAGAGAGAGGGCGGATTCCGAGGTCTGTGTAAAATTGTATATTTTTATGAAAAGGTCACGGTTAAAGAATTACGTCTGTAACTTTTGTTGTCCCTTTTCAATATGTAAAAAAAGAAATGTAAAAAAGGGACAGCGAATTCTTGTTTGAATAATTGTAACAGTTGAGCATCTTCATGTATTAAAATTGCGCTTCTAATCAAGCAACAAATTTTCATTTTCCCATCTCTCTTTCTTTCTTCCTCTCTTTCAACTCCCAAAATTAAATAATATTTGAACACGAACCTCTCTCTCTCTCTCTCTCTCTCTCTCTCTCTCTCTCTCTCTCTCTCATGTACAAATACTTTATACGCGTTTAGAACAACTAATATGCGGTAATATAGCGGCTACAGGAACATTTGGTGTCTAAAATCATGCATCTATTTCTAATTTCGAAAAAAGTACACGCATTTCAAATTTAATTGATCAATGATTGTCTCCTTTCTTTTTTGAAGTCCACACTAAAAAGTGCATGATAGAGGATGTACTGTCTCCTTCTTTGTGTACGCGTACAGTACTTTTTAGAGCTAGTAGTGTGACAGAGATAATGCGCGACCAAAGACAATTTTTCCGGAAGATTTACCTCAATGAGAAAATAAAATTGCTACAATAATTTGATGTTTTTCCTACATGTGCATTGTATATTGGTCAGTACTCTTAGTGCCGACCTCAGGGTCACTAAGGGTTTTTTCGGTACCTTCAGTGCAAACCTCATGGTCTTTCAGGGGTTTCTCAGTACCCTCAGTGCAAACCTCAGTGTCTCTCAGGGCTTCCTCAGTACCCTCAGTGCAAACCTCAGGGTCTCTCAGGGTTTCCTTAGTACCCTCAGTGTCGACCTCATTCGCTGGAAAATGTTATTGAATTGATATATCAACCTAAAAGTGAGAGCAATTGAACAGGATGCCGTTAATGTGGTTCCAATATTCTATAAAAGCGTATATCTTTTTAAAAGATAAATTAAATAATCAGAAGACTACGCTCTGAAGGAAAATTAAAGCTAGGTTCTTATGTATTCAGCTATATTATAAGGCTACGTCCATGACTTTTGATAAAACTGATCGATATCGCACATTAGAACCATTTTAACAAGAGCTTGGACTTCGGGTAGTTGTGTCAAACAGCAATGTGACGTAGGTCTGTTTATTTCATTACTGGTCACTCAGCCATGGCTCTTTGAAATCAACAAGATTTGTTTGGCTTTTGAGCTAATACTACCCAATCGGTGTATATTTCGCTTTAAACCAGCGTCATTTTAACTTGTTTTGACGCAAGAATTAGATAGTTACGTCGTACTGAAAGTCCAAGGCCTTGTTAAAATCGTTCTAAATAATCAGATATACTATTCCATCGATCACAAAAAGAGTAATAATTACTTTATCAATGAAAAATGAATGATTAGAAATGTGAATAGAGCATCGTGGCCAATTTATTTTTACACTAAATTATGAAGTTCTACTAGAACGCCAAGGATCTAGAAATGGCGTTGCAGACTATCTTTACCTCACGCTTTATAAATTTTATATCTTCAGAGATAATTATCATAATGCATAAAAATTTTCAGATCTAAATTGAAATGGGTGGATATCTCAAAGCACGAATTTTGTCACTTTACGCCGATTTTTCACGATTTTAATGCATCTGTGACATAACTTTTGGATCGACCCTCGTATATTGAACTTGAACCCATCATAAGCCACTTGTATTGACCCAAATATCACGGTTTGAACAATTTAGAAAAACAATGTAAGTAGGCGTTTTGGTATTTAAAATTGACACTTCTGGTGCAGCGATTCTGAAAATGTTCATAAATTCAATAAGTATATGATTACCGCCCTTTTTTGCGTGGACCCTGAGGTCCACGCATGAAATATATAAGCGAGGTTAAACTGGATGCTATGGGGAAAATTCAGCTTGCGCATGAGCTAGCCTGGTTTCTGTGCGATATTATGGGTAGCTAAGGGAACCTAGCACACGTTTATCTGAATCGGATCGGGATTCCATGCCATATGCTCATGTTCAAAGGCGCTATAATTGTAAAATGGTCGGTGAACAGTACAGAAACAAAGTATTTCTTTTAAAGAAATGATCGGCGTGTGATATGAACTATCCGCATCATAGAATACGTTCATGTTATGCCGAAACTACAACATGCATCAAATAGCATAAATCGCGATGTTTTGTTGTTTTCTGAAATACCTTACCTATACCTTTATATACTTATTTAATCATTGATAATCTTTATTTAATACAAGGGTAAATGATAATTTCACTGTATAAAAATTTACATTTCAAAAAAAATGCATCAAAATATGAAATCAATTTACAGAAGCTGCATAGTTAACAAAGTAGTGCGAGGCGTAAAGTGTGTGCAAATAGTGAATTCGCCGAATGCCTGATACGATACATGGAATCTTCATTAATATAGTTAATAATTATGTTTAATTCTGAAATAAAAAGTCAGTGCTATACGTGATACAATGTACAAATTTAGTGGTTAAAGGCACTAAATCTAGGCTTGCTACTATAATATGCATCATTACACTTTTGCAATTAGATGTATCCTCTGTAAATGTCTTCATTAAAGCAGGGGGCTAGAGTCGGTGGAATCTGTGATAAATTTAAGGTTTTCACGTTTCCGTTAGAACACATGCATAAAGATATGGTCCACGTTTTGCAGTCCTTTTTTAAAGGACAGCAACTTGTTATAAGTTTATAACCCATTTAGATTCCGCTTCCACTGAAGGTGTTTTACGCAATGTCTGAACTAATTTAGCCTTTCGGTTCAGGTGAGCTAAAATAGAAATCGATTTTAGGTGTGAGAGTGGGGTTGGGGAGGGGGGCTAAAACAATTCGAAATAGAGAGAACTAGTCTTCTTGTTGTCCCCAATGGCACTGTTTTTCTATAAGGGCTTGACATTGGATAAATAGTCAAAACGTCTGTATACTAGATTCATTTTAATGCCTAAACAAATCACTTCTACATCGTAAAATACATTTATGGTTTCACAAAAATCTAAATTAATACATATACGAGGAATTAATATACAATTTTATCACATTATATGGTAAAAATACATACCAGTTGCTCTGTAATGCATCAGCTACTGCCTAGATAAACGATACAAACGCGACGTTTAGCAGTGATGGATCACACATACTTTGGAATGTGTGTATGTGTGTGTGTGAGGCAGCGAGCCAGACAGCGGTTACCCATAATGCCACAGGATCTGATCTTTCTCTAAGTAAGTATGGGCATTGAATCTATCGACATTAATAAAATCTGCTAGACAGTTTTGATATGCAATTTGATTGTTTTATTGCAATATTTGGGCGTAATCGTTTAAATTCTTTTAGACCAAACATGTATAAATATGATAATATTAATGGGGAAATCTATTTATACATGGTGGTAGCCATGTGATCAATTATAGATGCATAGCAAAGGTATTTTTACAAGAAAGAGTCATGTTCTTTTACATGCTGAAATATAAAAAAAATTATAAAGAATAGTATGCTTCCGACAAGAAGGATAGGAATAGCTAGCTTTGATTATTGGACAAGGCGGTGATATTTATGCCATGTCCAGTACTGTACAAAACGATGCATCTTATAAATAATAACAATACCTCCAAGTTGCTAATTCAACAGACGATGATGCACGATGTGTATTGATCCGAGATTCCTCTGAGTCTAACCCCCGTTTTTATATTGTGACGTAACAATATAAAAGCGGAGGTTAGAGTCAGAGGATTTTCGGATTAGATGTGTATGTTTCTTTTTGTTTGGACTTTGTCAGCTTTATAGTTATCTTCATTCCAGAAGCACGTTCGCCCCATCCTCCAATGTTTATCTGGAATGAATCAGTTCATAGCGCTAAATTCAAAATTTACAACATGACATAAAATTTGTTAGAATTTTGTCATGTGGTAAATTTTGAATTTACCGGATGGCAGTAAATACAAAATTTACTGTAAATTTTGTATTTACTGCCACCCGGTAAATTCAAAATTTACAACATGACATAAAATTCAAACAATTCTATGAAAGTCAAAGTGACGGATTCATTTGATTAACGTCCTTGGTTTTTTTAACGTTTTTGTTTTTTATGTTTTTGTCTTAGAATATGGTAACCGTTTTTATCCTTTCTTGGTACAACATCGGCAGCAATTTCATTCAGTGTTGAAAAAAAATTTAATGTGGAGACAACATTTACCCCAAGTCAAATATCTTGTTAAAATTAATGTGTGAAAACTTAGTAGGTATGTACTAGTATGTAGTCCATTACCTATCTGGGACAAAAGGTCCGCGATCCCACCTGATAATAGATAGTTTAGAATTTTCCGAATTTTAAAACTTTAATGTAACACATGATCAGCACACGAAATGAGATTCTGACGAGGAATGAAGAGGGCCGAGAAAGGTTGTACTGATTTCTAAGGAGTGTCTGTCCTAGAGGGACTAAACTATAATTGCCTGCCGCCTGCTGAGAAGCAGTCTTGACCTAAATAGAGACGAATACCTACGTCATTCTACTTGAACATGTGTAAAAAGTATCTATGATTAATTTTTCCTTAAATGCTTCCATACATGTCTTTTGCAACGTTATTTCTTCCCAAGAAATTTATTTTAAAGAAAAGTTAGTGTTATGAATAACCAATTTGTTTTATACATGTATCTCGCTGGTAGTCGGAAAGTTTGTAGGAAAACTCTAAAAAAAAAAAAAATAAAAATAAAAATAAAAATAAAAAACTTTAAAATTTAGGTGTTAACAAGTTGTTTTTTTTAATTTTTTTTTTCAATTTTTGTTTTGTTTATGAACATTCTTTTATTATTATAAAATTTTTTGGGGGGTGGGGGTGGGGGTTGTTTTGGTTTGTTTTTTGCCGTGAGATATAGAAGTAGGGTGGACATGCAAAGTGAAAGTTAAAAAATGAAATTACAATACTTAGTATTGCATTTCACCTATTTCCTGCATTACAGGGAGGCAGATAAAACGTTAATATTTATAAGTATATATTATTGACCTACTAGTTTGCACAACGGCATTACATTTCATTTGACATTCTTACTTCAATTACGTGACTTTGACATTTTTGGTAAGATTCCTATTTTCTTCTTTAAAGCAATGCTTCCTATGGGGTTTTTTTCTGTAGCAAATTCACATAAGAATCTCAAGCAGAGGCAGTTGTTGTTTTTTTTTACATCGAAGTATGCATTTTCTGATCATATGCCGGGTCATACAACACGGTGTGTAGGTAATATGTTTTAATACACTTAGAAGATCAGCAGGAAGCCATTGACGCAGATATATCGAATATATAAAAGAAGTAATTAATTAGGTGCTTGTTTTTTTTCAATGTTTTGCGTCATTTTAATAAAATCAAATAATTAATTTACAAAATACATGTAAGTTAGACCTTATGTTCACAGATTTGATGGGCAATATGGCTGCACAAGAAGCTGGCGGAGAAAATTCTTCTGGTGTGTATGTTTTTACATAAAAATTGTTTTAGAATTTTAAGCACTTTGTCTTTTACCAAATAAAGTAGATCTTATGTTTACACATTTTATGGGTAATATTGCTACGCTAGATACTCGTTGAGTAAACTCGGGTGTGCACACTCATAGAATCTATTTTTAAAATACTTTGCTGGGTTCTTTTGCAAATCATATTCACAGATTTCATGGATAATATGGATTCGCAAAAAGCTTATGGAGGAAAGTCGGGTGAGTGAATTTCTACATAAAATGTTTTATAAATCTCTATTCGAGTATTGTTTAAAAAATAGATATTTATTTTTAAATGTACATTCATTAATCTAAAACAGACGGCTGTCAGGCACAAGAAGCTGCCATACAAAAAGAGGAGCCGTCTGCGTCTGCTGAATCTAATCAAAAAATAGATGAGAGACGGATTATTCTTGTAGGAAAACTTGGAGCAGGCAAAAGCCACAGTGGAAATGGAATTTTAGGAACTAAAAAATTTAAGAGTAAACAATGCTGGTCCTCTGTAACACGGAAATGTGATTACGGTACGGCCGTCAGGAATGGAATTAGATATCGAATTTTCGATACACCCGGAGTTAACTCCCCCAAGAACATGAATGAAATTGACGTAGAAACTGAAATTCGTCGATGTTTATTTTGTACGTCTCCGGGTTTCCACGCCATTGTTCTTGTTCTGTCGGCTGCTGAAAGAATCACAAACGAAGATCTACAAATGCTGAAAACCCTTGACACGATGTTAGGTGAAAGTTCGTTTAGGTATATGATCCTTGTGGTCACCAAATTAGAAAATGACGAATCTCTCTTGAACGAGATGATTGCAGCGGCACCGGAAGTTGCGAACTTAAATGCTAAATGCGAGGAAAGACGAGTTATTTTTGGCGACGATAAGAAAGAAATACCACCCGAATGTCTACAAAAATTTGATGAAGTGTTAACAGAACTTATTAAAGAAAATACAAAATACGATAAAGAATTTTATAGACACAAGTATTACGAAAAAGCAACTAGGATACTGAAGCGAGATAAGGACGACTACAAGAAAAAGCACCCAGAAATATCCGATAGTGAGGCTTTTGAAATAGTTAGAAACGAGGCAGCAGTTGGGCGTTCCCCACGTGACAGCGAACTTCGAAAAATTACAGATTGTTATTGCGTTATTTCATGAAGGCGCATGCCTTATCTTTGTTGAATATCATAAATTAAAATGTTTGTCTGGTGATGTATATGTTCATTCTCTCAATTGGCTATTCCGCTGATCACTATTGG
>WFKH01006014.1:44722047-44738908 GCA_016163765.1 Magallana hongkongensis
AAAAATATGAAAAACTTAAAACTGATCTTTGTGAATATGAAAATGAAAAATGTACAGGTGCCATACTAAGGTCTAAGGCACAATGGGCGAATGAATCAGATAAGTGTACGAAATATTTTTTGAATTTAATAAAAAAGCAGACAAGAGTCAAATACAGTTAAAGAATTGTTAGATGAAAAAGGTGAAGTTAAGAAAAATGCTGACTCTATTTTAGATATGCAATATAATTTTTATTCCAATTTGTATTCATGTGTAACTATAGAATGTGAAAGTAAAAATCAATTGTTGTCATTAGTCGATACAAAACTTAATGGAAGTGATGTTGAACTGTGTGATAAAAGCATTGATGTTAAAGAAATAGAGCAAGCTTTAAAAGAAATGGCCAGCAATAAGAGCCCTGGCCCTGACGGATTGACTGTTGAATTTTATAAAAGGTTTTTACCAGAGTTGAAAAATGTATTGTACAAACTTTTTTTAGAAATAGAAGAAAAAGAAACATTGTCACATTCTATGAAAATGGGTGTTATTACATTATTATACAAAAAGAAAGGTGATAAACGATTGTTAAAAAACTGGAGACCCATTAGTCTCTTGAATGTTGATTACAAACTCATTGCAAGAATTATGTCAAATAGACTCAAGCATGTTTTACCAAACATAATTTCTGATAGTCAGACATGTTGCATTGTTGGAAAAGATATTGCTGACACGTTAGATGTATTATCTAATTGCAATTTTCCTTTCCAGTATTCGTTTGATATCGGAGGGTTAAACGGCTTTTCTATTAACATTTTGTAAAAAATCTTTACTGTACATGAAGAAAACCCATATTTGTTATTTTCTACACAAAGCGAAAAATTTAGAAGCAATGCTTCTTTCACATAAACAGAATTTTGAACAATATTTTTCCACTCTTCTGGTATAACAGATAATAATGTTGCATAATCATCTTTAATGGGTTTTACTTTAATTTCTGAGTCATATTCACGTATCAGTTCTACTATACAAGATACAGGCAAAAATCCTGGTATTACTTCAAATGAAATGTCTCTGATATGTGAAATACCTGCTTTTATAAAATATACCCACAATAGTGTTTTGTTCTTATTAACAATTTTAGGATTGAAAAACAAGCAGTAATTAAACACATCGTTTCTATTTTCATTGTAATCAACTTTGAAATTATGTGTTCACACTCTTCTTTGTTTTTACCAAAATAACTCCAAGGATTTTTAAAATATTTGTTTCAGTTACATTTATTAATTTTCTTTCATCTTCCAATAATCTTCCTGAACCTATACACATAATTTCAGACTTCTGAACATTTATTTTGGCACCAGAGGCTCTTCCATACAATTCAAAAATCTTGAATATCTCAAAAATTGACCTTTTATCACAAACCGACAGTGTTGTATCATCTGCATGTTGAAAAATCAATGCACAAAGTACAAAATATAAAACAAATTCTTAATATGTGGAGACAAAGACAGTTGACAATACATGGAAGAGCTAGTGTTATAAATACATTGTTGATGTCAAAATTATGGTATTCCTTGTCTGTGATTTCTATTCCATTTTGGGCTAGAGATACAATTCAAAAAGAATGTATTAATTTTCTATGGAATTATGGTACGCATTTAGTGTCATATAAAACAATTGTTGGTGAACATAAAAATGGTGGTTTAAAAATTGATGATATTTATTTGAAAATGCTGTCGTATCGACTTAAGTTTTTAGCCAAATATTTTTGTCCTACAAAGGAACTAGTATGGAAACATACTTTTAGCTATTTTTTATCCAAAATTTGTGATTTGAGAGGTGGTGTTGAAATATTTCTTTTACAGTTGAACAAAAAGGATTTGCAATGTCTGCCTTCTTTTTATGTTGAAATGATTAGTGCATGGTATGCTGTGAAGGACAATGTTGATTACAATGAAAATAGAAACGATGTGTTTAATTACTGCTTGTTTTTCAATCCTAAAATTGTTAATAAGAACAAAACACTATTGTGGGTATATTTTATAAAAGCAGGTATTTCACATATCAGAGACATTTCATTTGAAGTAATACCAGGATTTTTGCCTGTATCTTGTATAGTAGAACTGATACGTGAATATGACTCAGAAATTAAAGTAAAACCCATTAAAGATGATTATGCAACATTATTATCTGTTATACCAGAAGAGTGGAAAAATATTGTTCAAAATTCTGTTTATGTGAAAGAAGCATTGCTTCTAAATTTTTCGCTTTGTGTAGAAAATAACAAATATGGGTTTTCTTCATGTACAGTAAAGATTTTTTACAAAATGTTAATAGAAAAGCCGTTTAACCCTCCGATATCAAACGAATACTGGAAAGGAAAATTGCAATTAGATAATACATCTATACTTGATAATCGATGGATTATATAAAGAGGAGTTGGTAAACCTCCAGGTGTTGTAGAACTTGATTTTAAGATTTTTCATAATGGGATTTTTACATATGAAAAACTGTTCAAGATCGGTAAAACAGATTCAAACAAATGTCCATTATGTAAAACAGAATGCGAAGATTTATTTCATATGTTTGTAAAATGTAAAGAAGTGCAGGAATTTAAGAAAGATTTTATAATATATCATTTGGAATCGCTATTGAAGGACTGTGAAAATAGTGTATACAATGTATTAGATATTGATGAAATTTTGATGACGGCATTTCCTAATGTCATGAAAAATGTTAATACATTTTTTGTGAATTTTTTCATATCAATATGTAGATTTACTATTTATAGAAGGAGACAAATATTGTTGCAAAATAATCAAAAAATAGATTTAAAAAGGTTTTGCAAATATTTACTCAGACATTATATTTATTACAACTATCATTACATGTGTATTGTACAAGACAACAGAAAAATGTTTACAAATAAGTTTTTGAAGAAAAATCCACTCTTAAAGGAAACAGAAGGTGTACTATTGTTTTATCTTTTAAAAAAATTTATTATGAAGTGTTGAAATGTAGACTGTGATAATTAATGTGATGATTGTGATAATTGATTGTTGATCAATAAAAGATAAAAAAAAAAAAAAAAAAAAAAAAAAAAGATGATTCACTACGAATCTGTTCGTCATGAGTTCGAATCCCGCTGGGGATTTTAAAACTTTTACCTTTCCAAAAATTTTTAAAACGTATTTTTTGATTAAATCTTGTAAAAATTGAAAAATCTAAACCGGTGAAAGTATGTTAATTATGATGTACTTTAATCCACATTAAAATCGACAGATGTCCCATACCACCTTAAGCTGGTGTTTCGTATTTCAGTATGTTTTTAAAAATTAGTTGTTCGTTGCATTAACGTCTTTTTTTTCCCTTTCCGCTGCCCATACATGTTTCTTACAAACGACAAGATTAACACAATGTTAAATTCAAATATTCTAATTCATGGCATTTAAGATTTGAAACCACATCGGGTTTTTATGACATTATCATCAAGGTAAGTAGCTTTTTACCCAAGTATTGTTTTTCGTATAAGGAATCAAAACGTCCAATTTGCTTATGAAGAAAAAAGAGTGAGGAGGAATCTTTCAAACAATAACCTTTTATGAAATTATGTTTCCAACAACAATTGAAATCTATTTGGAGTAAAAATAAAAAGCAGCCCCAGATACTAGGTAACTTGCAACATACAAGTCCCAGGATAGGCCATATTTCTGATAAAAAAAAAAGAACAAAACCTTGTCCATGCAAACACAAAGATAGAACTTGCATTGGGAACAATTAAACTTTCCATCATGCATGTTCCCGAAACACCACAGCATAGAACCGCTGCATAAAATTGTCCATCATATATATATATATATATATATATATATATATATATATATATATATATATATATAAACCATCTTATGCTCTAGCTGTGACGTTTGCAGAACGTTATTACGAAACATAAACTCGCGAAACATCTGTGACCTTGATTTTGGACGACCAGTCTTTGAAAACACTGTCTTTTTCTAGCAAATGCTCGGAGATGTTACATTCGGACAACTCTGCAGTTTGTTCTGTTCACGACCCTTGCCTGCCACGCCTTTTCAATTTGCTTCGGAAAGTTTGATCTAGAGCAACGACAACCATCGCCGCTCAACTCAGTGCCTGAATATTGGATATCAATAGTTAAAAAAATACGGACCGATTTAATCTCATGTATACTAGTAGTGTTGTAAATATTTTACAAGTTGTACAATAACAGATAGATCTAAATGCTAAATTATCACGTCAGGTCCTGAACAAAGGTTATCTTTCTTTGTATTTCAAACATTGTAAATAGATAAGAGAGTTGTCGATCGTAGTACATCCAGTACTTCTCGGTTTTTAGCGTTGCTGATGAGTTACAACAATATTTTACACTGGAACAGTAAAGTGTGTGCAGTTTATTTTAGAATGAACAGTAATTAGGAAACCGAGACTAAATTCATGCGCGGATCTAGTGGGGGGTCAGGGGGTCCAGACCCCCCCCCCCCTGCAAAATTCCAATTTCTTTAAATTACATTATAATTAATTCAAATATATATTTCCGTGTTACTTCAATTGACTCCAATTGAAATTTCATGCGGGGGTCCAGAAAATTTTTCCAAGGGGTAATTACCCCCTGGAAAAATTTTCTCGATCCGCGCATGAAAAGAATTACCCCCCTGGAAAAAATTTCTGGATCCGCGCATGAAATTTCAATTGAAGTAACACGGAAATATATATTTGAATTAATCGCCATTGAAAGCTTGATAATTTTAAACAAAAAAGGGAGAAACGTAATTCAAAGTCTCTCAAAGCCTCCAAAGCCCACATATTCCTTGTTTGTAATCGTTAGTGATTTTTTTACAGCATACATGTACCTAAGAAATAATGAAACAAAGAAAAATATCATCACTGTAGACAAAGGAACAACTATAGATAGCGATATCTATAAAATTTGATATATATATATATATATATATATATATATATATATATATATACTAGACTATTTTGAACATAGAAACCAAGTATTTTATGGAAGAATATATAAAATTTTAAAATGTTTATCAAACTATGTAAATTCTATACATTCTAAACAATTGCACTATATAAACAATTAAATGATTGATGATGTTAAATGAGCCTTTGCTTCTTTGTGCCAATAAAATATTTGAGATGTAATTGTGTCACATTTGTGTAAGAAAAATAAAACCATGGTACTCAACAAGTCTAAGTTATTCTGGATGCAACATCGTTATACACACGCAGCAAGTCTTGCATTCGCTTATTGACTAGTAATTCATAATGCATTCTGACTGGCTCCTTCAAACTTTCGTGAAGGGAATCTCACCAATCACGTTAATACATATGCGTATATGCATCTATCGTCAACTTCATGTTATGATGATGTGAACTTCGTTTTTATTTTAACTCCAAAAACTTAAGTTTTATCCTTTCTCGCTGTAGGATTAAAAATAATGAATACTTGTATTCATGAATATTCATGAAAACGAGAAAGGTGCAATGGGTTGGCCCAAGATCAGTAAGCGATAAAAGAAGGGAACTTTTTCTTTGTCGATTTTAGCATTAACTACAGAAGACCAAAAAACATGATGTCCTTTATATGCCCTTGAACTTTGAACTACATGTAGTATGATTTAGAATCAAACTTTTTCTCAACAAAATTCCAATGATGTTCTCTAAAATGAAAAAGATGGCAACTTGTTTAGTCTAAATGTACAAAAAAGTAGTCGGTTCAATAAAAAAGATGCACATTTTTTTATAATGAAGATAACCATGGTCATTCTGACAATTAAACAAAACCATTCACTACTGAGTATCTAGACCATTTTCATAAACACGGTTTGAACTTGAGTCTTCTAGTACTTAAACCAATATGCAAAATCCAAGAACTCAAAATGAAATTCAATTAAAAGACTATTTTTTCCCCTTCTTTATTAACTATACAATGTTTATTTTTTATTTTAATTAAAACTCGATGAAGAGGCATGAGTTATTTAATAACGAGATAAATTCCTTTAAAACTTTTGGAAAAGTAAACACAGAGAATTGAAGTGTTGCATTGATATTAAGCCGTGGCTATTCTCCTCGAATGTCAGTCAATTGTGGAGTATTTGCACGGCTTTGTCATCTTCTAGAGCTTGTCTTGTACTCCAAAGTTTAATTAGGGCTTGTATTCTTCCCTTGTAAACAAGACCAGTAAGGACCAGGGTTCTTTACTCAAATTCAATCGATGTTTGCTAGGTCCTATTCAGCACAAAGCCATGAGCTGCTTTCGCGAAGAAAACGTCTTCTTTCAGAAGGAAGAGTAAATACTCCAATATTTCAGGCTGAGAGATCTCATAAAAATCAATGGCGTGAATTTGTGTCTTGGTATGTTTCAATAGTTTGAAGAGGGACTGAGAAAAAAGGGATATCAATTAAATTCTAATAACGCCCGTTTCAATGCGGGTCGGCCAGTGTAGTAACACCCATTCTTCAGAGAAATGGAAAATTAATATAACGTTCGGGGATTATGAAGCAGAATGCAAAGGCCTTTCATGTAGACCTATAATATTGATTAAAGTTGAACAATATCTCAATATATTTCGGGGTTATGCTAATGACGCTCGCGTGCATATTTTGAGGTAAAAAAAAATTTAATGATATCGCCCTGCATGAGAAATTGACTCTATGCATTCCGTACTGTATCAGTCCCAACGCTCCAAAAGCATGAACTGCAAGTGTTTCTTTAACTAATTCCTTAGAAACGGTACCAAAAGAGAAACCTAATTAACAAATCTCTGTACAAAACAGGTGTGCTATTGTTGTTTTCGGATGTTCACACAAAATCAGAAAGATACAAGTATATTGTCATACATTGTATTGTAATATTTGTTCCATTATGTAACACCACATTCCCCTCCCCCTTTTAAAATATGAATCTAACAGTGTAACTAGTATTATTCAACCCTACGACTTAATTGCATATTAATCATCCAGAAAAAATATTGACATAAAATTGCATGTTCATTTGATCCTTAACATCACAAGCCAATATTAAAACCCTAATAATTTCCGAAACAATCCTTAGACCTGGTTTCCGGAATGGTTACACTTACCAAAGAAAACCCATGGAAGCGAAAACTATTTACCAATAGACAATGTAACAGCTGGGGAGGGGAAGAAAATAAATTCATGAAATATTGACTCAAACTGACTGACTTTTAAAATAAGAGGCAACTGTTACCAAAAGAAATCACAATAGAGCCTTATTTTCGGTGTCGGCCATATAATTTTCATAGATTTAAAATATAAGGGAAGGGATCAATCGGGTAGGTAACAACAGGTGCGTTGTTTCCGGAATACCTAAATATACCTGTATTGATCAACAAAACAAGAGTCAGGTTAAGGCTCATTGTGCGGGTTGTTGTTTGGTGGTTTTTTGAACGTATTAATGTGAAATAAACACTAATTGTAATGCACCTATAAATTACTGATGCGTGCAAAGGGTCATTTATTTAAAAAGATATGCTACGCACGTTTTACAGAGAGAGAGAGAGAGAGAGAGAGAGAGAGAGAGAGGGGGGGTACACCATTGCACATATAACATACTAATAGATTGTGTCACCGAATAGCGATGAAATACCCAGACACTGTGTACACATATTGCACATATATATCGCTGCTGCAATGGAGCAGGAGATTACAAGGGTCGGGTTGAACAAATATTGCCACCCATAGGTGACAACTAGCGCCTGATATGATACGCGATAGCAACTTTCATCAATCGGGTATATCTGTTTGACCTCGAGGTGATACATTGAAATGTTTGCTTGTATTTGCACTTTCATCTCATTTTCGGGTGTTGCTGTACTCTGAAAGTAAACACTAAAATTCGCTCCCCAAAAATGATCTGTGTCAAAGTTTACACCTTTGCAATGGATACCCGACAACAATCTTCTTGTTTGATCGATGGGGATCATTTTTCATATTGCATACACATCGGCTCCGTATCTTGTCAAATTCTGGTCGCATTCGAGATCGCCAAGCCGGGGGAAGACGAAACATTCCAACGCGAAAATTTATGAATCCCGGGCGACGTTCATATTTTGGTGCAGGAAGATTTTTAAAAAATCAATCCTTGACACACTCACCGTCGCTGTTTCTTACTGGATTACTTTACAACCCTATTCGGCGTCCCTTTGTCTGCCGGGGCTTCAAAAAGGTCAGATTAAGTAACCCGGATGACAAATTTTCTCCAATCAGATAATCCGTAACAATAGGCCAAAGTGTATCAGTTGCTCTTGTGATATTGAGATGCTGGAACGGAGAAACTTTTCCCCCAAATTTTATCATTATAAACCATTTATCTAAATCCAGGTATTTTTGGAACAATCAGTAGTTAACTGTTAATATGCTGATCTCTTTAACAAATTGCTTAAATTACACAGTTATTAATTTATTGAAATAATGTCCATACTGTTAAGTTTCTTGCACAAAATAGACATTTCTTTGTTAAAAAAGAACCATGAACTGGCTAATGACACGAATAGTGAGTGTATACCTTAAGTTCTCCGACTGCGAAGAAGTGTGCGATATCCCTATCGATTTCGCGACCCCGGAGCAGATTTGGAAGTAGTTTGTTTAAACAGTGCACTTGTTGCTTGAACAAAGCGGCACCAAATGCATGTAATCACGCACCTTCTTATCGTAAACCGTCCCGTCCCCAGTAACTGGTAATAGTCAGACTTATAAGGGACACCTAGAAAGCACACTGCCAGGAAGTTTTACTGCCTTACGATACCCTCAATGAAATAAAATTTAAGATGACTAGAATAAAACCATAGATGACTTGATCACTCAAGAACTGTTGTAAATTTTTGCAAGGGCACCGTGATATGGAGTCTTGCTCTAGAACGAGAATATTGTCGATAATGTCAATGCACTGAATCGGAGTAAAGGGAATGTGATTTGCATTACTTTTTTTACAGCACATAGGTTAGAAAAGTTAATGTGTGTCTAGTTCAAAATAATTTCAGTCTTGCAGGAATTTGGGAGAGGGTGAATTTCTCACAGTACAGATTAATTGCTGACATTTTGTGACAATACGGAATGGTCCATACGTCTAGTCTCTCTCGGTTTTGCGGATTAAATCTGTTTTCAGTTTAACTAACGAAATCCAATTTCTTAGCTGGAAAGTATTGGTTGTTGCCATTTGAGGCATTCTGCATAAAAATTTGCTTTTATTTGTTCACGAAAGTCATAAATTGGTACTATACAAAATGTGTTACTTTGGACTGAAGCAAACAAAAAATAATAATAAAGTGACCATATTTTACGAACTTGGGTCACGTGTGTTCAGTTTCGCAAATTATGAGAACTCACGCAACACATAGTGACGTCATAATCATGGATAAACTCCATTTTCTGTGCTATTTAGACTTTTTTTTATTTCATCTTCCTTATCTTGATAACCTTTTGATCTGATCATCAAGTACCCCAACACAACTTATCTGCACTCGGCAGTTTGACTCGAGCTTTATATAACAAGATTGCTACCCAGCAGATTTCGGAGATAAGGTTTGAATCACCGGAAGTAGAATATGATGACAAAAATATCATATGATTTTTTTTTAACCAAAAATAGCAAAGATGCGGGGATGAATTCTTTTTGATCCCCCTTCAGCGTGTTGATTTAATCAGCATTTTGGTGAAGGTTGTTTGACTTAAATCACCCCAAAAAACCTAATAGGATATCTCCCAACCTAATTAACCAATGATGAGAGAGCTTCACATAATGAAGGAGTCCCAGATAAGATCTATATAGTACCAGAACAATCAATTGATTAAATTGTTTTTTAATTAAGAATCCGGTGTTCCAACACAATAGTGTCCACATTACCCCTAGCCCTGCGTGTAAAGCGTCATTTTCCGGTTGACTAATCGACCGTGTGAGCGATTCATTGCATGGAAGTAATTTCGTCCTTTTATTTCAAGTTGCCTTCTTCTACATTAGCTCGGTTTACTATCCTTCTGAAAAATATCTTTGAATGAGGTCTTTAATTTTGTGGCTGTCCGTGTTGAAACACTATAGGGAGGGAGAGAGAAATGAAATTACCAAGTTTCCACAAGTGGTTAGTGGAGCTAGAATAATACTCTGTCGTTTACGGAGCAAAATTGTTTTTATAAGAAACCCAAGAAGAATGGCTTTTTCTTCAATCGATTTCTGACAAACAGAACTTCACATGGTCTCTTTTTATGACAAATCTGATACCCTTTTTAGATTGAATTGCCCAAATCATGGCATTTCGGACTTCGTGTTCTTGCATTTCAGATCACGTGACAGTTATCGTCTGCTTCATATTGACATGCAATGTTTTGGTTTTGAAAATGTTTGAATATAAGGGGACTGGTTATCAAACTAAATAGATATCGTTTGACGTCCCAAAAGCAAATTAATATTTGTGGAAATTTGAACATGTATCAATATTGAATCATATTGAATTTAAAATTCTTTGATACATGTATACATGGTCGATGCTCTGGTTGAGTTAAATGGTTGTTATTGTCAATTTATATTTATTATACATACAAAGAGTACTTTTGGGAATAAATTGCAACGAGGGAAAAATATAAATTACCGCATATGTTCTTTATAAACTGTGAACTATTTCTTTAATATTAAATTCAAACTGATTTTGAAAACTATGTTCAACAAAGCTATATAAAAGATGTCGTTTTGTTGTGGGTTTATTTTTTATTGCTATGTTCTGTCAGATCTCGACTTCCGGTCCTTCAGCAAGGTTTGATAACTCTTCAATCTAAGAACTATTTGTTGATATCTGAAAATCTTTATTGTTATCTAAACTTTGTGCTATATAACGCTTGGTTTTTAAGGAGGCTAGGTGGTCAACAAATTAACCATCAGATCTGTCCTAAACTTTGACATATGATAGTTTTGGCCATAAACTAACATTTAGTAAAGAAAAATTCCAAATATTTTAGCTTTAAAATTTAAGCATTTTCCTATATCTTTATAGTTTATACAGAGCTCTTCTTCATACGGAGGTAAATATAGCCTAAAAATGGTCATGACCATACAACCCTCTTAAGGGTGAAGTTGACTTTCATTGTTGTAGAAAGATGGACACTTCATTGTTATGAAAGAAGTTTGTGAGCTATACTCTTCGTCAGTATCTTATTTTACTCTTTTTTAGTTTACCTCTATTTTATCTTACAGCCTAACTTGGTTATGATTCTCTAAGTTTGTAAAACACAATGATACCATGGTATAATTTCTTAACTCTCTTAATGAAAATGCAATACTATATAAAGATAATAACATTTAGAAAATCAGAGAGGTGAAGGATGAGCAACCTTGTTTGAGTATCAATCCCTTGATTCTATTTGGCTATGCATTGCTCAAACATTATGCAGGACATTTTCAAGTAGCAAGTATATAGGGCTTCAGCTCTGAACTATTTTCGAGGACCTTTTATTTGTTTGAGATGTTCATCTGCCTCATTCCCTGTAATGTGACATGGAGCATTTATTTAATAAGCTACGTCATTCTTCATCAAAACACTCATGGGAAAACTCCTTAATGGTGTTACTATCGTAATGTGTAGTGTGCAATTTGTTTGATAAACTTATAACTTCGGGTTGTGTCCGTCAATGACATTAATTTTGTCGTTGTTAATACATGTAGTTTTGTTGTGTCTTGTTATGTGCCATATCATTTACCAAAATACATGTAGTCATTTTAATACACATTATATGTGCTAAATTACATTTGTATGATAACAAAATATTGAGTTCTATAGACTAGATTGAATTCTTTCAGCTGGGTATAGTCGTTTTCTCGCAAAATCTCAGCCCTCTTTTGGCACAAAGTCCACAAAGGTTGATTCTTACCAACTTTTGACTACCGGTTGCTGGAATTCATACCTTCTAATAAAATGTACAACAGAACAGAAAGTCCAGCCAACTCTGGTAAATCAAAGTATAATTTCAAAATCTTGTGCGCCTATCCTTTTTTCGCTCAACAAGCGAATTTAGACAAATACAATAAAACACTTACCTGTGCTTTTATTGGCCATAAATCAATAAATTTGTGTTTATTTTGCATGAAGGACAAAGGCGCGAACGTATATAACTCTTTTCTCCTCTGAAGTGAAATCAACAAGCCGAGTGAGTGAGAGAGGCCCCGGCACGATTCTCCCTAATGTTTCCAGCAACGATACTTGACCCATCAGGGCTGTCGTAAATTCAAGGTGTTAGTCGGTAACTATTCTGGCAAACTCGTACATGTCCCATAAAGCAGTATATCTTTATGTATATATGAAAAAAAATCTTTTTATGTGTTTTAAGAGTGGTGAAATTGGTCGGTCCAATAAAGATACATTTATTTTGTTGTTGAATTTCTCACATATAAATTATATGTGATGTATGTAAAATCCTAAACCCCCTCTTTTTAGAAAATTGAACTTGAACTGAAGCATTCCTTGGCATGAAAATGTCACCGATAAAATAAAGTATTTAACAAAGATTAAACTCTTTTAAGAACAACCTGGTAAGACTGCAAAAAAAAAAATACACAGTGTATATGATGATATTATGGACAATTAGGGCTTCTATATGAATTAATGCATCAGCCGCCCAGGGTCCATTAATTGTAGGCATCTAAGCTTGATTAATTTAAATTTCAAATGGGCGTAACGCATCTCAACAGATGTTATTTGTATGTTATGCATTCGTTATTTGCAGATTTTCTAAAGGTACATGTAATGATAGACTAAGAAGATACCGTATAGACACCTGTGTATAAGATCATCCTGTTTTGAAAATATCAAACATGTTTTAAGTTTTCTAAATAGATTGATGGGTTTCTTGTTTTAAAAATGAATTTTTTCTCTTTTTTCAAATACAACTGAAAACAAATTCAAATCTTAATAAATTCACAAATTTGAAAATTCCTCTTCCACCGGATGTGGACATTTCCTTATTCGTCGATCGATGTACCTATGCTTGCTGTTATCTCTCAAGCCCCGCGAAATTCTCTCAAGTTCCCAAATTTGATGTCCGATTATTGTTTTATATCCCCAAGTTTTGTCTTATCGTGGTATTAAATATTATTGACAAAGTCCCGTCTTTGTTCTCTTTACGCATACAAGCCAATAATCCAGCGATCTTATGCTATACCTCCTCGACGGGCTAACATTTCGGATCACACTGTTTCATTCTATATTTTATTTTTTTTAACTTGAGGCCTGGTCCTCGTTGTGCGTTGCCTCGCGATCGATCCAAGTTTTGATGCCGTCTTTTGTAAAATGTTTTGATGTTTTCGCGCCTTCTTCTCAAAACTTTTGACACCACTTTGTAAGCTAAACCAAAAGGATGAGATTAACAAAGGTTCCAGTTTGGCTAAGAGCAAATCCTTCAGCGTTTCATTTTTTGTGAGTCACAAAGTTCGAAAATTGAATTGACGAACCCATTAATGTTTGTGTTTGATTTGATAGAAAAAGTTTGAATATCTATTTACTTGTCTTTTTACATGCTTTATTTTTTCTCTCTCGATATGACACACTCGCTATGCATATAAGGTTACATTTACTTTTATCAGCCAATACTGAACAATTAAAAGAAGCTAAAAGTCCTTGTATGAATGAGTCTATTTTAAACCATTTTATTTTAAGCATCATAAATCCAAAATCCTATTCCTTTTATCTCGGATGATCAGTGGCATGCGTTCAGAAGGACGTTCCATTTAGAGCAAAAGATGGTCGAAACAAAGAAGATTTATTACCCTAAGAATCCGTTTACCATATCATTGAAACTTAAAAGTACTTTTACACTTTGGTAAAAAGAAATATCTTTCCCGTGTCATTACCTTAATTAAATGTTGAGAAAAAGATCATTCAAGCAATAATTTCAAGGAAAGCCGAATTTGATAATCAGCTGGCAATAAAATGCGTTTGTTTTCGGTTGAGTCCTTGCAATTTCATACTTTGAAAATCAAAATTCCTATAACGTAGGGCTTGGTTATACTTGTAGGACCAATTGCTTGTCGCACCCTCGTACGAATATGCAATTTAGGTTGGCGTGCCTCAAACCGCAATGCACGTGTTCTGAACAGCGAGGTATTTATATAAACCATTAGTTGCAGTAACAGCAGCGAACTAATTTACAATTAATTTGATTAATTATTTTCAGAATATCAATTATCATACTATTAGTGCATTAATATTAATACTGTGTTCATTTATTTTTCAAGTCTCTGATTGGTACTTGCGCGGATGACCATTTGCAAAACTCAAATGATTAAGACCGTTCGTTTGGTCAGTAATACAAACTTGGCCATACGCAGAAAGCAGCAACAAGGACTTAATTAAAGGTGTGCAAAGGCATGACGGTCAAAAAGAGAGTCAGCGTTGGGGGATCTTACCTACAGCAGAGAATCTAATGATTACAAATGCATTTGCTCCATATAAAAAAACCACTGAATCCCAGCTAATTGGATAGAAACTGTAACTTGACATCAGATGCATTTCAAATTCGTCTATTATGGTAAATTGCAGTCGTTCATGCTTTTCAATGAATAACATTTCCGCCTTTGTAACCTTATGTTGACTTGCAAATAGACCATAAGTAGTACTGAAATACCATCAGGTTGCCATATTTTTAGAAATGTGTGAATCTACAAGGACATCTAGAGATGCTTCGATCGGAAAACGAAGAGCTAATCAATAAATCAAATTGCTCCTCAGATAGTCACACTCTATCATTCATGAACAGCTATTGCTCTGAGTATTTCATTTTTTCTCTCGTTTTTTGCATGTTTTCTGATGAGATCGGCTCGTTTTCTTTGACGAATTGCGTCACGGTGATTGTATGGGTTTTCCAATCGCAAAAATGTAGTCCAACTTTACTGCGTTCTATGTTTAGGACAGGGGGAAGTTTACCCCGACTTGTACTCATAAATGTCTGACCTGGTGTGAAATGTAGATATACCTTGATTTATTTATCACCTGAAACCCGATTAGCGTATAAAACACGACTTTAAATTAACTTTTGCCAAGTTTTGTTTGCTTATGAGAGCATAGTATCTACCAATATATTTTATATCGCAGAAACGACGCAATGCAGTGGTTTTTTTTTGTAACAACTCTGTTCATCGGGTAGCGGAGGGTCGTGCTTTATCACAACTTGGGATAGATCTGGGCCGCTTGCGCAAACAGCGGGATAGCTTGAAACGATGTAAATGAGGGTCGCTTAGGCCACAAGATAAAAACTTTCAGACAACGGTTGGGACCTTCTTGGTCCAGGATAGGCCATTTATCATGTGCACTTCAAATACAATACGATTTGCGGCTTATTTACCCTTGTTGAAAGCTGTCACATTGTTCAAGGGTGTCGAACTACAAGACTTCTGAGCAAACATATAAGAGTTCAACATGCAGTTCAGATTTTATCAGCACAGTTTGATATCCAATTAAGATTATCCATCGTAGAAATTTAATCATAGTTGCACAAAAATGCAGACAAGAAACAAAGAGAGTAATATCCTGTATTAAGATTGTCACACCTCACGGCTGTAATGATTAATTCATTATCGAACACCATTTCTTCTAGAACGTGAGATCATTTATATGGTGCATTCTAGTGTTATAGTACAGTCTTTTCTATCATGTTCCAATGCATACCGAGAAATATATACTCATGTAATATTTTGTATTTTAGCCCAACTCAAGGTTCTGTTAGAGATACATGTACAACACGCCACATGGTTACATAGTATCCAAATGAGTGGGATTTCACGTATGAATTACATTTTGAGAATGCATACACAATCTTATCCCATGAGTACTTTGACATTTTGACTGACCCTCGGTACTGTGGTATTGGAATCGCTGAAGACTCGGACACGTGTACCTTCCATTAAAACGTAGTATCCTTCCTATTGCCTACCTTCATTGACCTAACTTTACCTCTCTCTCTCTCTCTCTCTCTCTCTCTCTCTCTCTCTCTCACACACACACACACACACACACACACACAAATGAACGGTTGTTGTCGATTTTTTTTTTCACAATTGCAGGTTGCTAAGCTATAGTGATAAAATGATATTTGTGCTTTCATCCTTAAAATGTATTATCATATGTTTATGTGTATGTATTTATTGAACTGAATGAAAATATCGTATTTTTCCCAATATACTGTATAGGCCTTGCAGTCAGACTTCTCCCATCATACACAGCCGCACTGTGCGCCCTGCCTCACTGACGCCTCCGCGCCGGAGTGTCAGACATGCATGTCATCATACATATGGAGCGGATGCACGACCGAGGCACAGACTCTTACATAATATGCAATAGGTTGATCTGTCAGCGCTTCTGTAATTAGTGGCAAAATCTGTCAACGTTTGGGGGTATGTTGTGCTGTACCTAGGATTTATATAACCAAATACATTCCGTCACCGACCGTCTGAGACAAGACTATAAACATGCGGCATTATCCCAAGCTTCGCCTGCTAAAAAATACTTCCAACTTACACCTCCTAATTACTTCCTTGCGAGATGGAAAACATCCTTCCATTTCAGCTTCTCTTTTTCTTGAAATTTTATACGTAATGCACCTACTTTCAAACATCTGAATAAACAAGCACTAAATGTGAGAAAACACCAAAAATAAACAATAGAAATACGATTATTTTCCTACATCTAAACGATCGATGGAGTTTTTTGGCACAGAATGTTTGAATTTCGATAAGCGGAATGACAAAGTCTTCTAAAAACTAATTACAGTTGAGAAACCTTAACAGAATTTCCATTGGTGCCAAAAGAACATTCAAATGGATTCTAAGAACTCT
>WFKH01006014.1:44739822-44770233 GCA_016163765.1 Magallana hongkongensis
TTTTTCTTCAGACCTTCGGGATTAAATTTATTCTGTTTGTATAAATTACTGTCAATTTTGCTGTTGTTGCATAAAAAAAATTCTAAAAATGATCTTGGACTTTGTAAATGAAAAAGAAATTTCACAAAAAAAATGAAATCAATAAACGCACGAATGAATAATTTGCATATACCATTGAGGTCACCGTGTTCCCAATGTCACTCGTCAACCGAATTTCTTTTTTATTTCAATATCGAAAGAATTTTGTCAACAATTTAAGCATTTATGAAATGCAGATTTCGGAAGGTTTTTTACGCATAGATTTACAGCGTCTTTTTAGGTATTTAAAACCACCCCACGCAATTTCAAATAAAAAATACCTGACAGTTCTTTTTGTTTCTATTAGCATAGAGGGTCTTCATAGGAATATTTCTGTCAATTAAACACAAAATGGATACTAGACAACGTGACACGTGGGTCTATATTACATAACAGGGGACGCGTTTCCTGGGAAACCGAAGGTTTGGAAGACCTTCTTTAAAGAAAGGTGAAATGTCAAACATCTTGAAGGTGCAACTATTGGATCAATGGCTTGCACAGTATGATTCTGATGGCCTGTCCCCCACCCGATAATCTCGAGTGTTCTATCAAACTCTTTTTTATCTTTAATTTTGGCCTAGAATTTCATTTCATCTCGTTGATTCAATGTCACCAGGCCGCGGACGAGGTGTCATGTTTAGCAGAAATAAAGTAACTTATGATTACTTTATCCCGTTTCCTCTAAAATCTATCACTTTGATATCGTTAAACTTTGAAGATCTTCTTGTACATCAAAAAATCTTCAATAAACTCGTCTGAATTTTCATGCCTTTGGAATGGTTAAAGTTGGTGGTTTGTAAACAAGATCTGTAAGCGCTTCGCTATCTGTGAATGATGCAAAGAGTAAACACCGATATCTAATCTAACTGAATATTTTACTGTTTCTTAACCGTGTGTTACATGTCCTAGCAAGAGCATTATTTTTACGACATCATTTTTAACTTTTCCATTCACGACCATGATTAAAAAAGAAATAAGCTAGTGTAGTGTAGTGTAGTGTAGTGTAGTGTAGTGTAGTGCAGTGCAGTGCAAGAGCAGAACAGTGTTGTGTAATGCAGTGTTGTGTAGTGCAGTTTGATGTAGAATTAATAGTACATGTATGAGAATTGCAAATTAAGGGAGATAACTATTTTTGAGCTAAACTGGTACTGTTTAAACAGTTAAGTATATATAAAGCAATACAAAACTCATATTTATTACGATGTCTTAAAGATAAGGACATGTTAAAACATGTTAAAACTATTATTTAGAATATCCTATCCAACCCCCACTCCAATATCAGTCGTTTGTTGAAATATTTGAATTAATAGTACATATGGTCGAATATATGACATGCCCGTTATTCGGTTTAAACGGTCTCTGTTTGTATTGGTTATACTGTATAATACTTATCCAGCAAATACTTCGATAAAGATTTTAAAAAATAATTGGAAACTTTGAGTTAGCATGTCTATTAAATAACATTATCATGGAAATCAAAATAAAAAGATCTAAACCTTGTTGAGAGTGATGCTGTGGAGGCAACATTTTCTTTTTATCATAGTTATAGAAATACAGTTCCAATTAACATCGTAAATGTATACTGAGAGTGTGAAAGGGGGGGGGGGGGGGGGGGTGTCGGAGGAATTTATGTTGTGTATCTTATAAGGAATTTTTTAATTATATTCATACATGCACTTATTAACAAAACATTCAGCTCCCAGGCTATAACTGATCGTACTTCCATGTAATACCTAAATCTCATCGTCAATAATGTTATACAAATATTTTTTTCATAAACTTCTGTTTTCTGTGGAGATATCTTTGATATTGAACGCATAGACGGAGATCAATGGTTTGTAATCCCATAGATTTCGTCAAAAATTCATTTGTTACTAAGTCAAAGAAGAATCTCTCTCTCTCTCTGTCTCTTTCTTTCTCTCTATCAAAAGAAAAAAGACAGCAGAATATTGAACACACTTTAACATAGTAACATAGTAACACACACATGTACTAGTAATTTTAAAAAAAAACTTTACCATAATTCAACACTTACCGATATGTTTATTTTTTCTAGCTTTAAAACTTTGCAAGAAACTAACTAAGATTTACATAAAAACTTAAACGGGATGGCAGGGGTGTTGTGTTTGGGTTTTGGGGTACAGTATCGATTTTCATTACTAAGCTAGGGTAGAGCATGCCGTTTCTACAATACGAATGCTTGTGTCGCTTATCAAAAAACAGCATTCTAGGTAATAAAACCGACTAGAAACTGTGAATAATCTATTTTCTGTCAAACAAACTTGGATTGAGAGGCACGGTAATATCGCGGCTTCCAAAATGCAAACAAATCGCCTGCTATCATCAAATAAGGATTTACTTTGAGTTGTGCCAAAATTCGCACCTGTTTCACACCTGGATAGAATTAATTAATGTTTTTCTTCACAATACATGTGTCCGGAGCCCAATTTTATCCGATTTTCTGCCTTTTCATCTTGCGACACCTGTTGTTGGCTCGTTAGAGAAGTTTTTAAGAAGATTTGGAGAGTTTCTCGACTCAAAGTGGCTGCGGGCTTGCTTGGAAGGCGTTATGCAATATAGACTTGGGGAAACATGTATAATTAAAATCGATCAGCTAAGGTGTTGAAGATAAGAATTTACAAACATATTCAAGGGGGAAGAAAGAAGGGCTATTGCTCATAGATGATATACAGTTGATTCAAAACACTATTTTTACTTCCACCCTTGAAACAACACCTTGGGGTCGAAAATAACAAGAGGTAGTACGCAACAGATGTTTCTCACCAGTAATTAAATTTTTAATACTATCAGTCCTTGTACTATTAAAGAAGTCGGTGTCCTCAAAGAAATGTGAGGAACACGTTTCTGGGGATATATTGTGCAATATGATTAAAATTAATTCACGATAAATTCTCACAAACACTAAACCCCGTGTCAATTTCTATACAATACATGCAGGTGTTTCCATTAGTATATAATTTCCCTTTAATGAGGATCAAATTTGATGCCAATGATGTTGTGTAATCGCTCTAGGATATTTAAATGAAACATATTTTTCGCCCGCTTACTTAAGAATATGATTGTTTTGACAACTTTTATTGTTGGTGCCTAGGTCTGTCCAGAAACCTCTTTCTTATAGTTAGATAGTCATATTCTGAAGATCGTGTAATTAAAACTCGCAAATATGGAATTTTTATGCCCATATCTGATTAAAAATTCATTAAATATGTCCCTCGGATAGGTGAAGGTTAATCAAATGACATATATGCAACGAGATCATGCTTAAATAGGAATTTACACGTACTGTGAATAAAAAGAGAGAAGAAAATCCTTAAAATGGCGACTTACAAAGCTGAACTGTACAGGTGTGAATACAATAGAAATAGTCTGAAAAGCTGGATACCTCTCACAATAGCAGGGTGTTAGTAAATCCACTTGAGAGGGAAATTTTCCCTTCGTATTACAAACTTCTAATTGAGATACCTAACCAGCGAATCGTGTGATTGTGTACTTAAGCGGCCAACAAAGATCGAACTTATACACTGGTCTCGATGGGTAGGGTTTTGAACAACTTTAGAAGAGGGTATTTTTCCGGGTATGAAGTGGGTCAGGATTTTCACAGCGGTCCTGTCTCAGACATCCACTAGGAGTTCTTCAGAGATTTTCATTCTTTTTCATTGACTATTTCTTTGTGTTCATCTTTTAAACTGGGATATTTTTGTCCTAATGTTAATTACATTTTCATTCTAATATCACAAATATTTGTTTGTTAAGACTCAAGATTCTCTACACTTCAAACATTAATAAAAGGTATAAATACTTTCAATTAAAAATAGTGTGTTTGGTAGGTAAGGATTACGTGGCCTTGTATATTTGTCAAAGTTTGAGTGAAATTGACAAGTGTCAACAAAGTCTTAAACACAGAGTCCAGCTGGGAATGGGGTTCAAAAGAATTCATATCTGAGAATTACCTAACACGGGACAATGCCTGTACCTGTTCTTTATTGAATATTATCCTAAAATTAACTTATCTTTTCATTGAACTGCAAGTTTATATCAGTACATGAGTTTTGACTTGTTAACTATTACGTAAACTTTGGGAATATTAAAAACGCGACTGGTTAAAGGTCCGATCTTTAAATGAATTATGATGAATCAAAATTAGGTTTAATTAAAACAGTACGTAATTCCATATCATAAATGACGTAGCGAATCAGTGATTTTGTCACATCAAGGCAGTATAATTTTAGACAGGCACATTTCCATTTCGTATGTAAAAGTAATGCATTGATTGCCAATTTGTTTTATTTAATAACCATATCTATAAAAAGCACCTGCTGTCAAATGTTTCGACTTAACGTGCAAAAAACTACACGCGAAAGGCGGTAAAAACTTTGTCGTCTGCCGCGTATCGATATCAAAAATGTCGTAGAGGTGTCAGTGTCACTTGCAAAAGAAATTGACAGCTACTAATACCGGATGTCTCTTCCGCTGACAAATTCATTGTTTTATTGTTTAATGGTCACTGTAAAGAAGTGACCATTCTGTCACTGTACTCAACAGATTGCACGTTTTAAGGTGCAATGTGACATCTATCACGTGACCCGCAATGGCCGCATTCTATCTTCTATGGTCTTTCACTATATTACAACATAGAATTCGTCATAATTTTGAACTTCTTTTATTGCATATTGAAAGATGGTGCCTGAAAAAGTTAGTAAGATACCAATATTGATATTTAAATCAATAAATCATAACTTACATGTTTCTATCAACGCACTTTCAAGCAAAACACAACTTGAATAAATTTGAGTTTACTTTTCTCAGCTTTGCGGGATGGTCTGTATCCCAAAGGCAAATTCCAAATCAAGTGAATATATATACGAGTAAACAAATGCATATCTGAACAACATTTGGTCGTTGACCTTATATTTCAATTAAGTCAACGTGATTACATTTTGATCAGTATCTTTCCATTCTCCCTAATGGGTTGGAGGATTTGTGTTGTTAAAAAATCGTTCAGAATTGCTTTTTCCATTATCTGGACAAAAAACCCCGATTGTATTTGAAATTCAATCGTCTGAGCCTATCAATTATTCAGAAATAAAATGTCAAATAATTTTACACTTAATTTTTTTTTTCGAGAATGGGCTGGATTTTTTGCAAAATCATTATATTTACGAGACCCATGCACCCCCCCCCAATTCTGATAACAATTTTCTTCCTTCGCAACAAGATCAATTACTTTTTCTTTTTTCTGTCATTGGTTTGATATAGCCCTGCGGAATGAGATATATTTACCCAAGTACGTTGTTCATAATGGGAGGACCGTGGCTATCAAGTTTGAAATTACTTTAAAGATTAAATGGAGTATACATTATACGTGGTTTTGCAGGTGTTGGGGAGAAGTAGACCTATATTGCTTGTCCGTACCAAGTGATTTCTCCCCATGTCGCTGTACCCCTCATTCGTGTAAACACTCGACATTCGCTTAATGTTTGATGTACGTTTTTGAACAAATAGACAATTCAAGCAGGGTCCGGTCCATTAACAGGCATCTGTCGAAAATGTAAGAAAGAGTTGTTTTGATGAAAAAAGGAACTAACGCAAAAGGGGTACAAATATCAATTATTTTAATGCATAGTATGGACTCGGTGAAAACAGTGTTCGTATATTGTTTGACCAAAATAAAATGTTTTCGATTTGCAGTTGATATGATATGAAAAGTGCATCAAAGACTCTGTATATAAGTAGGTACGTGACTAAACGACGTGGATCGAAGATTGAAACAAAAGAGTGTATAAATTTTATCTGTCTGTTCCCAACGGCTGACGAAGTTTTAACCTTAGAACGTAATTGCTGCTTCTATGACTTTTGAGGTCCATTGAAATTATTTGCAATAAAGGAAGAGAAACGTAAGAGACCGCCATTGTCTGTGAAACTTTCCCTGTTTCACAAAAGCTGAAAACTTTCTTTTTTGTACACTTTTAAAAGAGTTAAAGCGTCACAAAGCACATATGAATGCATTTCCTCCTCAGATCAATATTAGCTTTCTAAAACAAATCCCGGGCTTATTCTTTAGCTATTTCAGGGAACTGAATGCATCCGATATTTGCTAAGACTTATACTGTGTCAAAACGTTTGCTTAGAAAACTTAAACATATAGAATTTCCTTAAAGTGTTGACATTCGCAGAGGTCCGTATGAAACACCAGCCCCAACGTTCGATATTTACGAAGGATTTTCTTTTGTTGAAGGCGATCTCGTTTCGAAGTGTCGATTCTAGTCGGTTTACAATTGCCAGGATCTGTCGCCGTTGTGACTATAAAAATATCTACTTTAACTTTTTTTTTGTAAAATAAGATGTTTGTAGAATCTTTCTTTTTCTTTGCCAAAAACCTCGCGTCTTTCACCTACTTGCAGTCTTGCTCAACATAAAGGGTTTTTGGACTTTCATTTAATCAGATCTTTATACATACACTTTTTAATACTTTACTTTGGTGTTTAATTGTATTTTTTATGCTTCTTTTTTCCACACAAGGAAATGCAAATCGCTACGTATCTTAAATCATCTGCTTACAAATTCTCGAACTTGTTTCTGTTTATAAAAAAAAAACTTGTGCTTTATTGCTTATATACGTAGTAATCATAAATGTGTCTTATGGCAATAGTATCTAAATCGACAATTGAATAATATCTTAATCCGCGACAAGAATCTTCTATATGATGCAATATTGATCAACAATCGCATTATGTGAGAGGGAAGAATAAAGCACCCTCAAGAATATTCTATTAGAAGATAAATAGGTGATAGGGAATTAAAATATAACCAAAAAAGAAGTAAAAACAAAAAAATATTGCATACATGTTCGAATGGCTCTGATTACTGAAAACTGATTAGTGGTTTACACGAACAAAGTAGACCGGTTTGATTTAAAAAAGAAATGTGTGTAAGCAATGTCGTTATTACGATTTTTTTTCTTTGGAGAGTGTAGGGGGTTAAGGTAATGTATAGAATCACAAAGACGAAAGTCAAATGAATCACTTGAAGTTTGTAATCGCATTGGTATGTCATTTGGTCCTTTGAATGTGTTAAATAAAATTGCCTTCACAATTTCAGCTGGCTTTTAGACAAATACACATTCAAAATGTCCGTCTTTATTGAAATTCTTATCTGAGATGTCTTCAATCAGTTTAATCCGGGAATCTACAATGAAATCTTATTGACAAGAGCAAGGTCAGTTCAGAGATGGACGGACGCCAGCCAAAACGCAATTTGCGGACACAATTGGAAAGGTGACGTTTACATTAACGACGCCGTTTTGTTAACAGGGGTCTCAAATTTCGTCCGTTGACCATCAGTGGTTAAACATTCTTTGTCATCGAAATAGTTTAATTCGGAATCTGTTAGTTCTTTTCGTCGTAGGGCTCTCTCTCTCTCTCTCTCTCTCTCTCTCTCTCTCTCTCTTTTCGCCGACACTCCTACAGTGAAATCTAGACTATCTCTGGGTGTATGATATTCAGAAAGCTGATCCCCGGCTGTTCGTATTTTCATCGAAACAGATGTTTGTATAGGGAAACACAATACACTCTACATCATAAAAATTGTTATGTTAACATCAAATTTTAGGATCAAGTTCAGAATTAATATTACAAGTATGTATTGAATTCCATATGCAGAGGCTTCATGTAGTTTCAAATCCGACATTTGACTTTTTTATGGGGCTACATATGTTATCTTGAATTGTTCAGATATTGCCAAAGGTATTCCGAGTATAACAGCGTACCCACGTACCCTAATGATGACAAAGTAGTTCAGTATTTCAGTGTTAACACCTGCCTGTATCAAAATACATACAAAACACACGTACTACCAAAACTAAAAAAAAAATCATCAAAGATCTACGTTGAAGGATAGTTCATCTCAAGAAGAATGGAACCTGATGACACAGATGCATGTAGACCTATACAAATGGCGCGGGGTTTTACGGTTTGCTGGCTTTTAACTGTACATAAAACTTATCGTTAAGAAGAATGTTAACAATTTTTGTCCCTGCTCCATTGCGCGACAATGGTATCATAAACCGTCGTTGTTTGAAAGCTATAAGAGCACACCTGGTCCTCTATTTAAAACACCTGAGGACATATACATATATATATATATCTAAAATAAAAATCGTTCCCCAATTCACAGTAGAGTGCTGACGTCATCATTCAGGGGAGATAACTTATTGCCGTTTGCATTCACTTCATAAACGAATACAGTACTCAACTTACCGATTTTGCCACGCGATTATATCGCAGAAACCCTTTATTTAAAAAAACAAGTCATTTCTATTATCCAGTATGAAAATTTGGCAGATCTGTTATGGTAATGAGCGATATTTTCGAAGGAATAAAAAGACATGTCGCTTTGTGTACTTTCATCATGTTAAATGCAGATTTGTAGATTATGGTAATTAGCATAGCTACGAGAGTGCTCAGAGGGACAACAACATGCATAGGGGTAATACCATGTTTTCTTATCGTAGAAAAATTCAAAAACAAGTTTCACCTTTCACTGTGTTGCGAGCGATCCCTTGGGCTCGTCTTTGTATCTTCGCCGGAAAATGTCATAAAAAATATAGTAGTCGGGGTCCCTATTACCGAAGACTCATAAATGTATCATTTTTTTAAACCATATATTACGCTTGAATTTCATACGCTTTTAAATCTTACATCGATAATTACTTTACCCATTACAAGGAGAGGAGATGACGCCTTGAACTTCAAAAGACGAGTCTTTGGTTACCTTTAAAAATGAGAGACAAACAAAAAAAAGAAGAAAAAAACATTTTCCCCCCAAACCGGTACCCCTTTCGCTGGTGGCAAATCCCCCGTTTTTACCCCTATATCGCACCAAATCTGAGAGAATATAAACAAATGAAGGAGGTATAGCGAGATGCCTGGCCGCTATCAGTCGCCTGATAGATTACTGTATGTACACCTGCAATATTTCTTCCTCTGTGTACCTGGTTAAAATTACAGTATTCTCCATAAAGATTATTTACTCAGTATACACGGGAAGTCTATTTGGGAACTTGGGAGTTTTCCTTTGTATCAAATTGAGTGTGCACTTTAATGTGATTTAACCACATTCTAGATTTCCATTTTACCTAAAATACTCAGTATACTAGTATATATTGTATCCAAAGCATACCTTTTTTTGAAAGCTATCTTAACGGTCTGAAGAGACTACAAACTCGGTTCTATGGTCAGTTGATATTAAGGGGATCTAATTTACTGGGCGTAAAACAAAGTACTGTATGCTTTCTAAAAGAGCACCTGTAACACGATGATGAGAAAACGTTTTGAATCTATTTTTATTCAAATAATTTTGAATGTTTACGCGCACTTGAATCTCATAAACCATCGGTCCTGTCTGACAAGACACTATACGCACTTCTTGTAAAAGTATGAAAGGTTACATAAAAAATCTAACAGAAAAGAAAGCTAAACTATTCAGAGGAGAACTGGATATTCGTTGAGATGTACTTTAGCCCTTGATAATAGGAATAGATTAATCGTTTTTTTAATTTTCTTGGAAAGCGCAAAGAACTAAGGGTGTTAGCGAAAAGTTAAACGAAACAGTACGAAAAAACACCACAGAATATAGCCACCAATCCTTCCCTGCGAAAAAACAGTTTCACTAAAGAAAGTGTTGGCATGACATAGAAGGACCAATCGTCCTCAGAATGTCCTCAAGTACTGCCAGGCAACAGGGTCACTCCGTTTATCTGATAGCCGTTCCTCATCATTTGCAGCAGCAGCGAAAATTCCCCCCAAAACCTGCAATGGGGCATACATGAAATGAAGCGCAAGTTTTGTAAGCAGGGATTTTATTTTTCGAGTGTCTGTCATAAAAATTGTCAAAAGAGACGAAAAAATTACAGGGTTAATCGTGAATTGAGCGAGGTATGAGCTTTTATTGCTGGGATACAGCGTACAGAATCTTTTCAGGACGACCATATGCGATGCCAAAAGAATTGTGCTCAAAAACATTTCTGTCACGACGAGATTCGTGACTTCATTTTCTTTCACTCCATTATCATATAAATGACAAAATTATTCAGCATCAGTTTACCAATCAAGTCAGTAGCATGACCCAAGTGTTCTTTCTGAATTTTTTGTTTCTTTCCACTTTTATCAGAGATTCTTGTCTATTTTCTTGATCTCTGCTCGTCTCAAATGTCACCAAAGACTTCAGATAACGATTTTTAACTCCATCACAGAAGAGCTCATTGTTAACAGTTATTTCAGGAGGAACATAAATTGTATTCACATGTAGAAGTTTAATGCGTTTTTTAAAATGATAGCTGGTTATGTGTATTGTTATTTAAAACATCTGGTTTTGATACCAAACCTTGATATTTGAAACGTGTACATGAATTATGAATTCAGAAATGATTTTTATCCGGTGACAAATCATTTTGGTGCAAATATTTGTGTTTTCTGAATACATATTAATTGAAGCGAAGCTCATTTGACTCTTGGGCAGTTTATCATATAATGGGAGAAAAGTTTATGGTTTTTCATTAATGTATGTTCTTTCTAAAGACATCTGATACCCCTAAAAATTTAATATACATCATTCTTATGCGTAACCGTGTGGGATTTATGCGATTGAATAAATGAAGGGAAAAAACCCTCTCAAAGCAGAGATCTTTCTATAAATCATCGAACTTCCTATCCTTATTGCGGAGGAGATGGAGTGAAAATACGAATAGCAAAGTAAAAAAATAAAAAAAGAAAGAAATAAAAAACGGGAAAGGGAAGTCAAGGCAATCTTATCTGAAGTCGATAACACAGCTGCATTAGGTGAAGAGAACGTATGGCTTTCAGTGTAGATCTCGAGTTCTTGCACATGTTTTTGATGTTTTGAAGAGAGCGAGGGCCTAGTCCGTCGAGATGCGGAACGGAATGCTAAAGGAACATAAAAATTACATACAATCCACGCCATATGCTAAAAATGCAATTTCCATGATATATAAAGTACGAATCCTTGATAGAAACGCTTTGGAAAGAAAGAAAAGAAAAAGAATTCTATGATTTGCCCCTCTCGATTTTCAAGATTAGAAGAAGGAAAAAAAATCGGGTTCCGTGAAATGTGTTCTGAGCATCATCTGTTAGTAGATTTGTAGAGGATCGGGTAATTATAGGATAAGGAATTAATTATGTTGTGAATATACAAATTTTTCATATGTTTTGATGTTATGAACATTTCTTCAATCAGATAAGGGGCCATTACTTGGTTTTCAGAATCAAAGCAGAGTTTTGAAAGAAGCCATACAGTGTTTGTTCTTAAACAAGTACATATTATTGGGTGGAAGGCAAGAGCTCAGAAGGTGCAAAATCTCGCAGATTTTTATACAAAGCTGGGTAATTTTCGCACATCAAGATTTCTTTTATTACCTAGCAAATCGGATTGCACTTTTCATTACATAACGATTAATCACTCAGCTAAAAATATATCATTTATCCGAGTAAAACAATTGAATGATAAACGACTAACACAGTTTAATTGTTTTTTGAAGAAAGATTGGAAAAAGCTTTAATTTGTTTGCTGCATTGTCAAAGTGTTCTGGCAAAAAAAAAGGGGGATTTGGAACTGGAATTAAGATCAACTCTTTTATCATGCATACTGATAGACAATGTCTAAGTCGGTCTTCTGACACATTCCATTAAAATTTACGTTCAAAAAAAATCTGAAATTAAGTCTCGCGGCGTAAAGTATATAATAGCGGAAACGCGAATTGCCTCATTTAATTTCAACAAGTAATTTGCCATCTGTTCTCCCGAGAAACATACGCCCCGCTCTTAATTAATGTATACATGTTTGGTTTAACGACTCAAAAAACACATCATTGAATATGTATTTTATATTTCCGAATGTGAATTTTTATATTGAAATGATCGTACACAGTAACACAGACGGTTTTTTCTCTTCAAATTTGCATGTGATTTTCTTACTTTTTGGTATCTTTCAGAGCAGACAAAATTCTCTGCTTACCTAATTTTTTTTGAGAATTGCACAATTGCTATAAGTCCGTGTATCTGCATTGCCTTTTAAATTGTTGATTTTATGGACATTGTCAGACACAATAAATGCTTACGTGACAAGTGCTCATTCAGCCCTGGCAAAAAAAAATCTTGGTTCGGGTCGTTAATTTGGGGACCTTTTATAAAGTGTATCCCTTTCACGAAATGCTTTAGTCATGAAAAAAGGCCACATTGAGCTCACGATTGAAAGATACCATATAATTTTCAGCTTGGTCTTATGTTGGTTGGGCAATAAAACTTTGAAAAACAATGATGACATTTAATTTCTTGTTCAGGGGGTAAGACTTTGTAATGAAACTGATGCCGAAGCGGCCTTTTAAGGAGTCGAGATTTTTCTTTTGATCTTAAATGAGTTAGAACGGCGTATGCTATTGTCTTTTTAGTACTTAAAATGCAGTTAACTGCAATACTATAGTATTAATGCTTTTTCACATAAAGCAACATAGTAAGGCAAAACACTTATCTCAAAGGAAAATCTCTCTAATAGATCTCGTGGAAACGTCATAATGGCTACGTAAAGAATTTTGCGCGGAGAGAAGGGGGGTTACAGAAACCGTGGAAGCTTCAACACATAATGGATATCGTTATAAAAGGAAGGGCGGGGATGTATTTTATTTCAACTTCGGTTAAACTTCGTCACCCATTTTGTTTTCGGCAAGACCATAAAACTTCTGTCTTTCTTATTCTGAACAACATTATTTCAAACGTTACAGAAAGGCTATGGGAACATGCATATATTATATAATGTTGGCCCTTTCATACCTAGCCATGAATAATTCAATTATCTGACACATAAATTTAAAGCTCGAATTTCACAGATTTTAATTCTCCTCTTTCACTCCCCCCGTAAGGGCCCCACCGGGATAATTCAGTGTTTCGGTGCAGGTGTGCAAATCTCCCGAGCAAGATTAAGCATTTGATAAGCGGGCTACCATAACGTTCAACCTTTAGGTAAAATGCCCTGAACCCAGCAGATCCAGCGTTGTTTGTATACATGTGTTTTAACTTATTACCCACCGCCTTTCTCCGAAATCAAACCTATATGTTGACTGAATGAGGAACTAATTTTCTCTAATTGAGTAAAAGAAAAATGTTCAAAACGTTTTAACAATCTTTAAAAAAAATTTTTTTTTAAATATGTCAAGTTACTGGGTCATTTGTGTGATTGATCGATACTGGGTTTGCAGTTTTATTTTTCCCCCTGGGAAATACATGAACTAGCTAACAAAAACCCCAAAATTCCTGTCTTTTGTACTATGAATTAGAAAAGAAGACACATTGCATCATATAGTGCAATTCCATTAGGCAACGATAAACAAATGCATTCATTATGTATGCAAATTGCATCCCTTTCTAACATAGCTGGTAAAACTAGATGGTTAATCAATCATGGTTTTCCATTTTTCCAGTGTTCAAAACATCTGTCCAGGAACAAGGGTTTCAAGAAAAAATTCTTAGGAAACTGTAGTGTGTATGTACCCGAGACATGGTTTCCCATGTGTTCTCTCGCCGTGAGGATTTGTCTGGGTCAAATCGAACCCTGCAGTGAAATTCCAAGCACTTTGTGGCCACAAAAGATGAGGAGACGTTATAAAAATTGACCGCCAGCATTTAGCAACATGCAGTGACCACCACCCCAACCCCTTTACGCCAGTGCTTGGTCCGGTCAACATGCCACGTTCATAAAGAGTTCTTAAGAAACTTCCTTCCACGTTTTAAAAAAGGCCAATTAAAAATTTCAAGTAGTCGAGAAATGGACGTTTTTATTATTGCATGCTGCTTTATATTGTCAATTTCTTGTTGCCATTCTGTCCCGACTTCTCTGTTAAAGAAAGGGTCCTGCATATAATAAAAGTTCAAATTCATTTCTCGGGAGAAAATCTCCCTTGAATCAAAAAATAATGAAGGTTGGTATCCACCCCCTTTTGCAATGCTAGGCTGGCCACTATTTTCATGGATACAAAAGAAATCAAACGCGTTAGGTCCCTTCTCTCTCTCTCCTTCTCTCTGTATTCACCATTTGGACCGGGTGGCCCATTAAAGGCAAGATGAGTTTCATTTTATGGCTTTCGGGGGTAAAAGAAAATCACGTTGGGAATTTTTCAATACGAACAAAAGGTCACATGTGGATCTTTACTTGAGCTAGCCTTATCAACGGACCGAGTTTTATGGGACAAAATTAAAGTGAATTAAAATTTTCTACGACCCTCGCTATTGTCAAGACGTGTTGTGTCTAATTCGGCCCCTACATGTCACCGTTGTTGTCATGTTTTGAGGGTTGTCCTCTACCTTCAGCGAGCATTATCAACCCCGAGCTCTAGTGTTAAAGCTGCATGAACCGCCGACCCCCTTTACACGTGGGTATCAATGCATACACATGCAGCATTCTCTTATCAGTTCTCTCACGTCTGAACCATTAATGTAGATGCCTTGATAAGTAACCCATATTACGTATGTACATCAAATCTACAGTGCAATCCCAAAAATTAGAAGAAAAAAACCCAGTATCACTCCCAGTCTTGTATGCTTTTTTTTTCTTCTTAAGATATTCAACTTCAATCTTTCTCTTATAATGCTTTTTTTTACATGCATGAAAATGCCTTTCAGGTTTTTTTTTAGTTTTTTTTATTTTACCAGAAATCACAAATCAAGAGCAGAGAGGCTTGAGGACAAAGAAGAGCGGAGTGGACACGGCTGTCTGCCCCACACCTGCACTACCTGTGTACACACTCTACGTGTCCAGGGCTCTACTGGGGTCACTGGATGACAAATGGCTTCAGCAATGCTCTGATTAAACCAAGCAGCCATATGATAAAGAATCAGGAGGAATAAACAACCAAAACATTCCGATAAATTCTTAACAATTTTATTGCTTTTTTGTTGTTCATTTTTTTATGTTTGAAAGTGTTGTAGAGTCTTTCTTCACAGTTTGACTCAGCATTTTTTCCAGATGCTTTTAGCCCTCTTGGTCATATGCCTTGCAACAAAAATGAAAATAAAAGTCTTTCGAGTTTTCAAAAAGACATGAAAAAGTTAAAACCACTTGCCATTTTGATGTAGACTTGAAAATGGTATGTACAAATTATGCAATATTTAGTTTGGGTTAAGTTAGGCAACACCAACCTTGAAGTTGCAAACAAGTTGGTCGATCTTTATTTAAACAAACAGTTTTTAAAAGCTTTTTAGGTATCTTTTGATAGCCCTGGTCTCCAGAGTTTACACCTAATAACACCAAATCTTTGTGGCTGGTGTTCTTATAAAGCTGAGATATTTTAGAAGAGAAAATCAATATGAGGGGCTTATTTAAACATGACTGGCACAAAGACCAAGAAGACCAAAACACAACTGTGTGTATATGGAATTCAATACTCTGAATTGTCAAGCTATGAAGATTCACATACTGAAAAACTACTGAAAACATTCAATAACAAATAATTAATAAATCCGGTACAATCAGCAGTTGGCGATGAATTGTTAACTTTCTCACACAATCACTGCCACAGTCACCTACCCTACACACATACATGTCACGCACACACACACACAGAGACACACAAATCACACACGTCTATCTGTATCACTTCCTCCCATAAAAACCATGTCTCATTACAAATGTTCATTAATATTTCACATATATCCAATGAGTAATCATGCACCCATCACTTGCTAACATGAGAAAAAATGTGCACAGAAATCGAACATTTGTTTCCATTTCCATGGACCATTTCTCAACAATCGTGGCTACATATTTCATAAGTCTGGTGGGTTTGTTCTATCATACAGTATGACACACAAATACTGTATATTTTTTTGGCCTCAAATCATACAACAAGGGTATCATATATTTCAATAAATTTCAAACAAATGTCTCTAATTCTCATGAAATAGAGGGGGTTTGTATTCTGATAACAAATCAAATATGATGCAATCATATTCAGACTCAGCTTCAAAAAAGTTCATGTCACTTCCCATATATCCCTTTTTCATGGAGGTCTGAGGAAAGAGGAAAAAATCAATTGCTTTGTGCAGCATTACTAATGTGAAAGCATTTAGATCCTGACATCTAAACATAGGAAGGCCTAGATGCTTCTATATTTTTTTTTCAAACTACACGAGATATAAAGAGAAATTGATTGGATCATTCCCAGTAAAGAATTTTTTTTCTCTCCCTCTTGAGCTGTGCTAGGATAATTATGAATCCTTGTACAGTGCAAGTATAATCTCCATCCTTTGTAACAATTCTTTGTTGAGTAACAATAAAGCTAAGGCAATCTGATGTAGCTACCAATGGTCAAAAGTCTACACACAATTTACTTCATTGCAAAGTGCCAAGATGCTCTGTAGAGTTGAGTCCAAAAAATTGGAAAAAATTAATAATATATGCCTTGCAAGTTTCTAAAAAATGACTAATTTGACTTGTTTAATCATTCAAATGAAAGTTTTCTCCACAAATTAAGGGGTTATACTGGTATAGATACATGTGTACATATTGGAAGTGACATAGACATTGCTACACCGGAGTCTGAATATGTTACCTTTGTTATGAGTTCCTCTGATCAAATAAAAAACACAAGAGAACTGCTAAAGCACAAGTCCAAGGAATAAAGTTACTTTTTAATCTGCAACCACTAGACGGATGGATTTCTTCGTAGTTCAAATATGTTCTATTTTCCTGAGTTTTTACAATGTCTGGCGATAGTTCTGTTAAATCCTCCAATAACTGATGTGCTGCAATGGTGAAATTCTCGTCCCCAGTGGTCATGAGATCAAACACACACGAATCGAAATAAAAATCCACAACTTGCGACTGCCGACACAACTCGCTCGCTCGTTCACTGGTCATTGCAATATCGCCCTGATGCAGATCCATAATTTTTCGCTTGTCGGCCAGATATTTTTTATAATTAATTTGCTCCTGTTCGGGGCATCCTTGCACACATAATTGCTGAGTATCATCGCCTAGTGACTGTTCCACAATTTCTTGCGGCATTTTTATGGCAAAAGTGAAATAGCGTCCAATCTGTCGCACCCGTATGGTAGTATCAATGAACCTTAAATGAATTTCTACGTGCTTCCCAGGTTCCATCACTTGTATGGCCACGCTTTTGTCTGGTCCGACGTCGGAGCGGCCATTTTCGAAAGTTTCTGGTAAGTTGTTAGTCCGAGCTCTATATGTCACAAAGTCATGTGAAGCACAGTCTTCATTCTTCTTTATCACAACAGTCAACTGAAGAAAAAAAATTAGATAAATGATTAGAAAATTTTTTTATAACTAATACGTATAACATACATGATGAACCCATTTCACATTTCAAATGTGACTATGTATATCAATTTGTGTCTAAGACATAGGCACTTTCAAATCTATAAGACTGACAATCTTATAGATTTGAGAGTGCCTATATGTCTTAGACACAAATTGATACATCTTGTTAATGGTAAGTGGAAAAGGTGAAAAACATCAAACTCTTATTTTTTTCATTTTAATTTAGAGTGACTCTCCATTGTGAATCTTCTTATTTAATATATTCATGAAAAGCAGTGTAATTTTAAAGAGTGCACTTTTCTTTAAAGTACAGAGTTAATGTCTGTAGATGTACACAAATTTCAGTTCTAGCTATTTCCTTGTGTGTTTGTAATATATGTTTTTTTTCTGTGGATTTTCATTGCATTCCTGATCTCGCTAACAAGTCTTCGTCCAAACCTGTCACATTTCCCTCCAGAGAAGTACGCTACATTTCATCTCGACATGCCAGAATTTTACCATGTTCAGTTAAAAGAATCCACCGCCACTCATTTATCTAGCTTTAACCTACTCCACAGCGAGAGAAGTGAAAATTTGGCTTGACAATTTAAAAAGTTAATGGAAGTGTTTCGACCTTGGATAAATGCATTGCTGCACACTACATTCCATGGTATCTGCCGATGTGCATTTAATAGGAGACAAAAGTTTGGTTGGTAATCTCACTTAATCAAACCCTGTGTGGACCACCCTAGGTCTCTTTTTAATGTCTAGGCAGTTGTAGGTTTATTACCCCCAAGTTTTCTGAATGAACCTGATATAAACACAGCTAGTAAGTAGTCCCCTAGCCGTGTGTTGCCTCATCCAGATGTACATATCAACATCAAAACGTGCTAACCAACATTTGAAAAAGATTATTCAATATCTTAAAATGAAACGGATATATTCTACGTGGTACATAAATTACATCTATATGTGCACTATCAAAAAAATAACAAACTTGAATCATTCCTGCAAAGTAAAAATAAAACCTGCCTCTGAACCTCAAGATCTCTAATATAAAAGCGATTTCTCCTTTGGAGTCCCCCTCCTAAAGAATTCAAGATAAGCATCAAACACTATCATTACGATCATAACTTTTGATATGCATATTAATTTTCAAATCCCAAAATAAGCTTCTGCATTCAGAGGCTTGTTTACGGAATCACTCAGGTGTACATGATAATTTAGTCCATAAATACCAATCTAAACTAGAAAGAAGGAGGGGAAAAAACTGACAAAGACGAAAAACCATCCACCTTGACCATTGGAAGAGAACTGGCCATCTGTCAACATGGACTAAATGACCCACAAAAACACACAGCCAAATTGACCCCAGCCCCCCAGAACCTCACTGAGAAAAAATCTTCTTCATGGTTGAGAAATTCTTGAGATGTTGATTCAGAAATGAGGATGAACATACACATTGGGGGATCACTACCTGAACTCCATGTTTGTATATCAATCTGGGAGGCTTAATTGATAATATGATTGACAGCATATACATGTGTGTATAGGCATTGTACGTGCACTGTAAAAATTTGCTTTTTTACACATTTCCTGTGCATAAATGTGTAAAATTCTACATGCCGGGTTGGTAAAAAATAATGTTTAATATTGGCTTGAGGCATGTTCGAATTACATAACCACATCTATAGTGTAACACATAACGTGCATGCATGTACTAGAACTTACGTGAATATTATTGTACAGGGATTTGTTTCCATTTTTTTTGTATGTGCAGGTGTCATAAGACAGTTTATGTACGTCACTTAGTCCTGTTGATTTAAATATCAAGCAAATAAACCCAGGCCAAACTTTAAAACCTCCATACATAAATCTACATTTAATCTCGCATGGCCACAGCTCCGGAATAATATTTTCATAAAGGCTCTCGTTTTGACTTGGCCAGGACTTTATACTTCACAACAACAAGGTATACGGCAAAAAATGCTGCGACTTTTCTGAACACAGAGCCACTCTCCACCAACTAGTACCAGATTCCAGTACTTACACTGCATATATATACTTTTATTAATATGTTAAGTAAATGGGCCATAAATTTGTTCATATTTGACACAGAGTTAATGAAGAGGCCAGGTGCTCTGAAAATAAATCAACATGATTAACTTTGTTTGCTAGTATTTTAAAACATTGTGAGGTTCACTGGTTTGGAATAAAGTACAAAAGGCAGGCAAATCAGGAGTATAAACCTGAACTGGTATTTTAGTGCGACCACGTTTTTTTCCCCCTTTTTCATTTTTAAAAGCCATCACAATGTGCATTCTTTCTGTGTCATTTTTTTTTTTTTAAGATGGAAATGAAAGTCTTTAGAAGTAGAAATTAAACTTGCATGAAACGTTAATTTATGTGAATATCACAAGCCCCGGTCTTGATCACTCTCCCCTACTGCTCTATGGAAGGATTCACTTCTTACAGCTCTAGCTGGCCTACATACATAATAATTTGTTCAGGCTAACATTTTACAGACATTCTTCATTATCAAGAGGAACAGTTTCACAGCAGTAAACGTATTGTTAGAGCTTTAATGGCCAAGGAATTCTGAACAAACATTTGTAAAAGTAAACAGTACCTTTACATAATGTCTACAGTCCATGTATCTGAAATTATCTTGATTAGCAGGCCATAGATTTATAAGCTCATGAGTATTAATGTTTTTAACATTTACTCCACATTTTTATCATATCATCTTAAATCTGTGGAGCATTAGCTTACATTTAATGTGATATATGTATAAACACCTGATGTCTACGTATCGATTTGTCATTCTCCTTGCAACATTTATTTTATAAAAAACTAGAACTTGTTACACTGACCTTAAAGTCATAAACATTTCTTGACCTATCATGCTAACCTGAATCCTGATCAACCCCAAAAGTCATCTAATATATGTAATTCAATGGAATGATGACCATAAAATGTACAAATGTATTCTGTGAAACTGATGCGTAATTGGAATGGTGTTGTATAATGCTCGTCGAGATGGAGTGTTCCACCACGTTTTGTGCACACATCGCGATTCTACCACTGATATACATGTATGTTGACATTTACTAACAGAGAAAAGTGCTGCCTGTCTGTGAAATGTGCAAGGTAGCCATATTCAGCTACAAAATGGATACATTATGCATGGCCGCTTTGATCTCAGTGTTGAACAGAGAAATTCTATGTACATAGTACAGCATGTGTGTGATGAAAGACTTCTCCACTTATTCGTCAGGTTTTTAGATAATAGGGTCGCATAAAATGCAGTTAAGAAATGACTGTTAAACTATACCTGCCTCTGAATATATATAATTAAGTTATAAACATATATATGCACAGCCATTGTCGGTACAATATATGTAACAGAATTGCTATACCATTAAAAACTGTCTACATCCACTGTATGATGTATCAACACAAGGAAGATTTTAGAAAATTCTACCTAATTCGGAAACAATTACCGGTATAGCATGAATATCACCATGCACAGGTGTTCATATTCATCTACTTTATCTAACCAGCCCATTTAACACAGGCAACCTGCATTAATTACAGAATCTAATCTCTTAGTCTTAGAATATAATTAGGGTCTGTTTTATGAAATTTTTTTTTTTTTGGTAAGTTAGGATTTTCTGTATAACAACAAATAAATCTTTCTTTCCTTTTTTTGTCAATATAGAAAAAAAAATTAACTGAAGGAAACAAACGAAGTAGCAAGCACCTGTTTTGATAAGTTTAATTTAAATCTAGATAGGAAAATGCATATAGGCACATAAAACAAACCTGATATATTCCAGAGTGCCTTTGTAATAGTCTATTAATCATGCTTGTCTTGAATTTGAATGCCAGATAAAAAAAAATCTAATTAACCAATATAACACAAGATCTATACAGGGGGCTGTGTATATGCAATTATTGTTTACATGAAGAAAACACCATCACTTTGTTTATAGGAGCCTCCGTTTGATTTGTATATATGCTGCAATGGGTAAAGGGATGCATCGCCAGTTTAAATTGGTTTTTCTAGGTTGAACACATGAGAGAGTTTGAGTGATGAAATGCACAACTTTCATTTATTTGTGACCCATGTTCTCTCACTCTTTCAGGGAAATAGACAATTGCTTTCACCTCTGGGTTATCAATTACTGAGGGTGGAGTTGAAATTAACTGGCTAAATTACATATCATACATGTAACTCATTGAAAATAATGTTCTAATGCCAGTCAACAATTTAGAACTACTTAATATGTATGAATATATTGCTGTACATGAAAGTCTTTATCAGTTTCTGACAACTTCTAGAAACAACTGCAAAACTCATTACCTAGCACTTTAAAACTTATTGAATCTGGAAATGGAAGATATAACAATTTTGAAGGTATTTTCATTCTGTGCAGGCAATCCCAGAAGTCACAGGGATAATGTAAAGATATACGGCTGAATTATTTAACTGCACTTAAATCAACTTGCTGACGCTACCGTTATCATTTCTTTGAGGAGAACAAAAACTTCACACAGGATAAACGATTTCCTAAAAAATATTTCTTCTAAATTCTTACATTATTTGTGTTTGATTTCTGCTGTCTCAGTTTTTTGTGTTTTTTTCCTTTTCTCTTCATTTCTAATTGATTACCAATCTTAAATGGGTTGTCAATCAAACTTGTCCCACTTTCATGTACAAATAATCATATTCGTAACATATGAATAAAAGACGGGACGTCCAAATCTATATTACATTTTCAATAATCAAATTAATATTATCATTAATAACTACCTTGCTTGTGGCAGTGGCTGCTCCATGGTCTTTCACTGGGTTATTTGTGACCATAATCATAATGTATTTGTTCTGTACTAGTGACCAAGCACCTTCCACTTTGCAGGTTTGAAATTCGTCCTTAAACGTTCTCAAATGTGGATCACCGAACAGTCCACAATGCTGGTACGTGATCGGAGTTTTCTCATATTTACTTCGAAAAGAACAAATCAAATTCTTTCCTTTGCTTGGCGGAATCCGATTTTTGTCCACCACTGCACTCGCGTTAAAAATGTCTCCACCCTCGTTACATTTGTCATTTTTCATTTTGTGGATTATTCCACGTTTGGTCATTTGATATTGCAAGTTGGTGCGGCAGTTTTGCTCCTCCGCTACAAGACATACTAAATGAGTGCGGTGTGCTACACATGCAGGAATTTCTCCATCGTGTGGTTTGATCAAGCCATTGTCCGCTGCACTTGCAGCCGTTCTCCAACGATCATAACACAATTGCATGCCACAGGCATTACCTATAAAAGAGAATAAGGGATGTGGGTATTTCAATGAAACTTTTTTATTGTTCATGTGTATCAGTGGAAAAAAAAAGTTATACATAATTACACTGACTCAAAAGTAATCACCTACAAAAATTACAATTTGGTCTGTTTCACTTTAAGAATTAATTCATTATTTGGACGTTTAATTGAATCTCATAATTTAACACTAAACTATTTAACTCGAATATTTCAACGTACAACTTCTTTAATGTTAAACACTCCTATCCGAGAAAAATATAGGTCCCGTATGGGAATGCATAAATAACAAATAAAACTCAACTAAACGTAACTTACTTGTGTCGATTAAGTACACCAGAATAAAAATAACCACCAAGCTCAGGATAGGGGGCATAGGTGGATAAGACAGGGAGGCCATACCCTTCCATTCGTGTACAGAGGGTTCAACTCGGCCAGCCGATGAACGTTCACTCCGATACTCTCTGTGAAACAAGAAACTCCATTTCAGTTCGACGCAATTTTCACATGATCAAAATCATACGTCAACTTATTGTATATACATATTCCATTAATAAAATAATATTTCCTTCATAATTGAATTCACACACGTGTTAATTTCTCACTAATTTGTGGCACATTCTTCAACTTGACTAGGCTGTAAGATCCCCAGTATTGATATGCGAGCGAATTATTCCGCCGAAAATGGGTCAGGGGGCGGGGCGTTAATAGGGTCTGTCAATCACGTTAAACTTTTTATGCGAGAGGTGCAATTCCATTGGTTCAAATTGTGTTGCTTATGAATAAACTTTTACCGTTCAGAAAATAAACAAAAAGTTGCTATATTTCACACGTACATATACATGGAGAACTTTGGATTTTCAGAATCAATCTAAACCTCTGTTAAGATTTGGCATCATTATAGATGTCCATCTAATTTTCAAAATTATCAAAAATATATAAAATTTCACCGGTAATTTTTGCATTAATGAAAAAAAAATAACCGGAATCTAAACTTGATTCACCCTTACATTAAAAGATGATAGTAGTATGAATTCACTTAAACGTTATCTTTGAATAACACTATATATCGTTCAAAAAAGTATCTTGTATTCAGAAACGAATTTGTCCGTGTGCGTGTTAGAAGGGAAATAACTCCTAAACTATCAAAAACTTACCCAAAACTTTTCTGCTCGCCTACAAAATGCCCCTCTACCCCAGAATCTCAAATTAACTGTAAATTAGACTGCAAATTCTCAACTGATCACGAAAATTCAGTTATGATCACGCTAGGCTAATTGACTCACGCTGAGACAATAATTAGCAATTATCCTCTAAAATAGTGATTGAGAAGTAATTAAGTACACAGTGATCCAAGCCATGAATGCAATACAGAAAAAAATGTCAGAAATGACAACTACAGTGAGTGACATAGCACAAGCGGACCTTGAATTCATTTATAATAAAGAAAATAAAATAAAAATTTGAGGGAAAAACTCACTCTCTTTTTTTTTGCGCAGCAATTATTATTATTTTTTTGTGTGTGTAACGAAAAAAAAAAGAGCTATAGAAACATCTTTTTGGAATGGCTTTACGAAATTAAAAAAAAAAGGTGTATATGTCATTTTGAAAAGTTAATATTTTTTCACGTTGCAACTTTGCACTTATTGAATTCTGTGCTGTGAATAATTTCTGTTCTGCGTGATACATTCACTTAACAACTCCCCTGGTTATCGGTGCAGTCAACGAGGGTTTGACAAACACACAATACGGAGGAAACATATTTATTTCCTAAATTCCAAACACTGAGAGAGAGAGAGAGAGAGAGAGAGAGAGAGAGAGAGAATGAGAATTGTAGCACAGGGTTTGGGGTTTTTTTTGGCTTTGATCCCCCCACCCCCCTTGACATAAAACATCCACAAGAGATCGAGGTAAAATGGCGTTTAATATATAATAACAAAATAATATTTTCTGAAGCATCAAGATGTTCTGGATATATATCTCCCTGATTCATATCATCAAAGATGGGCCATAAATTTGTTTATAACTTTTCATTTGAGTTATCACGCATTTAGGAATGTAGTGAAGCCGTTATACAAGTTGCAAATGTTTCGTTCAACACGCCTAAAATGTAAGGTTCTTTTGAAACATCTGTTGAACACTTTAGCATGCTAATGATGCTTTCAAAGCGGCTCGGATTCCACCAAGCAACGCTCTTCCGAAACTTGCAGAATTCTTTACCAGCCATGCCGAAATGCTCTTCGACAAAAAATGGCCAAAAGATATCTATGCCTCCTCTATTTTTTTTTTTTTTTATTTTTTTTTGTATCGAGATCATACTAGCAAGTAAAAACTAATTGGAAGTCTGTATTTCACCATCCCGAGTTATACAGATGTACATGATGAGTATCAATCCCTAACATCGTTTTCGATACATACATGTACGTTCTGTTATGTTCGCTGAATATTGAATTAAGGTTGATTTACTCCTACGTGAAATGATTTGATAGATTGGCACTCTCTTATTTGTTACATAATTTGTGTTTTTTGTACATACGACATCCGCGGTATCGTTTTCCATGGAATCTGCGCAGGACATAAACAGTTTAGGATCTTATAAAAATCGAACCAAACTTGATAAATACTGGTAATGTAATGCTTCATGAGATGGGGTTTCCGAAATAATTACATTTTTCACTAAACTACCTGAAATGTTTTCAAATGGCGGATTATGACCACGTGTTTCTTGTCAGACCGATCCGAATATGTAACATGGTAATCCTTTTTCTAAATACGGGTGAAGAGGCTAGCTTCTATTCAACAAAAATTCAAAATTTTAAGCTACTATTTCTTCAGTTTCTTCCGCACTAGTGGTCAGGGAGAAAGACCAGTATAAATCCGCTTGAACCAATCTCTATCAAATATTACTCCGAGTTGAAAAATAACTTGGGCATACAGTTCAGTTTAAAGGCGAGTGTGGATTATACTTCTTACAAATGCAAGGGGCTTACAGTAATTCTTCACACCTTTAGCGATAACATCCACTGTAAAGTGAAAACATTAACAACACACTCAAGTCTTTATCAGCCCTTCGTGTATATACTAAATCTTTGGCTGCAATCTGGTATAATTATAGGGAGAAAATAAATTACATCTTAAAGAATAGAAAAAAAGAGAGAACAAATTTGGTGTGTATTTTAGGGGTAGAAATATTTTAAAAATAAAAAAGGGAAACCGCCTACCTGGATTTTGCTCTCTGTTTCAGAATGACAAACATATGTTAAACTTCACCATCAAAATGCTCCTTGCAACAAACCAGTCAAACATTTTATTTCTCACAAATTATATTTTTTTCCTCTCTCCAGAATGATTCACCGAAATTCACACATCTGAAAGTTTCAGCTGTTCGATGGGGTTTCCTCGCTATATATCTCTGATGTTTGGGAGGAAAAGTCAGAAGCAATTGACACCTCCAAACATGCTACAAAACTAAAAGATGTTTTGATGGCCCCACGGCAAGCTTCCCTTCTTCCCTGTCGAATTTCTCACTATTTGCTTCGGTCATAATATAGTTATAATTTGCCCAGCAGGTGCGTGGAATTAAATATATAACTTCACCACATAATTTATAATGCGACCTTTGTGTTCAATTCGGCTTATACTTGAAGTGCTATAGAAAGAGAAAACATATTCAAAAGCGGGACCACGTGCAAACAACCTCCCCTTGCTTCACTCAACCCCTTCTCCACTACTCGGACTCACTAATATTACTTGTACAAAGGGGGAATGAAAAAAGGAAAATTCTGTCACATGAAGGCGTGAATACTCCTTTCAGAAGGGATATTGTCAAGGCACAAATAATTTCCAGATCAAATACATAAATTTGCCAACAATACTCAGGTGGTTATAAGTGGCGATATAAATGGAAATATTTCGTGCCGTATCAAAGACAAGCGGCTCACACCTATTTGTTTGCTCTGTGATTCACAAGATCTCGACAATGTTACCATTTTATTTGCCAAGGTAGTGAAAGTAAAGGTATTTGGATTCGGGATTATAAAGAAGCACTCAGAAAAAATACCTCTTACATTTTCTATATCAAGAGGAACTGATAAATGATAGTCAAATAGTAACCAAAAAACCGCGTTACATTATGTATATGTTGTCAATGATCTACCAGGAGACAGAGTTGCGAGCAAAAGTGTAACAAAAGTACAGAGGAAAATGGAAATGTGCACAAATGTTTAAAGTAAAACATTTTACTGTATTTAGAATAAATTTCATCATAACATACTTTACGAGAGAGAGAGAGAGAGAGAGAGAGAGAGAGAGTTATCATATTGTAGATGTCGCACATTTCTTATTAAGATTTCTTAGATGAGGGAAATGCCCATATAGTGTTCAAATGAACAAATAGTTTAAAAAATCGAGAGAAAAAATTACTTGTTCAGAGAGAGAGAGAGAGAGATGTACGTTTACATAAACTGATTTTGAACGATGATTTTTCAACAAAGAAAGATTGAAAATTAGAATGTACCAACAGCTAACAGTAATTAGCAGAAATAATGTCTGAGAGTAAATTCAAACCATTGCAATACGATTTTCTGGTGTGGGGTTATGAACTAGAATCTATACCTACGTATAGTCTAAATGTACATTGTACCTTCAAGTTTAATTGAAATGTGATATTGCAATAATGCTTATCCACAGAAAGAACAAAAATCGCAAGTAATGTGACAAGTTTCTCAAATTCGACATCTTAATCTCCCCAAACCTGTTCAGAGGTAATGGACCATGATTTTAAGTTGAAAATAAGTGGTTAAGAATTTAACTTAAATGAAAATAGCACAGTAGAGGACGACGATTGGCATAGGCAACACAGATCGAGTGTGAATATTTAATGAAAAAATAATAGAAAAACACATCGTCTTGTCCAGCCCTCCATTGTAAAATAGCGACGGACTGGCGTTGACGGTTTGAGGCCGGGAATCTTATTTCTTCTTTGGCGCGCCAGAAATGGTAAAAAATATTGAGAATCTGTAAAGATGTGTCTAACACTTTGATATACTGAATCTATGGACTCGTGATGTATAGCATACGACCAGAATCTAAATTGTCTATAGATAATATTTGAGAGAGAGAGAGAGAGAGAGAGAGAGAGAGAGAGAGAGAGAGAGGATGATGGTGATGATGATTTGGACATTTCCTAAGACCTTCTGCAAGAAATGAAACGGTAAACAAAAGCATTCAGCTACATTCCTTTATATAAGGACAGCTACCGTTAGTTTAATTCAAAACAACTATAAATAATAGTGTACTTCTTTTGGGTTTTTTTTAGACAATGGATAAACTGTCCTTGATAATAAAACACTTTTGTTATATCATAAACCGTGGATTTGAAAGCTAAAAAAAACCTATTAATATAATACAGGTTAATTCTCCTGAAGACAAAAATGTCAAGAAAGTAAATGGAGAAATAATTAAGAACAGCACATGCTGTCAGTATGATGATCCCTGATACATGGAATTAGGTCTAAATTAGCTAATGATTTGTAGCTCTACAAGAAAATTCAGTCTGGTTGACATGTCAGTGGCATTGCAACCCGAATTTTCCCGTGGAGATACAGATCTGCAGCTCCACCTCAAATTGGGACTACATATAGAGTGGTGGACAGTCTTGAATTATGATAGGATATCCAAAAGTCTTTCCTAGCCTTGAATCGGAATAAATGTGTTATAATTAGATGTAAAACAAAACTTCGATTGCATTAGAGGCAAAGGAATGTATCAATTACAAATATAAGACAAAAAGGAAAAAATTACGAATAGGAGAAAGAGAGGGAGAGAGAAGTCGAGGCTACATGTATTTTGGTAGTTTTGATTGAACAATTAACAACTTGTTACATTTGGTTGACTCTTTATGTGAAAGATGAGATTGCAAACGGCACCACGATGGAACATTAACAAACAAAATAGTGAAAACAGACCCTTACATTTCATAAAAAAACCCCGCACCATCTTAACACAACAGCTTGTTGTTCACACAGCATTGCTATATAATTACAAAATAAAGTATTGACTGTTCAGAAAATATGAACTAACACTTCATATACATATTGATTGCCCTGTACAACAGAGGAGTTGTTAGATTTACAGATGTATCATTATCACATTTGCGTGCTGTCTCAGCCAGAGCAAATTAAAAGATACTTTGCTTACCTGCAATTCAAGATATGATCACGTGACATCCTTTAAACATAATCTTGCGGGCAAAGAGATGCTATGTTCATCGATGTCCTTTCTTTGAAAGTTAGTTGCACGGCATTTTCTCGTATGATATATATAAAATTTTTAAAGTCTGAAGCAAATTCCACGGGAGGTTGTGTTCACAACTTTCATCCGTTGAGGTATTTGAATCTGAATTTAATTTCACCCAGGTGCATAGGGTTTTTTTTTCCTCTTTGCTTGGTCTACGCGCCTAGATGTATCGACTTCTATTTTCTTCCACAAAAGTACTATTTTTTTTTTTTGCACAAAGCAGCCAGACTGTGATTAAATTCTGGACAAAGATATCAGGCGCGTTATAATATAGTAATCTACCGATAGTCTTATTTCAAATAAAGAATAGAGAATGGCACGCTGTCACGCAAGTGCTACTGCATCAAGATGGCCAAAATGAAAAATTACGAACCAAGCAAGGTAATGCAATCCACCAGTATCCCCTGTTTATTTTGCTTGAACTAGAAATAAAAGCCGGGAGCCTGTCATCATTTGGATTATATGATACCACTATTGAAGCCCGGATGAATAACTACATCTTAATTAATGCGCGCTGGATTTGTTTATGACTTGATATTTTTTCCCTCTTCTCTTCGACGAAGAAAGCATAGTTTTTTCTTGTAACGTTATACTGCTGTTGTTGCCTTGACTTAGGAGAATATTTGATCGGTAAATTATACCCGAAAGGGAATACATGTATTGCTATAGGGGTCCATGAAAACGTCTATTTGGACAACAGTCAAAGAAACAGAGCATTATTCCTTTAATGTTTTTGGTTGGTTGGATGTTTAGTTGATATTGTTTTGCAGAACCCGTAAATCGTTGGGTTCTGACTCTACATTTATTTTTAAAGGTTACAATACGATAGTATGATCGAATGAATAATTTCTATCCTAGGTATGATATTTTGCAACAACGTTAAAGAATAAAAATAAAGTAATTCAGCGTAGAATTATAAGTATGTGCTCTCGGTCAAGAACACTTTACCAAATACTGTAAACGCAGATACATTCGTTTGGAATTAAATTTCGTTTATTTCGTGATAAGTCAACATCACTATATGATTAGCGTGGACAATGTAAAAAAAGTGACAATTTTAACCAACGAAATTAAATCCACATAAAACAATTTTGCATCACAAATCGGCGAAGTATTAGCTCGACAAAATTTTCTGCTTATATGTGTATATGCAAGTACAATATTTTCTTTTTAAGGTCAAATTGCAACGCTAAAAAGATTTATTTATTACAATTCTTTCCTTGGCCTAATTGGATCTTAGTTTCTTTTATTTCTTCAGTCATGCACACATATCCTTATTTCTTTGGTTCATAATAGTGTTCAGATGTATATAGTTATATTCATATGACACATAAGTCGTTGCGATTACTCCAAGTCTTTATTTTG
>WFKH01006014.1:44770633-44795086 GCA_016163765.1 Magallana hongkongensis
ATACACACACACACACACACACACACACACACACACACACACACACACACACACACACACACACACACACACACACACATGCCAATTGCAAAATACAAGGCGCAGTAGTTTTAAGTTATACTTAAGTAACAAGGATTTTTAAAGTGATGTTGACCGACCAATTTTTTTAATTGTAATAGACTAACTCTACGTATTTATAGTGGGTACATGTAACAATATCAAAACTTCGAGGGATCCTGGTTACGGCACCAAATTATCTTTTTTAATTAATTGTGTATTTTTTCAGCTTAAAACCCGATGCATTTTTCGAAAAATTATTAATTTGCATTGTGTTGTATTTTATATATTATAAATGTTATATTAGAAACATTGCCTTTTTGTTTATAAACGAGAAAGTTTTAGATTGCCCCGTTTTGCAGAAACAATAAACTTTGGTTCATAATTTTGGTCAACATACATCTTAAACCGTATCCTTTTGTCAAATGAACTCAGTAACACATACTTTTCCCTTTCTTTCTTTCTTTCTTTCTTTCTTTCTTTCTTTCTTTCTTTCTTTCTTTCTTTCTATCTTTCTTTCTTTCTTTCTTTCTTTTTTCTTTCTTTCTTTTCAATTAGCCAATCAGACATATTATTAAAATGGAAGCCACATTTACTATGTTGATCGTAAACTTGTCTTAAAATGACAACCACTGTTTTCAGAGAAAATCAGGATAAACATTAAACTCGAGAATAAAAGCAGTGTTGGTGTAGAGAAACAATTTACATCTGGCTAATTCTAGTAAAGTAATATCAATGCATTAGTATCTCAGTAGATTAGCCGTATAGAATAAAACTACATTATGGGGACAAAACAAAAGCCATCACATGCAAGTGAAAGTGACAGAAGCAGACAGATTTTCGCTAATTTTGTTTTATGTTCGGAGCAGTGTTCAATACAAGGCGGTGACAAAAGCGCGTAAAACAGATATTCACTCCAATCATTTCTGATTCTTGTCATACACACACGCAATTAAAATACGCAAAGAAAGGGGAGATAAATCATAATCATAGAGACCAAGAAATAATCTGTATTCTTGTATTATAGAGTAATAAGAGAATTAACAGAAAATGATTATGTAATCCACTGTGATTAATTCCTAACGCTAAAAGATGCCTAAATTGCATAACCCTGATATAATCTGCAGAAGATATAAAAAACGCGCGAAAACGGGGGTTTATCGTTCTGCTCGGCCTAATTGTGCGTCATAAATATCAATTCTTTATTCAGACGATATTATTTCAATTCCAGATGGTGTGAAGACGATGCCAAGAAGTGGCTGTAACAAAAATTATGCAGATACTGTGAATAAAAGACTTCTGTTGTATTTCAAAGCTTGCTCTTTGCATGGAAACAAATATTACTCATAAGAAAGGAAGAACCCTTTTTGCAAATGAGAAAAATTTCTGTATGTGCCCACATCAAAACCAAATACTTGTTTGCCCTTTAACGAATACTAGATAATTATTTTTGTTTTCATAATTAAGATTCTTATGGAAACACATAACATATCATATTTAAAAAAAAGAAGAAACGTTAGAGAGAGAGAGAGAGAGAGAGAGAGAGAGAGAGAGAGAGAGAGAGAGAGACTAAAGGAATGAAATTGTTAGAGTCGACAAAATGGTCACCAAAATGACTAATTAACCAAAGATATCTCAAAAAAGCATGTACAGTGTCATGAATACTTTCACTGGAATTATATATTGATATATACATGTAGAAATCAGTTCCACCGATCGACGCCATTGTCGAATGACTCTTTGGCTATTACATTCTGACGTGTATCATTTTCTCTCTGATTCTGGGAGAAATGTATGGTTTTGTTTATTTTATTTTCCAGTAAAAAAACAAAACCTTCTTGAGATCAACTGTGGTGGAAACGATTTCTTCGAAGATTTCCACTTTTTTTTATTGCGGAAATGAGATACAGAGCGTATCGGAGAATCTGCAGCTGCAAATTTAACAGATTTAATGTCCAAATAAAAATAGCTTTCAAGTGTCAAACATAGGGAGGAATAGAAAAGTTTTTGTTTTGCATTCAAATGACTCTTCGAGGCATGGTGCTTCAAGGCCGACTTTGACAGAATTGCGATGCAAGAGGTGTAAGGGTATCAAAGATTCGACCAAAAAATACCATTTTTTACGTTTAGCACAAACACGTGTGTGTATTTTGTTCTGATGACGCCGAGTCTTCCCAGAAAACAATGCAGGCCAAGATTTCTTACACTTTCGGAATATTTCTGACAGAACCGTTCTCATTCACGTTGACTTTCATTGATATGGTGTCAAAACAAATGCTTTCGCTCTCTTCTGAATTCCCCCTACCTCATTTCGATGTTTACGAGATATCGCAAACACCATAAAACGTCGCCCCGGTATCTCCCACGTCCATTCCATCTCCATCTTCCCAAGAAATGAGAGTTGCAAGTGCACATCTGTGTTTGCTATTCCTTTAAATATTGTTTTTCTAAATAACAACCATTGACATTTTTCAAGAGCCCCCAACAGGTGAGAGCCAGTCAACGCCCAGAATAAGACACAGGTGCTAGACATTTCAGATTTCTCCCCCAAAAAATAACCCGTGTTGTGGGGGTATCGCTTGCCTCCTTTGGGTGCGAGTTAATCACTACTTACTGTTATTTTTTCTCGCCACGTTTTGAAATTTGAGACCCGAAACGTATGTTTAGTGCATCAACGGGCCACCAGCGTTGTGGGTTTTTGGTCCAAAACTGACGGATGAAAAGCAAGAAAAATTCTTTATATAAATTTTGGTCATATTTGATTTTTTGTCGTTGTTTATTTATTTAAATTAACAAGATGTTCAAGCGCTGTTAAGTTGGGTTGCTGGGTTTTTTTTTTTACACAAATTGTGTGCCAAATACGATATCTGTTCTCTCTTAGATTGCAAACTTTTGCACGATTTTTGAGATCTTGGAGTGAATTTGAAAAGCTACACCTGCTGAATTTAGTGGGTTTAATTAGAATAGTTCTGTCTGTTGAAAGTGCTTCTTATCAAAATAAATGTCAGCCTGTTCTAGATTCAAACAATGCCAGGAAATTTTAATCCTTTCTAAGAATTGTAAAAATATACATACCGAAACAATAAACAACGAGAGAGAGAGAGAGAGAGAGAGAGAGAGAGAGAGAGAGAGAGCACAAAGAAAGACAACTCTATCTCGGTGGATATGAAATGTACAAAATATAAAGAAGGGTTTTCGTGTATTATCCAAAAAATAATTATCCTTGATGAGACATTACATCACACCAAAACAGACAGCTCCTGACATTTAACCCCCCACCGACGGTTAAGGCATTAACTTGGCCACCAAAGGTGTCAATAAAAAGGTGATCAAACATGCATTATTGAGGCGCTTATTTGCAATAATTAGGACATACACGCCCCTACACAGCGCACTTTAATCAGTATAAGGTTACTGATAGTCCAAGGAACCTTCACTTCAAAGATAAGGAATAAATTACAGATTAGTTTTGAATCGAAATGGAAATATAGGAAGAAATTGATAATAAGTTTTAAACTATACATTGTACTTTTAAAATGTTTGTACTTTTTAATGAAGGTTTTTCCTCAATAGAACTTAAATGTTGTGATTGAAATATATTTACGTCTCTCTGAACATATTATTTACTGACATCTTTAACAAAGTTAGAATTTGGGTTGTTTTGTTTAATAAGAATATAAAGGGCTTGATTACTTTTCCTACCATTGCCATTGCTCCGATGCTCTATATGATTTGATTTGAACATATATTTATTGTACAAAAATACAATTGGGATTGGGCACAAGTTCCATAACTTAGACCGCCCTCTTTCAATACAAAGATATAATACAATATATGTGTACACAACATAAATAAAGGTCAGTGGATAGAATGGCAGTATACATATATGCAATTGACATGTATATAATTAACAACGGTGTACTAGTAGTTATAAGATCAGTTAAATCTTTCAGTATTTTTGATAAAATTATAAACTAATGTAAATAAATGCTTGTTTTCATTGTCACTTATTGCACTGTCACCCCAAAGTAAAACATGAGTATTGACAATGTTAAGATTTACATTTTGAAAAACGTCATTAAATAGAACATTTCTAGCATCTTTATATTTATTACATGTGAAAAAATAATGGTAAGTATCTTCGAGCTTACCACACGAACAGAGTGGACTGTTGATAATATTACATCGAAATAAATCATTATTTAGTGCACAATTGTGACGAAGTCTAGTATGAATAATATTCAAAAATCTATGCTCTATATGGCCGCGGTATCTTTCAAATCAATCTTTCTTCCAACATTCTAAACTGCTTTATATAATATTACTTTGGTTTAAAAACGGTATTTATAAGTCTGACGGACCGGGTGTACCTTACTTTGAATATATTAATGACAATGACATACAGTATACATATTTACACAATGAATGTGTACATAGGTCAGTGTAATAAGACTTACTTACTTCACTTTTATACTCTCTTCTGTCGCTATCAAGTTCAAGTTCAGTTTATTCACTCAAACCAATCATATCGGTACAAGAGGAACAAATACACAGAAGAAACATAGATACAAATCGTCAGAAGAACATACATATACAGTCATGCAGGAAAAACGGTAGTAAAAATGGACTAATAATGGAAGTCATATTTGTATATGTATGATTTTCACTTTTATATAAAGAATAAAATTATTAACTCGATCAGACGGAAGCGTATTAGTGCAACGTAGTGATTTTTTTTTCTTTAAAATTCCAACTTTGGAGTTTCCAACTTTAAAGTTGGAATTTCCAACTTTAAAGTTGGAATTTCGAACTTTAATCTTGGAATTTTCAACTTTAAAAGTTGGATTTTCCAGCATTAAAGTTGATTTTTCCAACTTTAATCCTCGAATTTCCAACTTCAATCTTGGAATTTCCAACATTTTAGTTTTAATTGATTTCTTGTAAATATACATGTAACAGTATACATTATATCACAGGCAAACTGTGCTATAAACTTATAATTATATCTGTCTGAACTAGAAGGTTTCATATAAAAACGATTAAACTGTATACATGTATCGACATAATTTTGAATCAAATCAACGTTATCTTAAGAAGTTAAATAAGAGGGTGTGGTTTTAAATGTAATATAAGAAAGCACACGAAGAGACAATTAAAATCAAAACAAAGCTGTGCAATTTGTATATTTTCATTGTGCCATTATCTATATGGCGTTGTTAAAAATGACTTATTTAAAGACATTTGTCTGAAATTGAGAAACTTATCGTTATACATGTACATGTGTATCATAAAAAGATTAAAGTTGGAACTCCAAGATTAAAGTTGGAAATTCCGATTTTAAAGTTGGAATTTTCAACTTTAAAGTTGATTATTCCAACTTTAATCTTGGAATTTCCAACTTTAAAGTTGGATTTTCCAACAATAAGGTTGGAATTTCCAACTTAATCTTGGAATTTCCAACATAAATGTTGGAAAACCCAACTTTAAAGTTGGAAATTCCAAAATTTAAGTTGGAAATTCCAACTTTAAAGTTGGAATTTTAAAGAAAAAAATATCACAACGTGGCACTAATACGCTCCCGTACGATCAAGAAAACAGCTAAAGGAAAAAGACAACGTCTAAAATATTTGAAATAAATACACATTATTTTCTCAGAGATTTAGAATTACGATTTGACGAGTTCAGAAAATTTTTGTCTTTTATAATAGTTCGTGTTTATATATTCTTATTTCTTATAATACCGAACATTCAACGAATAAAAATGTAATGAAATTCATCACCGGTGAGTCTCTTGTTACACAAAAAACATAGTATCTTATTTAGAGGAGTACCACACCCTCTGCCTGTCTCTACAAGAAGACGATAGTTTGATGTACGAAATTTTGTTAAGGCTTTTCTTAGTTTTACAGGTAAAATATTAAAATGATTCTCAAAGCCAAAATAAGGTTGTAAAATTTTATACACATAACTTCTAGAAGAACTATTTACATCATTGAATCATAATTGGACAAGCTAGTCTTTTAATCTCTGATTTACATTGCAGCTAGCCAATTTATATTTACAAAATGTTGGTCGTACCAGACATATGAAAGGCCATACATGTTTAAAGTTTCTTGAATACAATCTATCCACGGACTTTTACGATTGATATGTTGTGAATACAAATATCTATACACACTATTTACAATTGTATTCTCTGGGCTTTGTACATGTCATGCCAAACATTGTAATTTTTTTTAGAGCAGACGCGATCTCATAGATTTAACATTTTTTTTGTATTGTAAAATTATCGATATCTATATAAATGTATGATTCTTAATTTGCACGCACCGCATGATTTTCATTTGTATCAATTTATGTTCATTGAATTAGAATAACTTTTTTATTTTGATTTTATATTAAAATTCCACATTAATTAGGTTTGTTTCCTTGATTGTTTTTTTTTTTCTATTCTCGTAGATATATATTGAATTATATAAACCAAGTCTATAATAAAATAAACATAGCAATACTTTTTGACGTTTCCCGTCAACCATTTTCGGAACCCCTCGTGCATTTGTTTTGTATATCGAAAGTAGACTTTTGTAGTCAATGTGCTGCATGTTTTGAACTCTGTTTACTTAACTATCATTGTAAAAGTATTGTATATGTCATCTCCCGATCAGTTAGACAGTGTTGCGTGACAGTACAACATGGGAAGCGAAAAGAAACCCACCGTTATAATTACAGGTAATCGAGGTTATTATTTAGGTCTGTAAATTCTTGCAGTCTTGCAGCTCAGATATAAATAGAACCATTTTAACAAGACCTTGGACTTTCGGTAGGATGTTACTATCTTTTTCTTGCATTAAAACAAGGTCAAAATGACGCTGGTTTCAAGTGAAATATATACAGATTGCGTAGATTTAGCTCAAAAGCCAGACAAATCTTGTTGATTTCAAAGAGCCTTGGCTGAGTAGCCAGCAATGAAATAGACAGGCCTACGTCACATTGCTGTTTGACACAACTACCCAAAGTCCAAGCTCTTGTTAAAATGGTTCTAATGATAGCTGAATGATAAAAGCTATTTTGAAAATAGAATTTTTAAACAATGTAAAGCGGCAGCTTGAATATTATGTGGAAAGAAATTAATAATACACCCTTCCACCCAAATCATCAAGTAATATTAAGGCTTGCTTGTTTTAACAGTGTTTAACCCAGGAAAATTTCTTAAGAATAAGTAAAAGGTAAAATTACAATGTCGGAGTTCATACGGTAAGACTTAAGGACATCAATGTGTGTCAAAGGTCAGATATTTCTCACATGGGATTCTCATCATCTGGGTCATGTATAATATTAAATAATATTCTGTAATGGAAGTGGAAAAACAAAACCTTCATCTCCTTACTATCCACTTCTCTATATGTACAGAGAAAAGGCTAGGAAAAGTGTTTTATATACATGTACATCTTGGTTATTTTTTTATGAATTCTTAAAATCATTTTTCCACTTGATAATCTCATATTGTATAAATTACAGGATTTGGACCATTTGGAGAACATTCTGTCAATGCGAGCTGGGCTGCAGTACAGAATTTGAAGCGAAGGAATCTGTTGCCTCATTTCAATGTTCACATTGAGGAAATTCCTGTAGATTATCAGGAAGTCAGCCATATTGTACCAAATTTATGGAAAGAAAAAAATCCCCAGGTTCATGCAGTATTTATTTCTAGGTTTATGTGCTAAAAACTGCATTTGACATATTTTATTTATATGGATCAAATTGTTTATTTCTTCAGCTGTGTTCCACATTGTGAGCTGTATTACATGAGACTGATTTTTAGTTGTGCATACATGTATTAAGAAGAATATTAGTATTTCTTGTTAAAAAAATATTTTTATCTCAGTTAATCTTTTGTTCCATCAACTTCCTGCACTAGCTTTCAATAGTCATGAGAATATATACTGAGATTGTATCTCAATGGCAGGATTCTGGGTAGGATATTTAGACATTGACAGCCTTTTTATGTACCTTTAATCAAATGTAAAATCAGAAAAGGCATTTGCTACAAACAAGATCAAGGTAATAAAAGTGCTGAATTGTAGCATGCTGTTCTGATTGTTCAACATTTAACTGACCAGTAAAATTATTTTTGGTTTTGTTTGGGATGCAGAAAATACATTTAACCTCCCCCCACACACAAAAAAATAAAAACTATTCTATGTTATTAGTCATACAGAATAAAGTTTTTTCATCAGATGATTTTTAATGTCTAAAACATCAGCCATTCATAAGCATGGTACATATGAAATTTTTTTCTAGCTTGTGGTGCATGTTGGGGTCTCCGGGATGGCAAATAAAATCACCATTGAACAGAAAGGTAATAATACAGGCTATGAGAAGAAGGATGTCAAAGGTCAAACGCCAAAGAAGAAATGCTGCATCAACGATGGAGAGGAGTGTATATTATCTGGAATTGACATGAGTCAAGTTTGTGATGAAATCAACGAGGCGGAGAATGAATTGGAGGCTGAGGTGTCACACGATGCAGGAAGGTGAGTCTATGACATTAAGGTGTAAAATTTAAAAGGTGGAAGATATGTACTGTAGAATTGTAAAATTTGTGTTGAGTGGGATGATATTGTAATGGTGACTTATTTATTTCCATTTCACATGTTTACATTTTTGGTCTGGTAAAAAAAATTATCCAGAGTTTCAAAGATGCATGTACTTCTATATACTGGTATATGTATATATTATATATATACAAGAATTAATTAAAGTTTAAATATTCATCAAATTTAAATTGCCATTAACATCAAAATTGATTACTATTTTCAAGGTGGCCACAATCTTCAACAAGCATGTTTTGCATGTATTTTCATATTCCTATGTCTTTGATTTCACACACAGGTACCTGTGCGACTTCTCCTTCTACACTTCCCTGTCGATTGACAGGTCTCGCTCCGCCTTCATTCATGTCCCGCCCCTCGGACAACCCTACAGCGAGGACCAGTTAGGAGACGGTTTGGCCATAGCTGTATCTGCCATGTTGAAGCAGCTAACGGATCAGAAGTCTTCTTGATCCACTGTAGCATCTGAATCTACATTGTATATTGTGTTTTACCAAAGACCTTGAACCAATTAATACACAACGTTTTATATCTGCAACATTTTTATTTCCTAACTATTTCAAATCTATAAGTACATGTAACAGTAGACTTAAGTGGTATTGAACCATTAGTGATATCATTGAACATTAGCATTTAAATTCTTTGTAAATTGATTTCCCTGAATATGTGATTTAAAATCAGATTGAAAACAAACGGTGACTGTTACAAACCCAAATGTCTTCTTCTGTGTAAACAGTGTACATGTATTTTAAATTGAATATCCCAGAGAATTCTTCATTGTAAGAAATATTGTATAAAATGTAAAAAAAAAAAAAAAAAAAAAAAGGAAACTTCCCATTCAAATCAGACAAATTTTTCAATGATTTTTAATGATATTTTGAAGAGGTTTTCAGTGTGCAATTAATTTATTTTGCCACTTAGTGGTATTATTTTATTGCCTCTTTGCATTGTGTGCAATATATATTATATGCATCATTTACTTCATTTGTCTCTTTATTTGTCCATTAAATTCATCTATCCATCCATTTGTCTCACCTGCAATTCTGGTTCATAACTTTGAACAGAAGAAACATCAGAGGCTCATATTTGGTTAAAAATGTTGCACATGACCTTCTGGGGAAGATGATACGAGGTCATTTGGTCAAGGTCACATCTCATTAAAAGACGCTCCACAGAGAGTATTACACATAATCCCTCCCGAACAGGTCTAGTTTTAATTGGCAAAAAGATATTTCCTTCCAATTCAGCCAGTGCTAGCTGGGGGAGGGGATCTAACATTTCAGCTTGGTCTGCCATCATGTCTTTAAGAGTTGAAGATAAATCTGATGTACTTTTCAGTGATTACTTTGCAGTGACTCATCTGTCTGTACAACTGAGTTAATTTAAATCAAAATACTGGAAAGTACAGATGGCCACATTTTCGATAAATATCGAATTTCAGTAAGCATAATGATATCAAGTTAATTTCTGTTGGTCGCCATATTTAAAGTAAACATGCCTAGATTACCTCATCATTTAACCAAATTAAACATTTCATACTATAGGCATTTAGTTGAAGATAACATTTTTATTGACGATTGTTAAAACCTCCTTTAATTTGTAATTGTAATACTGATAAGATCCCCCCCCCCCCCCAAAAAAAAAAAATCTTCCAAGATTTCTGCCAAACTTATTAAAATTTGAACTTTCATCAGTTTGACATATAAAATTGCAGCCAAGGTAAATAACTTGAAGGGAAAATATGTCCTTTGAAAACTTTCAGTATCAGAGTCCAGCTTTTTTAGCTCACCTGAACCGAAGGTTCAAGTGAGCTTTTCTGATCACCCGTTGTCCATCGTCCGTTCGTCCGTCCGTCTGTAAACTTTTCACATTTTTGACTTCTTTTCTAAAACCACTGGGCCAAATTTAACCTAACTTGCTACAAAGCATCCTTATAAAAAGGGGATTCTAAATTGTTAAAATAAAGGGCACAACCCATTTTAAAGGGGAGATAATTACGAAACAGTGAAAATAGGGTGCATGTCTTTAAAAATCTTCTTCTCAATAACCACTGCACCAGAAATGCCAATATTCACATAAAAGCTTGTATATATAGTCAAGATTTTAAATTGTAATAATCGTGACCCCCAGACCAAAACGGGGGCCCCAGGTGGGGCTCAAAGTTTAACATAGAAATAGATAAGATAAATGTTTAAAAATCTTTTTCTTAAGAACCACTGCACCAGAAATGCCAACATTTACACAAAAGTTTGTATATATAGTGAAGATTCTAAATTGTAAAAATTGTGACCCCCAGACCAAAACTAGGGCCCAAGGCGGGGTTCAAAAATTAACATAGATATACGTTGGAAAAATGTTTAAAAATCTTCTTCTCAAGAACCACTGCACCAGAAATGCCAACATTTATACAAAAGCTTGTATATATAGTGAAGATTCTAAATTGTAAAAATTGTGACCCGTGGACCAAAACTAGGGCCCCAGGCGGGTTCAAAGTTTAATATAGAAATATGTTGGAAAAATGTTTAAAAATCTTCTTCTCAAGAACCACTGCACCAGAAATGCCAATATTTACACAAAAGCTTGTATATATAGTGAAGATTCTAAATTGTAAAAAATGTGACCCTGGAACCAAAACTGGGGCCCCAGGCGGGGTTTAAAGTTTAACATAGAAATCCATAGGATAAATGTTTAAAAATCTTTTTCTCAAGAACCACTGCACCAGAAATACCAATATTTACACAAAAGCTTGTATATATAGTGAAGATTCTAAATTGTAAACAATGTGACCCCCGAACCAAAACTGGGGCCCAAGGTGGGGTTCAAAGTTTAACATAGAAATACGTTGGAAAAATGTTTAAAAATCTTCTTCTCAAGAACCACTGCACCAAAAATGCCAACATTTACACAAAAGCTTGTATGTATAGTGAAGATTCTAAATTGTAAAAATTGTGACCCCCAGACCAAATCTGGGGCTCCAGGCAGGGTTCAAAGATTAACATAGAAATAGATAAGATAAATGTTTAAAAATCTTCTTCTCAAGAACCACTGCACCAGAAATGCCAATATTTATACATAAGCTTGTATGTATAGTGAAGATTTTAATTCGTTTAAAATCGTGACCTCCAGGCAAAAACTGGTTCCCCAGGCGGGGTTCAAAGTTTAACATATATAAGAAAAATGTTTTAAAATCTTCTTCTCAAGAACTACAGTGCAACAGTTTGGGATATTACTATGCATACATCCTTGGCAATTGTAGATTCTAAAGTCGTAAAATTGTGACTCCCAGTCCTATACTGGGGCACCAAGAAGGGTTCAAAGTTTAACATAGAAATATATTGGAAACATGTTTAAAAATCTTTTCGAGAACTACAATGTCACAGTTTGTAAGATTACTATACAAGCATTCTCAAATAGTGAAAATTGTAAATTACAGAAGCCGTGACCCTCGATCTAATACAGGGGCCCCAGAAGGGGTTCAAAGTTTAACATAGAAAGATAGAGGGAACAAATTTAAAAATCTTCTTCTGGAGAATTACAATGCTTCAATTTGTGAGATTACTATGCAAGCATTCTCAAATTGTGAAGTTTCTAAATTGTGGAAGCCGTGTCCCCCAGACTAATATTGGGGCCCAAGAAGGGGTTCAAAGTTATCATAGAAATATATAGGGAACATGTTTAAAAATCTTCTTCTCAAGAACTACAGTGCAACAGTTTGTGAGATTACTATGCAAGCATCCATGGCTGTTGTAGATTCTAAATTGGTAAAATCGTGACCCCCGGACTAATACTGGGGCCCTAAGACCCCCCAGACCAATACTGAGGCCCCAAGTGGGGTTCAAAGTTTAACATAGAATTATATATATGGAAAATGTTTAAAAATTTTCTTCTTGAGAACTTCAATGCCACAGTTTGTGAGATTACTATGCAAGGATCCTCGAATAGTGTAGTTGTTAAAGCCAACCATAAACCCGGACCAATACTGGGGCCCCAGAAGGGGTTCAAAGTTTAAAATAGAAATAGCATATGCTACGAAATAGAATGTTACAAGGAACTGTTGTTCAGGTGAGTGATGTGGCCCATGGGCCTCTTGTTTTTGGGGTTTTTTTTTTTGCAGTGCAAATCTGATTTGAAGTGAAATTAATAGATTAACTCACAAATTAAGTAAAATAGATTTATTGCCTCAATCATACAGTAAAAACTTATTAAAATTAATGATAGGTTGTAATATTGAGAGAAATAGAATCATAAATGCAATTTCTACATTTAAAAATCTTTCAGGACTTAATTTAAAATATAATTTTTATTAACAAAAATTAAACCTGTAATTTTGCAAAGAATTCTAACAATGACATATTTTCAACAAGCAATATGAAACAATAAAGTTATGAGTAACAAAATGATATATAGAAAATAAAGTATAAGATGATCCATTTAGAACAAAACAAATAAATAGAAATAAAGATATGTATCAATATTGTGACATTAACTCAAATTAACGAGGCTGGGGGGTGGCTGTCATTTTAAAGCGTTTTTATCTCTACACAAAAAAGATTTTCACTTTAATGTTTTATAACTCTTACATCGTACTAAAATAGTCTTTTGAAAGAAATGGTTATGATGGTATTGAAGCATTATTTAGAGTCAATTGATGGTAAACCAAGAGTTACAAGATGCACAAAATCATTTCAGCTGTTTTTCAGCATTTTTCAAACTGCTCAAAGGGAGGTAACCTGTAAAACTCCAAATTTTTTGTTCAGATATTTTCTTTTTCGTTTTCTTTTTTTTAATTTCACCATCGAAAATTTTTTTTAATGCTCAATCTTTATTACACATGTATTGATTATTATTATGTTAAAATTTGGAAAAAATCTTGTGGCTACTTTTTTTTGGTTTTACATATTTGCATTTGTGTGACATATCTATTTTTGGTAAAATTGTGATATTTTTCTTTATAACAAATAATGTTAAGTTTTTATTATTGTGTTAATTTTGGAGGATGTTATTGGTATGTTTTTTGCCTTTATTTATATTTCATATATTTTTCATAATTTTTTTTTTTTACATAATGTGCAATTTCTTCAGATGCAATAAATGATAAAATTAACGATGATTGTGATGTGGTCTTTCACATTAAAATGTAAATTAAGATTATATGAAACATTTCTGCAAATTTGGTGAATTTTGGAGAATTTTTTTTTTGACCCCCCAGCCTCCTTAAATAGAAGTGAACTTTTCTGCGATATTGGGTCAGTCATATTGGGGTAACATTAGATCAACGATATCAAATAGTTTGAACCTTTGTGTTAAAAATTCCAAATGAAATTACAGTGATTTGTTAAATGGGGGAATTCAGCTTTAACCACAGTAAAATTAGCTTTCTTCCAAAACGACCACTTCATCCATATCAAGTTCTAATATCTATTACCGGTAGGTATTTAGTTTTTGCTTATTTAATATACATATTATATATGCATCATTAATTATGCATTCTAACATATTGCACAAAGAAATCATGAAAATTCATACTTATCTGACATTAACTCAAATTTTAAAAAGTATACTGAACATGATTGGGCTAACTATACTATATTGTACTGTAGTATCACCTTCAGTTCTTTAAGGTCAAGATCTAGTATATGATTTCAGTGTTTCTTTTTGGTACTAGATCCATTATGACATCACAATTGATTTGATATATCTTTTTCCATAATTTATGACTCCAACGGAATTATGTACAAAACAAAACATTTTTCTGACATTCCATTTAAAATCCTATCAAAGGTAATTCCAATACCTATGTTCAATTTAATATCATTTTAAAGAAGAGGTCAAGAACATTCTATATGCCGTTTTCCGAGAGATTAGGCATTCTGGATATATTTTGTAGCTGGTTTCCCTAATATTTCATTGAAAATGACAGTTTAAAATATGACTTTTCATCGTTTTTATCTTAAAATTAAGCCCCGGTGCACCTTATAAAACCAAGCTATTGTTATGAAGCATCATAGAAAGAATTTGTATCTCAAATTTCAGAAATCTGTAGGCTTCTCTCATTTACTAGATCTTGACCTTAACATCAAGCATTCCTCCAGAGCTTGGTATCATAATACTTCAGTTAACTGGTGGTAACAAGTAAATTTAGTAAAAAATATGTATGTTTCCCACACCAAGTGCTTTTCAAAAAATTAATTCATTTACATGAAGTGAACATTGGACCTTAGAAATCTGTCTATAATTGCATTTGTTCCACAAATATTGATTAAATTACCATTTGAATCGGAGACTTTGTAAACTTAACACAGTTTACAACCTCAAAATCAAATCAAAATGAATGTCTGATGAAATTGTGAATAAAGTTACATAACTGCTCAATAGAGCTTTGATAATTTTTTAATACACAGATATTGATCAGACAAGACCTTACATAAAATATGACAAATCTTCAGATCTTACTCTTTCTAACATACAATATTTTTTTTTTGAAATTCCTGCATGGGTATTAGTATATCAAGATGGTCATAAGGTAATTATCAAAAGAATTTAAGGTGGAGGATATACAGGAAGGTAGAAATTTAATATTTAGTTTTAACAGCTTCATAGAAATACATGTTCAGGTATACTGGTACACATATAATTTATTGACAACTAATGGTTACCGTCACCCAATCGTCACCCCATTCAATTTCAATCCAATTCATAAAATAATTATCCTCAACGAATGAAAACGCATACACAGGCATGCTGTTTGTGAAATGCCTAAAATATATATATATATATAAACATGCAGTCTCGTACAAGGAATTGCTATATAACAGTAACAATGGTTAACTCACACGTATACCCGTATCCATGGATAAAATAGGTTTATAGAGGAACTGACCCCCCAACTGCTTTCCAGAATTTTGCACAGTCCATGAATAATATCAATCTATTGTTAAGATTTAAATGGAGACAATAGCCTTTTGATTGAAAAGGATTTTTATCAGATCCATGTAAGTTTTTTGTTCATTCAAACTAAAAATGTAATTTAATTCATCTTGTTCAAATCTTTTACATAAAATGCATTTGCGACCAAAGATTCCATGTTCATAAAATAAATACGAAATGCACTGGGCAGGAAGTCAAATATGAGCTGAAGTCAAAATTCAAATAATTAACATGTTAACACCCCCCTCCCCCAAAATTAAGTGCTAATTTTCATTAGAAGCTGCCAAAGAAATTATAAAAATAAAGGGTCACATGAGAGGAAAAAAGCAGGTTATAATAAAAAAGAATAGTTTTGAGCAGCTTAAGTGTTAAGATGAGAGAATACTGAAATATTTAAGAATATAAATATAGCTTAAAGTGTATCTATTTTCATATCTGTAAATGACAAGTGTGGTTTTAAGGACAAGGAGGGTGTTTAAAAATGTTTGTGATCATGCAAACATGAACAAGTATAAAAATAAAAAGGCGCAAATACAAAAAATAGCAATCAAGGTTTCAATCATGGATAAAGGATAGCCATCACCTTGGTAAAAATTTCAACATAGAATTTGGTTTCAAAATAAATCTCTATGAGCATACCCTCTTCTTATATTATAAATTTATTAACAAAAACCTCAAATTTAATGAATGTCAATGGATATACATATATAAAAATGTTTTTAAAATGCCATTGATCTAAATAGCTAAAACATCCATTTCCTTTATATTCTATAAACCCTTAACCAAATGTAGACTTTTTAGCTCTTACAGAATGTCTGAATAAAATCTATGATATTAATTATTACACCAACAGAAAAATGTGTACATGTACAAAAGTACATGTATATGTACATTCCTGTAAATTAATGGTATTAATAAAACAGTAGAAAATTTAATTATACATGCAATTAAGAAGAACACAGAGAGGAGGAAAAAGAGAGTTTCAATATACAGTAGTCATAAAATAAGTAGGGTAAAATAAAAAACCATGTACATTCATAACTTGGCACTTTAATGTGAAATAATGATCAATGGAATAAAAAATCCTCTCAAAAATCTGAACTTAAAATTCCATGAGGCTGTAATCATGTTCATTAATGCCAGTTTGATATGAATAAATAAAAATTTCAAAACAAAAATCTGAAATGATAATAACAATATTGAAATCTGATTTGTAAATGATAGCAGTACAAGTTTACATTCATGAAATAACATGCAACATTCATAAGTCATCTATCTAACAATGTCCCTATCTATAAAAAGAACAACAAATAACAAATCTTTTATGTCAAAAATAAATAATTTGTTTTCCTATATAACACCATACATTAAAGCTTCTCACAGAACACAACATGTCTGTCTGGGTCATGGTGGTGGTGGTGGTGGGAGGGATTGTGGTTCTCTTCCACCCCCTCTGTGGGGCCGACATCATGGGTGGCTGCATTAGAGGCCCTGTTAGAATTGTTGTTCTCTACGTAGAGGTCATTATAAGAAGGCAGGGGGGCATTGTCGATTTTGCTCACTTTTGTCAACTCCACTGAGCTTTTCTGCTCGCTTTTCTCCACCCTCTGACGCATGTTGAGCCCACTCGTAATGAGTTCTCCAAAACCTTCCTGGTGGGCGAAAGCATAACCAGAGCGTAGAGACCTGGTGCTGCGTCGAAGCGTTGAAGCGCGACGAATGTGAAGGTCTTTGGAGCGTGACTTGGATTTCGTTAGTCTCTGCTTGAGTCTGATACGCTCTGTAAGTGTCGGATGGACGTCAATGTAATAGAATCGATAGGCAACTATAGGCAGCAGCAGTATGGTACAGGTCAGAAGCAGCGTAAACCAGAACTGAGCGGAGGAGAAAACCTGGTAGGCCACACCCTCATACGTGTAGTTAAAGGAACTTGCATACATAGCCACGATGAAACAAAAGTAGTAGATGATACTGCCCCAGATAGCCACATGATGAAAGGCTGTCCAATAAGACATGTCCAATGCACACTGAAAAAATGAATTAAGAATTCATGAATTATTGTTGAAAACTTGGCTTTTTCCATTAGTAAATATAAGAAAAAGATTTGATTAGGATGTTTTAACACTTGGCTATGGTAAATGCTGATGAACATTGCTAAAACTCAGTTACCAATACTACAGTATCTATGATATGCACGATATTTGTGATTTTTAGGAATGAAGACTCACAGCATTTATTAAGTTGATGAAATTTTTTAAATTTTCATAACAAAGTTTTATTATCAAATGACATTAAATCAAACAGACATAAATAAATCTGCCTACCCTCAGATTGACAGCTACGACTAGTGTGCTGGCGACAGCACAGCCCAGCGACTGATGGTCAGACAGGTCCGTCCCATCATAATGGACGCCATTTTGAAAGGCAAAGTATGGTATGAAGAACAGAATTAATGACGTGATGATCCCCTCTGTGGCGCTGAACGCGAACACCTTCTTGTTGAACCCTGAGTCCAAGAGCCCAGGAGTGTAGAGCTTCGGGTATCGTATTGAGTAGTAATCATCGACATCCTATCAAAGGTAAACGGTAATAAAACTTTTGTGATAAAAAAAAGCATAGACATAAATTTAGTTTGTATAAAATAAACAGTACATGCAATTTACTTTTGTAGGCAAAATTACAAAGAATCTCAAGTATCTTTTATGACATTGTGTTTCTTCATAAAATAACAACTGCATCATTACAAAATTAATTATAAAAGCCTCAACAAAACTAATGTTGAAATCTTCTTGTCACATCTTAAATTTGTTAATTTACCCTTCCAGTATCAATGATATTAGTCTACTTCATAATCACATTCTTATACAAAATAAGCTTTATGTATATAAGCTCCATTTGCATAACATAAAAACAAGTATTTTTTTTTAGAAAGGCAAGACTGTTGTTTTTTGTTTTTTTTAACAAAAACTTTTCTATCATACAGAGGCAGGGATCTATTATAATTTTAATCAAAATGAAAAGGGAAAAGCTCAATTTTCTTTTTAGAATATAAACTGGAAAATCACAGTAATACTGTTATTCTCCTTTCAATATACATGTATCAATAAAATTATTCAATGTGACAGCTTTGACATAATGCAATGGTACTTTAAAAACATTAATTTAATTTGGTCAAAGAAATATCCATATCTTTAAAATTTACTATTGATAAACACCCAATCACTAAAGAGTGCATTAAGAATAATGCATTCAATATGTGTAACATATTTTGGTCACTCACCTGATCAAAACACGCCAAAATGAGAACTGGTATGGAGGTATAGAACACATTATAGAATGAGACAAAATAAGGATCGTACAAAGTCTGGGCTGAGAATCCACAGAAAAACGCAAACCACAGGTGACACAAGGTGAAGGCAAAGTTCTTGTAGAAAAAATACTTTAAAAATTTGCACATTCTGAAATACGACCAGCGTCCATGCACCAGAAGTAAACGTTCGAGATATCGGAACTGTGCTATTGCATAATCACTGGCTAAAACAGCCTGCATTCCTTCCTGTCCACTAATGCCAACACCAATGTGTGCAGCTGTAAAAATAACAATGTATAATGTCATTAAAATCAAGTATTAGTAAGAGGATCTATAAACACCAGGTGAGAATATGGCAGTGAGCAAAAAGACCTGTGAATTTTGACCTGAATATTAGTAGAACCCCATGCATTTGTCATGTTTAAGCTAGTAAAAAGCAAATAACTCTCAAGATCTTCTTCAGACAAAAATAATGTTATAAGAGGCAAAGCAATAAATATTGTACATGTATCCAACACCTCTAGGTAGAATTGAAAATCGAATTATTCCTTTTTCCGTTGAAAAATTAAGAAGTCTTACTTTTTATCATGCTGACATCATTAGCCCCATCACCTATAGAGAGGGTGATGGAGTTTTGGCTCTTCTTGATGAGGTCCACCACCATAGCTTTCTGTAGCGGGGTGACACGGCAACAGATGATGGCCTTACAGCTACAGCCCAGCTCCACCAGTGTAGCCTCCTGGTCTGGCCTCAAAGCATGGTACTGAAAACAGTGACCAATTACACTGAGTACTTTTATATATACAATTGTATAACTGTCTGTTTCTTTTACTGTTTTTTGGGGGTCTTTCTTCCATGTGTCGTATATTTGGCGAAAATGCAGTAATCTGTTATGTTTTTATTTGCCTGTCGTATTTTGTGATTTGTGTAAGTTTGCAGAATATCTAAGTGTTTAATGTTTTGCATTGATAAAATGCTTGCAAATACATGTATAGCAAAAAATAGATCATTGCAAAAAAAAACCAACCAGATCTACTGTATGGCTTGATCATCTTCAGGTTTTCTAGACCTAATCCTCATTTGTGAAAACAAAATCAAATAAGCAGTTGCTTTTGTAAACTTAATAAGCAGTGAACATAATATAAACTGAGAGATACACATACCAAGCTATGTCCATTGATAACCAAAGCAAAGTCTGGCCCTGGTGTCTCGATATTTAACTCTGTTGCCGATCCATTGAAGGTGACCCCGCCATTCTGCATGTGGACAGTCTCTTCATGGTGCCGCTCCTCCTTGTGGTCCTTGATCGCCTTGAGAAAGTCCGCCATCTGCTTCTTGACCTCTTGTTCTGTTTCTCCATCCACAATGAAAATCTCCTCCATTTCATCGGTAAGCAGACGACAGGAGTAACCAATGTTGATGGCAGTTTCTGAAGAAAATGAATAATACTTCAGGTTCCTCTTCAACGAGTTTTATAATGATGTAGATGGATTAAATTGTTTGTTCTGGCTAAAAAATTAATTTCTCTAACTTGTTAGCTCAGTAGCTGTATATTAACAGACAGGTGAATTTGAATCTGATTTTTTTCTTATTCATTTCATTTTTATAGACTATTTTCACTTCCTTGCACTAGTATAATATAAATATCTTACACAGTTAACAAGAGGCCCATGGGCCACATCGCTCACCTGAACAACAGTTCATTGTAACATTCAATTTGGTATCATATGCTATTTCTATTTTAAACTTTGAAACCCTTTCTGGGGCCCCAGTATTGGTCCAGGGTTTATGGTTGGCTTTAACAATTTAGAATCTACACTAGTTGAGGATGCTTGCATAGTAATCTCACAAACCGTAGGATTGTAATTCTCGAGAAGAAAATTTTTAAACATTTTCCATATATATTTCTATGTTAAACTTTGAACCCCTTCTGGGGCCCCAGTATTAGATCGAGGGTCACGGCTTTTATAATTTAGAATCTACACTATTTAAGGATGCTTACATAGTAATATGACAAATTAAAGCAGTGTAGTTCTCGAAAAGAAGATTTTTAAACATTTTCCATATATACTTCTACGTTAAATTTGAATCCGTCTTGGGTCACCAGTATAAGTCCAGGGCAGGGGTCACTATTTTAAAAATATTGAATCTACATTATCCAAGGTTGCATGCATACTAATCTCACAAATTGTAGCATTACAGTTCTCGAGAAGAAGATTTTAAAACATTTTCCTTATTTACTTCTATGTTAAACTTTGAACCCCTCTTGGGGCCCCAGTATTAGATTTTACCAATTTAGAATCTACAATAGCCACGGATGCTTGCATAGTAATCCCACAAACTGTTACACTGTAGGTCTTGAAAAGAAGATTTTCAAACATGTTCCCTATATATTTTCATATTAACTTTAAACCCCTTCTGGGTCCCAGTATTAGTCTGGGGGTCACGGCTTACACAAATAAGAATCTTGACAATTTGAGGATGCTTGCATAGTAATCCCACAAACTGTTGCATTGTAGTTCTTGAGAAGAAGATTTTAAACACTTTCCCTATATACTTCTATGTTAAACTTTGAAACCCTTCTGGGGCCCCAGTGTTGGTCCGGGGGTCACAGCTTTTACAATTTAGAATTTTCACTATTTGAGGATCCTTGCATAATAATCTCACAAACTGTAACATTGTAGTTCTCGAGAAGATTTTTAAACATGTTTCTTATATATTTCTATGTTAAACTTTGAACCCCTCTTGTTGCCCCAGTATTAGTCCGGGGGTCACGATTTTAACAATTTAGAATCTACAATAGTCAATGATGTATGCATAGTAATATGTCAAACTGTTGCACTGTAGTTCTTGAGAAGAACATTTTCCTATACATGTTAAACTTTTAACCCCGCCTGGGGCCCCAGTTTTCGTCCGGGGGTCACGATTCTTACAATTTATAATCTTCACTATATGTACAAGCTTTTGTTTAAATATTGGCATTTCTGGTGCAGTGGTTCTTAAGAAGATTTTTTAACATTTTTCCTATGTATTTCTATATTTATATGGGGCCCCAGTTTTGGTCCAGGAGTCACGATTTTTGCGATTTATTATTTTCACTATATATGCAAGCTTTTGTGTATATATTGGCATTTCTGGTGCAGGGGTTCTTGAGAAGAAGATTTTTAAACATTTTTCCTATGTATTTCCATGTTAAACTTTGAACCCCGCCTGGGGCCTCAGTTTTGGTCCGTGGGTCACGATTTTTGCAATTTATAATTTTCATTATATATACAAGCTTTTATGTAAATATTGGCATTTCTGGTGCAGTGGGTCTTGAGAAGAAGATTTTAAAACATTTTTCCTATGTATTTCTATGTTAAACTTTGAACCCCGCCTGGGGCCCCAGTTTTGGTCCAGGGGTCACGATTTTTGCAATTTAGAATCTTCATTATACATACAAGCTTTTATGTAAATATTGGCATTTCTGGTGCAGTGGTTCTTGAGAAGAAGATTTTTTAACATTTTTCCTATGTATTTCTATGTTAAACTTTGAACCCCGCCTGGGGCCCCAATTTTGGTCCAGGGGTCACGATTTTTGCAATTTATTATTTTCACTATATATGCAAGCTTTTGTGTAAATATTGGCATTTCTGGTGCAGTGGTTCTTGAGAAGAAGATTTTTAAACATTTCTCCTATGTATTTCTATGTTAAACTTTGAACCCCGCCTGGGGCTCCAGTTTTGGTCCGGGGGTCACGGTTTTTGCAATTATTATTTTCATTATATATACAAGCTTTTATGTAAATATTGGCATTTCTGGTGCAGTGGTTCTTGAGAAGAAGATTTTAAAATATTTTTCCTATGTATTTCTATGTTAAACTTTGAACCCCGCCTGGGGCCCCAGTTTTGTTCCGTGGGTCACGATTTTTGCAATTTATAATTTTCATTATATATACAAGCTTTTATGTAAATATTGGCATTTCTGGTGCAGTGGGTCTTGAGAAGAAGATTTTAAAACATTTTTCCTATGTATTTCTATGTTAAACATTGAATCCCGCCTGGGGCCCCAGTTTTGTTCCGTGGGTCACGATTTTTGCAATTTATAATTTTCATTATATATACAAGCTTTTGTGTAAATATTGGCATTTCTGGTGCAGTGGTTCTTGAGAAGAAGATTTTTAAAGACATTCACCCTATTTTCACTGTTTCGCAATTATCTCCCTTTTAAAAAGGGATTAGCCCTTTATTTTAGCTATTTATAATCCCCTTCCCATAAGGATACCTTGTACTAAGTTTGGTTAAATTTGGCCTAGTGGTTTGAGAAAAGAAGTCAAAAATGTGAAAAGTTTACAGACGGACAGACAGACAGACGGACGGACGGACGGACGACGGACACGGGGTGATCAGAAAAGCTCACTTGAACCTTCGGTTCAGGTGAGCTAAAAACCACTGTATTGAAATCATATCTTAAAAAATCGAACTAGGTCTTCTTTGGTGAAAAAAATATCTGGAGTTTTAAAGTGCAATCAATTTTTAAAATATACATTCTTCCCCATAATTGCATCCATCCTAAATGTTGAAATAAAAGATTTTTGAAACACACAGATTTTAAGAAAGAAAAAAAAGTCTTCTGCTTAATCATACATACCCTGTTTGTCACCAGTGAGCACCCAGATTTTGATGCCAGCACGGGCTAGGTTAGCAATGGCCTCAGGCACTCCATCCTGGAGTTTGTCCTCAATGGCTGTGGAGCCAATCAACATCATGTCCTGTTCTATCTCCTCATACACCGCCGACAACATCTCGTCACGATTCTCCATGGATGTACTACAGTAGAACATCCAGAGAGTACAGAGGAATTCTATCATGTCATTTCTGTATAAACTATTTATTTTTTACTTGGTACATGCTTTTGGATTGAAAATGATAATTTATTATCACTAGGGATGTCAACAAGTATTCAAGTACTCCACTACTGCTTGGTCACGACGATCATCGACCAAAATTTTCTTGGTCAATTACTCGTTATGAAAAGAATATAATTCGAAACATTTAAATATTTCTTCAGGCTTCAGTGTTTAGGGCTGCGAATGAAAATAAATAGCTTTAATTCTTTTCTCAACACAGTTACAGTCTGTTCCAGCCATCAGTGACCCTGTTATATATATTATGCAGCTAATATATAGATGTCCAAGATCTCTTGAGATTTTGTATACTGTTTATCTCTGAAAATAAATTATGTAACAAGTTTGAAACTAAAAGCCACTAAATGAATGGATTGTTACCTTGCTTCGTGATGTTTGGCACTCCAGGTTTTCCAGTAATCCTCAGGAATATCTTTGGAAGCCAAGCAGAGAGTTCGCAGGCCATCATTGGCAAATTCCTGTCCAAAATTCATCAAATTACCAGATCAAAAAAATTTCTACATAATCTATACAAAAAAAAGTCACTGCAGTTCATTATATGGGTAGAAATTTATCATATAAGTTAAATGAATGATTGTTATACATGAAAATATAATTGTATTTCATTGATGTATCGGGGGGGGGGGGGGGGGGGGGGGGGG
>WFKH01006014.1:44795186-44832205 GCA_016163765.1 Magallana hongkongensis
GGGGTGTGGTTCCAGATATTCACAGTTTGTCATAGTATATAAGATATACAAGATATATAAGATATAACAGTTCTCATTTCTCTGCAAGGAATCTAGAGACTTACATTCAAATGATGAGTAATGATTTCTTTGGCATCATCACACTTTTTATCCAGCCTCTCAAATATCACATTGTCTGCTCCCTTACACAGTAACTGAAGTTTACCATTCTTTCGAACAACTACCTAAAAACAGATAAAACCCATTATTATATACCCATCAATTTTCCTTTCTTGATACTGTCAATTTTACAGAGTGTGATCCGATTTTCCGGATCAACACACTGTGGTTTCCGATTCCGTATCACCACTCTCTGACACTGATGACGTATTTCATATAAAATAATGTCTGTATTTTAGCGCATTTTAAAAGAGTTCATCTAAAAATCGTTTGTTATATAAGTAAACGTCATACAATTGATTTTAAAAAGATAGTTTTGTAATTAAAACTTATAAATGGACAAGGGTATATAGCAAATTTATCATTATAACAGTAACTTGATCCAAAGAGCCGGATCACGTCTCGTTGCCAGGCGTGGATCATCAGATCAAACGAGACGCGATCAAGTTACTGTTATAATAATATATATATATTTAGTACATTTACATCCCTATACAAAATGCCAGACATTGGAACTGACAAATGGTTTAATAAAACAAAGTTGATTTTCTAAACAAGCCTAGCCAATATGTCGAGTATTTCATTTTTACCTGGATAATGATATACACATACAGTACCAAGGTATATATAGGGAACACTTTAAATAAGTCATTCTAGACATTCAACATACTACTCTGGAGGAAACTATGTTTTCAAAATGGTAATTTGTGTGTAATCTTGAATCTGTGGCGGACTTGGACACTTCATTCACAGATTATTATATCCATGCATGTTTAATCAAAGAAACTGACTTTTCAAATACTCAAATATTCAATACTCATTCAATAGACAAACAGTGCAAAACCTTTTTAAGAATAAATTGACATCAGAAACAGTATTTCATAATGAATTGATGTATCTTACATTATTTCACTTTTTTTTTACTTACAGACATTCGTTTTCGGACATTGTTGAAATCCAGAATGCACAGCAAATCATAGACTTCCTCTTTCCCGTTGATTTCAATTGTAATTGTGGTGGGTGTACGAGACTAAAAGACACAAATCAAATAGCAATTAATATAATATGATAACTGAGAATTTAAACTATAAAGGTATAAGACACTTCCAAAGTGTACTTTTCTGATTCTATTAAAGGCATTTACCAATACAAAATTAATAAAATGCAGTTTATGACTGCTGTCTGAGCATGAAGAAATTAACATTAATTTACAGATAGTTTACAGTAAGTAAAATCCTACAAAATTCAAAAGAAAATCAAAATAAATCTTTAGGAAGAATAACATAGTGAACGATTAAACAGTCTCCCAAATGACTTTTAATCAGATATCAACAGAGAGTAGTATAGCTAACTGTTAAAGGCCTATTGGCTCTTACCTTGAACACAAAGCCGAAGTTCCTGGCCGCTGACACTAACGCCCCCTCATCAGGAGACTGGGCCTGGTACTCCAACACACCGTCTGTAGAAGACACAAATGTAGGGACATGTAACGACTGTGTATAATACATGATGACATAAACAGGTTACCCTCAGAATGATAATCAAAGACATGTGAAAATGTGGAAATTCTATCTCTTATAGCATAGTAATAAATTTTCAAGAAACCGGCAAGTTTTCTACATTTTGCAACTCCTAAATAATGTGTGAGTAAAGGTTTAAATATATTGTTAAAATATTGTTGTAATGGATATGTCAAATAACAGCATAACAGATCTATGGAATTATTATTCTTAGCATTAAAAATCAAAATCATTATCATTCAAGTTGAAACAGATTCACAAATACAGTATGTTTGATATACACAAGTATATGTATCTTGTGAATAGTGATTGATGTCTTGTTTACCTTTGACCTCTGGCATCACTGTATGACAGAGAGCGAGGATTTTGAAGAAGTCATGAACCAGTGGTTCATTATTCTGTACAGCATCCAACAGACGCTGGTCAAAAAACTCAAAATTCTCTTCCGCATAGGGATTATTCGGGAACTCCACTTTCGCGGTTGCCTGAAATTTCCATAAAAATCATAATACTTAAGGATGTATTTTAAAGAACTAACATTATAACAAACTAAAAATAAACAAAATCAAACACTATATGTGTATGCTCCAAATCTATGTCTATATGTAATTTTGTTTATATCTTTCTTTCTTTAATTTCCAAGTACAGTACACGTATGTCTTTTTACTTGTAATTTGAAATGTACAGCATGTTTGATAACTGTTAAACAGATCAAATACTAAATCGTAAGTTATTCAAGTACAACTAACAACAAACCAACAACATTGCTGCATAAAAGAAGTCAACCTTGAAACTTACACGGCTCATCAAGACTAATATATGTACAGTAAAACACGCTTATAATGAAGTGCCAGGGAGGGCGATTTTTGCTTCATTATAAACGTAATTCGTTATATCCCCACTAAAAAATCACTTCACTATAAGCGTCAATTCATTATAAGCATGTTCGCTATAAGCGTGTTTTACTGTATATTGATTTCTTGGTGGTTTTGTTTGTTGGTGGATTTTTCATCATTTTTTTTTTATTGGTAGTGTAAGTTTCAAGTTTGACAAAACTTCAACTGAACCAATTCATTAACAAATTAATAGCATGAACACAGTTCACAAAATGCACATACTCACTTTGTCAAAGTCAAACACAAGGATCTACAGTTTAATTGATACAAATAGGATCTAGTTTCAGTTAAATTGATAAGTAATTTCATTCACCCAAATCAGTACAATAATAAAATACAGTTGAACTTCGGTATCTCGAACACTGATATCTCGAATACAATGGATATCTCAAAGTGATTTGTAAGTCCCAACCACTTATTCTTTAAGTATTTTACCCTTGATATCTCGAATACTCGGTTACCTCGAAGTTTTTAACCAGTCCCATCTAGTTTGAGATAACGAGATTTGACTGTAGAAGACTACCGTGCAGTAATATCTGGTGAACAAACCACTGCCAGAATGCACCATCCTCAAATAAGGCATCCTGAATTTAAAATATGGGTTGCAGTGATGAATACACTGTAAATAATTGTCGGATAAATCTTGTGTGCTTACCTCTGTTATATCCATGGGGTTTCCATACTCATCCACAACATCACCATAAGCCTTTCCATTAATGGAGCACTTGTTGAAAGTCATGATATTCTGCAATGTAAAGATATCAGTAATATACCAAGTTAGACAACTCTTCAGAACTAGGACAGTCATCATACCTCATAAGTTGATACATTTATACAATGGACAGTAAAACATGGTTAAAATTAAGCACCATGAAATTGCAATTTTTATTCATTATAAATGTAATTTGTGATATCTACAAACCGGTTATTAATAGTGCATGTTAAAGATTATGGGGAATAAAACTGACTCGGCTAAAGCATGAATTCATTAATATTGTGTTCACTGTGACCATGTTTTTCTGTATTTGAAAACTTTTTTTACAAGACAGGCAGTGGCCTCCTTTGAGGAGGAACATAATAATGGAAGATTTAGACAAGTTAATGAAACAAACCTGAGTTAATGTCCCTGTTTTGTCAGTGAAGATGTACTCGATCTGCCCGAGCTCCTCGTTGAGTGTGGTGGTGCGAGCTTTGGCTGGCATGTTTGTCTTCTCATAGTACATTTTGTTGTCCCAATTGATGAGGAAACTGTTAGCTAATCTTATCATTTCCACACTGCAAGCCAAGAAAGGTGATGTCAAATAAATGTCCAGATACACGATCTTATACAATGTACATAAATTCATTTAATTGACACTCATACATTGATAGTTTTTTCATAATATTTCCACTGGTATATAGTATCAATAAAATGCATGCATTATTTGAAAAATATTGTAAAGTTACATTTGTCAGTTTACTTCAACAGATGTTGTGTAAAAAAAAAAGAAGCAGTATGCAAAATGCACTAAAATATGATTATTGCTTAATTAAGACTCATTACTGTATAGTGTATACATATGAATTCTTAAAAAAAAAAAAAATCTTATATTGAGTAATAAAGACTGAGTATTAAATTAAACCTAATTAACCCAAGTTAGATAGGCCTGAGCAGTCGCAACCACATATGAAAATGGGTTGCTTTAACTGCTTTCTGGTGTTCAATAAGTTAACAGTGAGTCAGTCACATGTACCTGACATAGAGAGAAATGAGGACGACCGTCTTGTAGATGATTGTTTTTTAAGTTAACAGAGACACGTACCTGACATAGAGAGAGATGGGGACGACCGTGTTGAAGATGATGATGTAGGAGAAGAAGACCAGCAGGGAGATGGTGGTGGCTCCTTCCTCAACGTTTCCCGCTTTGTCTGCAGAGCCGGGAACAAAGCTTTCCCAGGGGAGGTATACGGTGAACTTGCTTCCAACCAGGGTTTCCCAAATACCACAGGATATGGTCATTGTTAAACACATTAGGAGCAGTAATATAAAAATCTAAATTAAAAAAAATTTTTTTTTTAAAAATACCACATGCATTTGGTAACCTTTCCTTGAAGAAATAAATAATCTCTATTGATTTCAAGGAACTCTTCAGCTATCTAGCATCAGTTGTTAAAAAATAACAAATTTTATCAAAGACTCATAATTGAAATTTCTGATTCATTTGGATTTGCATTTTGCACAGCTAGATATACATGTAAATCACGAAACAATAGGTCTAGAACTCTTATGTACCCCTATAATGATGAGATTCATAAGTCGGTCTATATGCGTGCGTTTAAAGACCGTCTTTCCACTGTTCATCATGAGCTTGGTGTCTTTCCCTGCAAAGATGACCAGTCCGTAGCACCACTGGGTGTTCCTGAGAATACAGCCCCGCAGTAAGATCTTCTCGTTGTCCAATGAATACTTCTGGTTGTGCCAGGTCATGGTCCCCTCAAATTTACTCAGATTGTTGTTGGGAGCCTCACATCGGATGGCAGCTAAAACAGAAAGCAACTTAGATATAGTACTCATGACTTCATACAGTAAAGATGTACGGGTAGTTATACTGTGCATTAAGGAGTGCCTGGGAGAAAATAATTAGAGTTCTAAGTAACACTACAATATAACTTACATTAATGTATTAAAAAGGTATAAAAATGTGTTCAGAGAACTAGTGATGTTCCACTCATCGATTATAATCGAAAATCAGTCGATTGTTACCACATTCTAAGCGCTCGATCATAAAAGGTTTTATTACAATTAATCGGTTGAGGTTTTTTTCCCTTTCAATGAGCGCATATCATAAACAGAATATTCTAGACGCGAACTATCTAAACCCTAAAAAGGCGTGCGGTCTGAAAATGGCTGACACATCAGACGAGCTCCATATCCTTACCCGGGATATAAAGCACGTTCTCGGGTTTGGATGTATTTTATTTTCAGGAAAATTAATGTTGGACAGCCTACTACAGAAAATCTTTTGAATACAATATTTTTATGGCAAGAAATAATAAGTAAATTAAATTACAAAAGGCCTAGTAACAAGTATCTTGTTTATTTACATTTATTTAGCACTAAACTATAAAGTATAAAAACTTCCGATTATAATCGATAATTAGTTAGTTGCGGGTCACCGATAATCGATTATGAAAATCTCACCGATTCCCATCACTACAGAGAACAGAAATGTATATAAACTACCAGTAGTAAACATAAACAGCTTTTTATACATGCCATATAAGACTTTCTGAAGAACTCCTTCCATATATTATATTATTATACTTTCATGTTAAATACTGAAATCTGATTGGTTTAAACGCAGTTGACAATCCGTTCTAATACCCTGAGCATTAGCAACACTCTTAGCAATGGGCCGATAGAACTAATTGTTACATGCGCGTAAATTTTGCGCGTACGGTTCGCCGTAGAACTCGCGTCTTTTCTATATAAAACAGTAATTTGCTATAAAATTAAGACATTCAGTATAATAAAATAAATAGTGCCTATTTGGGAGGGTACCAGTTGAAATTGACACCCCTCAAAAACCATTGTCAACCTCCGATTCGCGTCGGTTGACAATGGTTTTCTTGGGGTGTTAATTTCAACTGGTACCCTTCCAAACAGGCACTATTTTTATAATGATACATGTAATTTAAAATATTTTTATGCATGTACATGATGTACTTGAATATGCATATTGTTTATCCATATATGGAGAAATATTTGCTGCATATGCATTTCCCAGAACCAAATAGCAAGCATATATCACTTCCAGAAAACAAAGTTTTCAAGAACTAACCACATACAGAGTAACATCCACCCTAACAGTTATATAATCATGATAAATGGCTTCCCCATTTAGAATGAAATGTATGAGAACAACACTCTGTAAGTATATTTTGATATGACTTCTAAATGTTAATAAGGAAACAAATAATTCACATGAATAGATTAACAGGGATGACATTGATGAGATTTTGTTCCATGACAGCAAGCTTTATTCCAACCATTATAGGAAACACAACTATCAATTTATAGTTCTCAGGGTGAGAAACAAGGCCGAGTATAAATATGGGAGAATAGCTGTTGGATTCATTTGTAAAATAAAAGGCCAAAGTGTCTTTTTGATTCCAGAACATCTAACCATGGATCTACAAAGGAGCAGCCATATTGGAATGGACCCCGATAGTGCTGCTCAAGATGCCTCCCGATGTGAAATATGTGAAACCAATGTGGTACAGATGTACTGTCACTCCTGTGAGGCCAGTCTGTGCAGGACTTGTGTAGGGAACCATGTCACCCTAAATCCAAAGATTGAACACCAGATTCTTGGTCTAGGCTTACACAAATCCTCTCTGGTATATACGAGATGTGGTGACCATTTACACAAGTTTTGTCACTTCTACTGCAAGGAATGCGATGTCCCAGTGTGTGCAATATGTATTTCCACCAAAAAGCATTGCCACCATGTTTTTCTGCAGATATCCCAGGTTTTTGAATCCAAACAGAAAGTCATAGAAAAAGATACTCAGATCTTGGAAGAGGTTGTTCGTCCAAAATATGAACATATTGCAAAGGATACCGAGAATATATTGGAAAATCTTGATGTAGAGTATGGAAAAACATTCACAATGATATCTGAACATGGAGAAAAATGGCATCAGAAAATTGATTTCATCATTACGGAGCTAAAAGCTAAACTGCATGAAATCAAAAGTGAACAAGTGTATGCTATGAGGAAACACTTGTTGCATATTAAAAACTCAATTCTAGCCATAGAGGATGCAATTGTGAAAAACAAGGGAACATTGAGTTCTAATGAAGTTATCAAAACACTTAATTGCCAAAATAAATTTTCCTTGTTCAACAAGCTGCCTGAGACACTTAAAATTCAGAGTCCTATTTTTTCAGAAGGATCAATCCAAATTGTGGAAGTTGGCTCACTGTTTGGATCACTGCAAACTTTTCCAATAATAAAACAAAATGAAAATGAAACGCTTAATCTTCCTGGAGATTTGTCATCGTCCCAGCTACTTGATGAACCTGAGGTTGTGGCTACTTTCCACACTGGTTTTCAAAGGCTTTGTAATGTTGCCTGTACCAATGCAGAAAACATTTGGACTAGTGGTAGGGAAAGCATAATCAAGGAATTCAATCAAAATGGTTCCTGCCTGAAAAACGTGATGACCACCTCTGGAATGTGGCCGGCTGATATAGCATGGAAAGGAACAGGAGAGCTCCTGTATTCTGACTCTGTCGCGAGGACGATAAATGTAGTAAAATGGGGACCAGTGCAAAAACTGATGAAATTCAAATCTTGGAAGCCAGGAAACATCTGCCTCAGTTCTTCTGGAGATTTGTTGGTAACCTTGTGTAGTGAGGATGAAACACAGGTAAAAGTCGCGCGCTACAGAGGGTCTGTAGAAAAGGAAACAATTCAGTTTGACGAAAATGGCCAACCTCTGTATTCAGGGAATTCAAAAATCAAATACTTGAAGGAGAACAGGAATCTAGATATCTGTGTGGCAGACAGTGAGGCAGGGGCAGTGGTGGTGGTCAATCAGGCAGGCAAGCTCCGGTTCAGATACACTGGTCAGCCCTCCACTGCCAAACGTAAACCATTTAAACCCTACGGCATCACCACAGACACTCAGGGCCACATTCTGACATCAGACAGTGACAGTCATTGCATTCATATCATAGAAAAGGCAGGGCAGTTTCTGTGTTACCTACGGAACTGCGACTTAAAAAATCCACATGGATTGTGTGTGGATCACAACCACAACTTGTTTGTGGCCGAGTACAACAGTGGAAAGATCAAAGTTATCAAGTATCTCCAGTCACCTGACATTTAATGGCATTCAAACTGAACCCAGATTCCGACGAATCACACTGATTCCAACTGAATCCAATCATCAAATAGATGATGAGGTTAGAATAATAGAAACTTACTTTTTAACTCCATAGTACTACAGAAATGCAAGGGGAATACATTTTTTGGTGTCATAATACATTTTGGTGTCATAATACATGAACAACATTAAAACTGCTTGTGCTAACTGAACATTTATATTCCCATCAACAACTTCAATGAAAAACGTACTAAATGTACTCCAACATTTCAAACATGTGCAAACAACTAGATTCTCTGCTAGAAGATTCTTAAAATTGGGAGGAAATCAACGATAGGAAATTAAGGTTTACGCACTCTACAGCATTAAATACCATGTTCGTGAATCTTCATTACAAGATCAGACTAATTACCATCAAATCTGGAGAGCTGGCTGATGTCATCCCCTAGCTCTGCTGTCTCTGGAATGGCCTGTCTCACCTTTAGATTGGTCTCCCTAAAAACCCAAACAGACAAATATTGTAGGCAAGATTTCATTGGATACTGAATGAACTTTTGAAAGTATGGTTAACCTTATAAAATAGAATGTACTCATATTATAATTGTAAGTAAGTATTCTTTTTACAGCTTTATTTTTAAAAAAAAAATGCAATGCAAGTTGTTTAGATAACCTGTAGTTTTCATATCAACTTAAAGACAGTTATTTTTGAGTTGACATTGACAGTTTTGTCATTTTTGTTTCAAAAGTTCATAGGACTTTCATGTATAAGCTAGCGAATACATACCCATCAAGTTCTGCTGTTTCTATGTAACACAGACTGTGGGGCTCACTAGTGGACAGCAGCAAAAGGTCTGCCTGTAAACACACAGCACTGATACTGTAAACACACAGCACTGATACTGTAAACACACAGCACTCATACTGTAAACACACAACTGATACTGGAAACACAGCACTGATACCGTAAACACATCACTCATACTGTAAACACACATCAATAATACTGTAAACATGCTAACTTTTGTGCAAGACTACTGTGATTTTCATTAATTAAATGGAAAGATGAAATAATTTGCATAAATATTTATTAACGGAGTAACTCTATATATTGTTTCTTCAAAAAATATATTTCATTAATGTAAAATCAACATGTATAATTATTGTGTTCACCTTTCACTTGAATATTTATTGTGTTTTAATATTTACACTATAATGCACATGTCAAGCATTTCTTTGGAAAAATGTGGTATATCATTATAAGGTGCAACAAAAAATGCTGCTGACACCATCAAAGTCAATAAATAGAGTATTTTCTATCTTGTGTAGCATTCTTTTCACTATGTAATACACCTGAATACATCGCGTCAATGTGTGTAGGCAGACTGTGAAACTTACTGCGACAAACTGATTGTTCTCCATCTTGATGATATCGCCGACGACAACCTTATGCCATCGCTCTTCCACCAGTTTTCCATCGCGTAGGACCCAGGACTGTCTGTTGTTGACCAGGGCATCATTACGATGTCTTTGCTATATTGGTTTAGATAATTGTAAAAAAACAAGAAATAACTGTCTTTGCTATCGGTTTAGAGATTTGTAAAAAGACATGAAATAATCATCTTTGGTATTGAGTTTAGAGATTTGTAAGAAGACATGAAATAATCATCATTCTACTAAGGATTTTTAAAAATTGCTACTTTTTTAAAAAAAACTTATCTTGCAAAAATCAATATTTAACAAGGGTTGCCTAGCAACAAAAACCTGGTATATCAAGTATCAGGATTTCATTAAAACCAAAAAAAATTCTTTGTCATCTCTTCTTATTTTTTCCATTGTCTTCAATATCTTGTTGTTAAAAAGGAAAAGGAAATCGAAATCAAGTGTCAAATATTAGTAATAAAGAACAAGAAAATTTTTACCCTGTTTATCACTATAGAATAGATTTCAATGCATGCCTACAATTCATATCTCTATGCAATTTCAATCACATTAAAATCTTTGTTTACCAGGATCATGATCTATATATATATATATACTCAAAATCTAATTTCATGGTTTTGTTGCATGTTATTTCTAATAGATAGATGCAATGACATAGATACAATTTTGAAGATGAATTATTAAAGATATACATTTTTTCATCATGCTGATAATAAATTGGGGAAATGCCTATTTCATTATTGGGTCAAGAATACATAAAATGTGAGAATACTGTGAATACTTCTGTGAAGTATAGAACATCTTTGTGAATGTGTTCAGGCAAAACCATATAGTTAAATACAATTGCATACTTTTAAAAACTGCTTGCTATATATAGACAGAAAGTCTGTTACAGATTTATAAAGAAAAATTTAATCAATATTACATGATTACATATTTTATATAGCTATTTGGCAATACAAACTTTTTCAGTTTATATTGTTCATGGAAAACCCCCCCACAAATTTCATTCAGTCATGGTAAGTATTAGAAAGAAGTTATTAGCAAGCTAGCAAAATACTAGTACTACCGCAACTTAGAAAAAGCTTTCTAATGATTTAATAAAAAAACAGAAAAATCCTAGAAGAGAAGAAAGCAATTTAAAAGCTAACTGATACATGCTGAAATATTACAGTTTAAACAAACTTAAAAAGTGGAGTTGTTAGTGACTAATGGATAAGTCAAGAGTTTGGAAGGTGCTCTTTTATTGAAGAAAATGTGAGAAATCTATCAATTAACAAAATGAAAGTATCTTTTATTCATAGATTAGTGGTAATTGATAACTTAATGACACTAAAATAAAAAAAACAAAACATTTATTTACTTTGGTACCTCAAAATCTGAAAAAATTCAAGAGTGTTTTATAGAAAGATCTAAGGAAATTTAACTGTACTCATATGCAGTGGTATAAAACTAGTCAATTATTGTAATCAAACATATTTACTAAACCTTACCACCATTCAAAATCAATGTCTCCTTTTTTTTCTTTTTGGTTCAGTTTTAGTACATTTATAACTTTTAATTAACAACACTTGGCATTCCTCTTTAATATGCTATCCATTTGGTATCAGAAACCCATATATACATAATTTATTAAAAATAATGTAAAAATACTAAACCTAGTATCATAAATCCACAGATTAAATGAAATGATAGATATCATTATACATAAAAGGCAATCTGCACAAAAAAAAAATCTACAAATCAAAATACCCTAAGGATTTAACAAAGAATAATGAAAACTCACGAAATCATCGGCGGCATCTTTGACAGCGGATACGCCTAAAACTACCACCAGCGGGATAACGGTGGTTAGCGGTGTCAGGGGGGAAATTGCCGGTATTAGCTGAAGGGAGGAAGTTTAATAATCTTGAATCAGCAATATTAGTGTCTTAGTTGGGGATTTTGGGGTGAATTGGGTAGGGTGTTTTATTTTTGTTGCTGTTGTGCTTGGTTGTAGCATGGAATGGTCTGCATCTGGAAAAGGTTTTGCTGCTAAAAGTTTACGTTGGAAGCAAGCCGGATTTAAAAATGTGAGAGGGTGTGCAACAGGCAGAAAAAAAATAATAAACTGGAGAAAACGAAGCAGGGAATTGATTGCTATTCTAAAAATCAAAAAATTCAAAGTTAACCACTACATGCACATGCAAAAGAGAAAAAAAGAGGCTTATAAATCCCACAATGTACAATTTATATAGATGTAATGCCACTATATTACTTATATCAGATATGTTGTCTTTGATAATTATCATTTACTTATGATTATGATTTTGAAGCAGTATTCAGATAATGAATATCAAAATCAGTATTGAAATGCTGCAAGATTTTATGCAACCATCATTATGGCTTTTCTGAAGATAAATCAATTAAACTGCAGAAGTTTAGCAATGCCCCCCCCCCCCCCCCCCCCCCTTTCCAACTTCTTAGATATATCTTTATGACTAGTCATTCTGTTCACTCTCTTAATTCGACAATTAAGTGTCCGATTATGAACCTGTTAACATTATTGAATGTTTTTCAGTGTTTATTATTTTCTTAGACAGTAATATTAATCAATTAATTATCAGTAATTTTTTTTTCAATATCTCCTTTTCACATGTCAAACATCAAATTAAAGAATACTCATTTTGGACAGATAGATTATTGATAGATGTATTTTAAAGAACAATTCAAAACTTAGTTTGTTAACCTGTTTTTCATCTAAAAGAACATAATGTAACCTATAAATGGTGCCATTTAGAGGAATTTTTTCCATGTCTATTGCTGATATACCTGGTATTTCGACATTGGAAATACCAGCAGTGCATAAACAGGTATACTAATGACACTGTATTACCGTAAATCTGGAAATTTTTACGTCGATTAATTTTTGCGAATCCGAGTCATAAAGCTATAGATTAATTTTTACGTTTTAAATTTTTGCGAATTGTCTTCGGCGCTAAAAATAAAAAGCATTCAAATATTAAATGTCACACATATTGACATGCACAATGTTAGCTAACCTTCGGATATCTTATATATTACCGCCACATCTAATTTTCTTGAGAATCGTATTTGTTTACCAACTTCATATAGTATCATGTGAGAGTTGATGTCTGCAATTTACATCTTGTTCAAATTCGGATATATACAATAACAGCAGCAAATGCAGTAAAACTACCTAAAGGGGTATCTTGATGCAGATTTATAGCGAGATAATTATCCCAATTAGCAGTTCACACCTTTATATGCGACGGTTTGTGTACACTACACAAGTATCGGAGGGTCACATGTCAAACACAGGTGATGTTTTCCTGTGTCGAGCGAGCGAGAATGAGAGGAAAATGGCGACATTCATCGAGAAATTCAAAATACTGTACAAATTTTCAAATTCCGTGAATTTTGGTGTCCCGCCAGTACACTGTGAATGGGGTAAAAAAAAAAAACCCGCTACATTCTGCGTAACGCCGGTACATATCACATGTATGAATAAATCATGCATGCATGCAGTGTCATCAGTATACATGTACACTTAAGATAGACATGAGGCTGCCAGTCAATCGAAGACACTGATTTTGAGTAAAGCCCTTCTCCACACGCTGGTTATAGCTCGGGGGTAATTACCTGGCTATATAAACAGGTTTTTTTTTTTTTTTAAATGACTACTTCTTACGGACACCTGTTCATATAGTAAGGAGTAGAGACCAGCCTTCGGCAAAATTTTTATTTATTTTTTTTTTTATTGTCGATTAATTTTTAGGAAAAAATTTTTGGCGAATGCAGAGCACGCGCAAATTTGCTAAAAATTTATCTACGGTAAAAATTTCCAGATTTACGGTATTACCAAAAACTTTTGCATTAAAATTTTACACTGGTAAAATAGAATTTGGTTTTGTGTGTTTTCCAAATTGGTTTTCACTGAAATCTTGCAGATCCAACTTAATTAGCACTTATTGTTATATTCTACATTTTGGATTATATGCTACAAGAAAATTTTAAAAGGCGAAAATTGCAGTCTACAAAATGACTGCATTTTCCTCCTTGAAACCTCAGTCACACAAAAACCATGGATGCAAAGACTAAAGGTTAAAGGTCATTCAGTGTGATGTGCAGACTTACAACATCATCAACAAGATCTTTAATGGCAGAAATCCCTAATACAAAGGCCAGGGGCAACAAGGTGGTATACCAAGGCAAAGAACTTATTTGTGGAATCACCTGAAATGAGAGACGGAATCTGTTAGTACAAATATTCACATGCACCAGAACAAAAGGAAGGAAGAGAAAACAGACAAACAAGCAATAAATAGCAAGGTCATTGGGTCAAGGCCACATATCACAGATTTCACTGATTTAACCATTCCCTGAAAGAGAAAGAGATTAAAAGACTTTTGTTGATTAGCTCTCAGGAAATGCATGTATATCAATGATCCTCACAATTTGATAATGACTATATGCTTTGATTCCACTTGTGCTGATAAACCTCTAGAATCGTCCTAATGGGAGTCAAATCAGAATCAACCTTTGAAATATAAATTACCATAAAAAATAGCCAATCAATATCATAGTTTTCAAATAGAATGCGATTACCATAATGTTGTTTTTTAGATTTCAAATGGGGTGTGATTACCATATTATTCTTCTTTATCAAGTTCATCCACACATCATTTGCATTTTGTGGATTCAAAATACAAGTATTTGTCAATGACTGTATTCAGATGATACTCATCGAGGAAAATACTTTGAAGACCATAAATCTATGCATTTCAAAAATTTTATAATTAATCATTGCAAGGGTATTTTTCTAAGAAATATGACAGAAAATAATAGGCAAGAAATGAAAAAAAGTTTTGACCATGCCAATGTTTTAACTCTTGCTTAAAAGATGGCAAGTGTATATATACAATGTACAGTAGAACTTCAATATTTCTAACACTGATATAATGAATAAAATGAATGTATAAAAATGGGCTGGAACTATTAGGTGTTAAGGTATTTCAACCTCTACATCTTGAATCCGTGTATATCTCAAAGTCTTCAGGCACATTAAGTTTGAGATAATGAGGTTTTACTGTAAATGTATAATACCTGTATATTACCTAACATTTAATGTTACACTGCCATTAAAATATATCAAATAATTCTTCATCATCATAGAATCAAATTGAACAAAATAAATGTACTGTTTTTGACTGAAAAACAATTTCCATTTTCAATGTCTACCAGTTTCCTGTTAACCTCATGTCTAAGATATTTTTCAATTTTCTTTCAAACTTTTTCTATCCTTTAATTATCTTTTTTCTTTGAAATTTCAGCATTTAATTACAGTCTCAAGTACCAAAGGCAGCTTCCCACAGGAAACCTGATCACACTGACTGTCATTTAACAAATTGCTGTGTCGGTACTGCCCTGCAGCATTCATGCATCATTATATGCTGTACCAAGCCACTCTGCCTGCTGCTGATCATAAAACCTCAAACTATTTATCTGATTAAATACAAGATCACTTTGGCAGGAAACTCAATTTGTCCATGCACATCCTTAGACAATTCATTGAGATTCATGAGATTTTGCTGCCAATTGAAACCCACCAATGATGTAACATTTCTGCATACTTCCAGATAATATCTTCCATGATTTCTCTGCTCATTTTTTTTTTAAATAAATTTTCTCCTTAAAAGATCATCAATAATACATCTAATAAACAAAACAACTTTGGATTTGATTTTGATTTTGAAAATTGTTTGATAACAAAATTTTATTCAGAATCAAATAACTCTTAGGTATGAAAAACATGCATATATAATAAAAAAAAAAAAAGGCTTTTGTGAGGAAGATGTGAAATTTGGACCCACAAAAAAGACAAAAATTATTCGGAAATAAAAATGGCTGTTCTGTATATTACCTGCAGAATGAGGAGACATAGAAAGTAAAAGTTGGCAATCCTTTGGAACTGCTCAAAACCATTCTTTGGTAAAAAGGTGAGGACAGTATATTTGGATGTACAGATGTAGTTGTTCTACAAGTAGAAAAAAAAAAGGTTAAACAGACAGCAAAGCAAAATTCTGAACTCTGAACGGTAATTCTGAAAATGAGGATGTTTAATTTAGTCAGTACTCTCCCTGAAATCAAAACATTACATAGTGCACACTGTATAAGATGAACAGATAGCAAGCATTCTGTCCTGTTATTAATTAACAAATGTTATCATGAATAATTTTGGATATCAATCAATACCAAACTGATGATAAATATAATATCAGTACATGTATTTTCACAATATGAATACTTTTGTCTGAGAAAAAAAACCATTTGGTCCATATTTGGATGAGTATCATTTCATATAACGAAAGAGACCATGTTTGATTGACTCGTGTAATATTAATAAAAGGATTTCATAAAAATCAGAGATATCAAATGCATCATTAAATCAAAAGATTGCTAAAAAGGATTTACAGAATAGAATCTCCTTAATCTTTTGACAGAATAGAATGGCTCTCAGTGTATATACATATTGGTTCATTTTTTTTTACCTAGACAGGAGAGAAAGGAGAAGGGATCTTTTTTTTAAGGGTGCTTTACTATATTACATCTTTCATATCAGTAACCATGTGTACAAAAGTAAAGCCATGATAGATTCTGACTTTTTTCTTTAGATAGTTTCAACTGACTTTGTCCTTGGGCCTTTTACCCTTAAAATCAAGATGTCTAGAGTTCTGACATAGTAACTCTCCAGCTGCAATATCGTCCAAATCACGTTGCCTATTTCCCCCCAAAAAACCTCTCTACCCATATAATTAGGATTCCTATCAATTTTTAAAACTATGTTCTGAATCCTGATGAAATCCATACGAGCTCTTTACGAGCTCTTTACGGTAAACTTGCCCCATTAAATTTCCCCCCTCTGTGGCCATTGTAATTCCTGGCAGCAGTGTATCCCTGATTGTCTTTGTCCCTCACCGTCTCTTGTGGTGCTTTCTTTAATCACTCCTCTGACAATATTTACTTGCAGGTCCCCACCTCATTCGGTTCAATGGAATCAATTCTGAATCAGCGACCGAGACAGCGGCTGATCGATGGTCAAAAGCATCTCACAAAACAGGTTTAATCAAAACGACCCTTATTACTTCTGATCAGTTTAGATGACTGGATGTTCATGGCCATTTTCAGACTATATCAATCTCCTTTACAGGAGACTTGAGCTCTAGGAAAATATTCAAATATTAAATCCAAAATATTGCGGACTTTTTCTTTACAAATTAATACCAGCAGTTTATGTCCAAATATATCATATGTAAAATTTTAAGACAGATCTGATGGGTATTAAATCATTGTTGAACATCCAGCCTCCTTAATTAAAGAATTTTTAGCCCTCTCCCTTCTCCAATACATTCTTAAACAACTATAATTCAAATATAAAGCTGGTTTACAATACATGTATTAGTATGGGTTGTGAAGTCAACTCAATGCTTAACGCAACAATACTCAAATAAGCTGAGGATTAGAAAAGGCAAAAACGGCTGCAGTTATAGTGTTTCTAGAGAGACCAATGAATTTGCACATGGTGAAGTCATTTGTCATTGGAATGACTTTACTCTCCACAGAACATAACAAACAAGGAGATCCCATGTCAAAATTCTCATCCCTCATCGTTACTGTACAATAACAAAGCCCTTACAAATGTTTGTTTTTCTCGGGATAACATTTATTTCTAATGTCACAAACAGTTACCCCAATCCATGTATTGAAAATCAACAGCTTGTCAATTTTTATTCTCTCAATAAAATGTGTATTTGCTAGGAATATTCAATATCAATAATATTAAAAGCTTCACTACTCAAAAAAAATAATAAAAAATAAAATTTAGGCATGGATAAAATCGATAAAAAAGATCTTCTGAATTCCTGATTTATCCCAATTTGGGAATTGCCACTGATAAGAAAATTCCGGTCAATTGCCTTATATTTTAATATTGTTATACTTTGAACATGTAAAAAACTAATATTGAATAAAACAAATGTACTTTCCTGAATTGGATAAGTTGATAATTTTTTTATTCGTAGTGTTTGAACAATGAACAATGAGAATCTTACGTTTGGGCAACAAAACAAGATGATTTTTACATAAATTGGTTTTATACATTTTAAAATATTGGAATTGATATTTGCCCATAGCATTCATTAGAAAAAAGTAAAACCCTTTCGATTCAATCTAGATGTTTATGAAATGAATTTAGAATATGAAGGAAGACAAAAATTGAATTGAAAATATGGCTTGGAAAATCAATAAAACATTTAGTGTGATGTCACTCATCATAAGACCCTTTGACTCTTCAACTGAAACGTACCACTGGAATTCTCGTTTCCAATCAGATTTCAAAGCATTCAGCACAAATATTATCACAACTGAGTAAAAATATGTTGTCCATTTCACGTAGTAACACATTATTGCAGATAAACAAACTCTACTGTAGATTCCTAATTAAACGCGAGGAATTAATATCCGCGTAAAATCGCGAGAAGCACCTTTCGCGGATTTTAAAATCTCGCCATTATTTTCTTAGAGTTGTGAACTATAAGAAATAAGGAGAAAAGTTCCACGTTCGCGGTTTTATATTCTCGCGATTTGATACAAACCAGCGGGATCGCGGAATAAAGTACTCGCGTAATATAAGGAATTTACAGTATTTATAAGTGTTGTGTGTGACATGCACAAATCTTTGAAAAATATTTTCAAAGAATAAATGCATGTTTATAACAGAAATTATACCATACATAAGTATAATCCTCAATTCAGCAGTATAGAAACCATACAGGTATTTACTGAAAGACATCCTGGTGAAATACACTTTGATGAAATGCTAATAAAAGATCATGGTCTAGTGATGTTGTGCAATAAACACAAGGTTTGAATCAGCATTAGAAAATAAGTTCACATATAGAATATATGTTAAACTTTCTGTACCCTCAAAAAACTGATTTTAAGCAAATTGTTAAATATCCCGACCCTCTCACTAGATGAAACATGACCAAAAATTGTTCAAACGATGGACAAGGACAACAAAAACTAGAAAAATATGCTGACATTACATGCCGGTAAATCAAATTATGCTTTAAATTTCCTTCAAAAATCATTATAATTTTGCAAATTTAATAAATTGAGTGTACTTGGTAATAATTAACCACAATGTGAACTAAATAAAAAGAAAAGGTAACAGGAGATTAGCCCTACATCCACAAACAAAAAGAACAATTTGCCAATCATATTCCTCACACTGAAATTTTAACTCACAATACATGTTATATCTGTCACAAATCACCTGCATGAAGTGAAATAGATACAAAGCACCTCACAAACATCCTTATTTCTATTAACTGTCTTGCCTGTATGCAAGCCTATCTAATCAATTTGAAAAACTTCCTATTGTGTAATTTTAAAAAATTGTAACAAATTTAAAAGTGCTTAAATGAGAACATTTGGTGAAAAATAATGGATGGCAGTTGTCATAAATTTCTTCAAATGGCAATCTATAATTGTGAATAAACTGACACAAGGGGGTATTCATCAATGCTTGATGTGCAGCTAGTGGCATTATAAAGTGCAAATTTTATTCATGGAAATACAGGACCACCATGAGTAAAAATATTACCAAAATTGCTTCCGGAGGTGTAACACAGGTTGGGCAATTTCACTGCAGCAATGATGAATAATTGGTCATACGGGTCTTTAAATTTGCCAAACTTGCTAGCTAATATCAAAAATTGTCACAGAGGAGAAAATTTTTTCTCCCTATAATACTGCCTCAAGTTCATCTGAAACTATTTACCATTAGTTGCATGTTATTTCTTGAGTTTTAATTTGGTGTATGGCACCATTGAATACACCTAATACGGTAAACAAAAATGATTAAAGTTGTATGCCCAAACCAATACCTATCCCTCCATCCCCACCCATTCAATAAACCACCATCCTATTTGTTTTCCTTTCCCTTGCCACCAACATCAATATACAATGTATAATGATTCATATCACAAATTGTTATTTCATGTTTTAACACTTATGTCATCTTCAAACCATGTAATTCTTATGAAAATGTGCACTTTAATTAGTAAAATATTTGATTTGGTCGGTCATCCTACGTAACAACTATATAAAATTATTGTTTAATTTTTTTTTTCTCTGTTTATCTTTTTTAAATCCTGCTTTTCTTATACTTTTGTATATAATTCTTCTGCACATCATGTAACATTATATGTTTTGAGTGAAATAAATGAACTTGAACTAAAAGTTAAGTGCTAGTTAATTAACACATAATTAACACATAAGCAATGAATAAGCATTTATGCAACTAAAACAATTAAGAGGCATTCATGCATTATCTCAGTCCATTCTGAAGGCCTGAATTCATACCCTGGCCCATGAATTAAAATTGCCAATGATTCATGATATGTACATATGAATCTATGAATTTACATTCCCAAAAACCTTTTTTTAAAAATTACAATTCGGATTAAACTTAATTGCTCTGCCTCCATGCTTGATTCCATTAGACACGTACAGTCGCACCTGCTGTTACGGCCACCTTTAATCAGCGGCCACTCGCCATGAGCGGCCAGTTTCAATCCCGCCCGTTTAGTTTTTCACTATATTTTAACTGATTTAAGCGGCCACCTGTCTAACGCGGCCAGCGGCCAGTGTTTTTAGGTTCCGTGGTTTCAACATGCCTGTTTTCAACGGCCATTTTGTCTGTTTTGTCACATGACTTCTGACTCTGACATGTGACCCCGTATCGAAAGAAGCCGAACTTCGACAGTTGATAATGAGTTAATGACAAATAATTAAGTGTTTAATTTGAAGTCTGCTGAGATTTAATGAGATAATTGATTATAACACCTGTTTTGTGTTGTTTATATATCTACATGTACTTATATACTTCATTACAAAGTTATTAAATGGCCAGTATTGCGCTTAACAGCTTAACATGTACAGCAATTTGCCGATAATACGCCCCTTTTTCTAGAAAATTTCTTTGAGAGAATTAAAGGGGTGCCTATTATACACCCCAATGGAATTTTGACACTTTTTTAAGAGGTTAAACATTGGCTATCGTAGTTCAGTACATATCCTTAGTACGGAAACGCTACTTCTGATTGTTTACCGCATTTAATCAATTGAAGATTATTGTTTGGGCGTATTTAGCAGAAAATGTTTTGCTCTTAATCCTTTGATAGATAAATTAAATTAAAACGGCCATTTAAAATTAATATAAACTGTTTATTCAGCAGTCCGAGCTGTGCATTCACCATCTCCGTGTACGCCGCCATTACAGATGCTATTAATAAATCTGTGCAATAGAGCCAAAATGAATATACTCGGTGTTTTTTCTTCATTAATTTGAAACCTGGAATAAGAGGCCACCTGTCTTAAGCGGCCAGTTTGTCATTGTCCCACAAGTGGCCGCTTAAAACAGGTGCGACTGTATATTTGTTATTTATCAACTGATTTTTGAACTTATCCGAATCCTATAGTATTTGTCAAACCGTGTCCTGTGAATCTGATCATGAAAATTGAACAATAAAGAAATTTAAATGTCACCACAGATCTAAGACAAAACACTCTATGTCTATGTAACAATAATGTACATGTAACAAAGATACCTTTGCACAGTTGAACCACCTGAATCATATTTATAACTGTCCTAAGACGGCTTGATGGTTGGGGCCATTTTTAGACTATATCAATCTTTTTCAGAAGAAGAGATCAGTATGAAGATATAGAAAACAATTCAAAAATTTTAAGGTTAAAATATTTGAAATTTTTCTTTACTGTATAATAGTTTATGGCTTAAGGACACACGAGACGTTCCTCAATTTTATATAATTTTCCTTGATATATTATTCCTTATTTATTAACATTTAAACCTGTTAATTCCCAAAAATTCAGGGTACATTACCAGGCTATTTTCGGAGCTAGAATATTTAGAAATTTCCTTAAAATAGCATGCAAAATGCATTTGAATGCTTATAAATAAAGCCAAAGTATAAATTTTCAATTGAACACTTTATATCTAAATAAAAAAAGTATCATATAACATGAAAATATAATTATGGAATTACTTAGTGGAAATCTTCACCTTGTGGAGAAAGGAAATATAGAAAAAAATGGAAGATAGGTTGTGTCTGACCTTTAAAGAAAACATACCAAAAATTTAAAGGTAGATCTGATAGATAATGTGTTGTTGTATATGAGTGCCTAACCAACACAGGTCCATCAGTATCTGATTTGTCAGCTTATAGTGATAATGTTCTTCCAACCAGAATATCCTTTAACATTATTCCACTGGGGTTTTTTCTTCTTTTTACTAGACTTTCTGTCAACTAAATCATACTCCTGGTTTTAATTTATTCATAAAGACTATGATTTTTATGTACTTAAGAGATGTTTATTACTTTAATGTACCTGGTAGTACATGTATACCAATATACCCGTATCTAAACTTTATGAAAATCAATAACCAGTAGGTCCAAATACCAATATCCACACATCTGAAAATTTTGACTACTGAAACTTTAATCTGCTGTTTCTTTAAGGTTATGCATCTCCAGTATATGTACACTGAACACAACATGCTGCAAAATGCTACATGCTGGTATACTTACTGCATATTCAAACTGGGCATTGTATTCTGGATCACTGCTTTTGATTTCTCTTTCTATTTCTAAAAAATAAGAACATCAAAATATTTAAAATGATTAAAAAATTTATACACTTTCATATATAGATGTTTGACATATTAAATGCTTAATAAACAGAATTTTCAAAAAAAAAATTAACAGAATGAACATGATACTTTCTGCATTATCGAATTTCAATTCAATATACACAGATGTTCATAGCTATTGTCACAAATATCTTTCAACAATATTATCAACGTACATTCATTTCTACCTATACAATAAACTGATGCTTATATTAAATTCCTACTTTAGAGGATGCTTTTGAATGAAGAAGAAAGGTGTGTGTGGGGGTGGGGGGTGGGAGAAGGTCTACAAAATCTCAAGGCACTTAATGATTCTCCGTCCATGATGTTTACAATGCACTGATCATTTCCATGATACTAATAATCTATATAATTCAATCAGCATAATTTGCTGGAATTTTTTTTTCATTATACACTCGTACACTCGCGAGAGTTGACCTTCTGATTAAAAGCTGATACAAAATCTCAATAAATATATATACTTTGTATTATCATCAAATTTCTACTTAATCTACCGGTATCTGGAGTAAAACATTTATTCCTCAACAAAAGCTGATCTATATAGCAAAACAAAAGACAAAACATCAAAAGGGATTGATGGACAGTTACAGTAATACTGTAAGCTTATAACCATCAAACTTCCAACCTCCTTTTGGATAACTGTAAGCAACAAGCCATGTCATACCTGTAATATCAGATACCTTTCCACTGCAAAACATAATCCAACATTAGATCTATCCACAAAAATTCCAAACACGCGACAATGAGGTTTGGAGCAGTTCACACTTCATGGTTTTTGTCATTTTTGCTTATTCTCGAAACAAACCATATGAAATTTTAAAAAACAAAAAAATTCTTCTGGAGATTATCCTTATCGATGGGAATAAACAAATACAGAAAATCCTAATCAATATAGTGACCTTTTGCGAATGTATAGTAAACTCCACAAAAGTCTGTATTTACATGAATAATGAAATCTTTTTTAACATCTTGTTATCAGTGGCACAGAATGGGTCATGAAATATTCATCATATAGATCATGTGTATGAACACTAAAACAGAAGCACAAAGGAGGGAAAACCAACGAATTGATCAATTATCAGATTGATCTGAAAATTGTTGATTCAAAGTCGTCCTAGCTGTGAAGCAAAGCCCACAGGTGAATATAAACAAGGGACTGAATGCTTGCAAGAGTGGCTAGATCCTTTTGTGATTCGCACTCAAGTGTACACTGGTCCCTTTTAGTGGGGTTACGCTGTTTGTTCAAACTAGGCAATACTTTTACGAATATTGATATCATTATATTATAGGGGAAGAATCTGATTTCACTAAGAGACTCGTCACTTGCTGCATATCAAACAAAGCCAAGCACAATTTTATTAACAAAGTCTCTACAGAGATCTAGCTTCCTGGAAAATGGCAACTATAATTGATGATTCACCATGCCTTCAAAGTGTCCGAAAACACACTTTTTCCTCATGATTCACTTAGACAATGTGGAAATTAGACATGATAAGCTGTACATGCTCATAATTCAATTGATTGGTTCACTGGCAGAACCAAGGAACGGAAAATTCTCCATATCAAGAATATGATTAATACAAATGGATCTCAGATATGGAAATTCTAAGATATTCAATGAAGGAAAAAATATGGTAAAAAATTAACAAGATTAAGCAAAACTAGTTTTTCACTTAAGGCGAACAGATCTTCAGCCCCCTAAATTTCAAAGTGGTGTTATCCTCCTTAAAAAGCCTGATTTTAATGCTTTATAAATATATAATTATTTACATTTGCAAATATGTTTCCTTATATGAACCTATAGAATAGTGAAAATGTTCAATTCTGTGTGAACTTTTTCATGACGTCACAATGATCATAGCACACTCTTATCGCTTGTCGGTAAGATTATTGTTAACATAAAATCTCTGTAATTTTAACAATTCAGAACAATTTGCCTTTTTCAAATGTAAATATAAGTAATAAACAGCAATGTTTAAAAGTTCACTGGGATATGAACTTGGTTGGTACGTGATCAAATTTTCTGAGAAGCCCTACGGGCTTCAAAGGATTTGATCACGTGACCAACCAAGTTCATATCCCAGTGAACTTTTTAACATTACTGTTTATTTCTTAAAGAATGATAAAACATTACCAGTATATACCGGTACAATATATTGATATCAAAGAAATATTACTATGGTATCCTGGCGTTTTACATAGTTTGAGCATTCATGAGAAGATGAGATAAAAATAATGGAAAATATAGGTTTGTGAAATTATAGAGCAAACCTGGACTGTCAACCCCAACAACCAGTGGCGTAGCTACCATGTATGCTTATATGCCTGAGCATGCACATCATTTGGGAAAAAAAGGAAGAAAGTAAAAAAATAAATAAAGAAAAAAAATTAAAACTAGTAGACTAATTGTTCTCGAACAATTAGAGGTCTTTCCACCTCATTATTTTTTAGGTTTATTATAATGTTTTTTCAACTAAAATTAATGAAATATATTCTCTGCGATATTTCATAAAAAATTGTCAAAAGATTACGATTGCAAAATATTTGTTTGACCTTGACCTTAGACCTTTATGTCATTTTGTTCAGCTAAGGTAGACGCTCCCATCCCAAGTGCTCCGAAGTCTCTATGATTAATAATAAAAAAGTTGGAAGCGATTTTATAAAAATTTAGATTCTTTCAGGGGCAATAACAACTAGAAGGGGGCCTCGGATCCTTTCGGTATGAATAGATTAAAGAATCCTCTATCTGTTCTAAAGACATTGGTAAAAGTTCCAAGTCTCTATCTCTTATGGTTTATGAGGAGTAGAGATAACAAGCATTTCGTACAATAGGGGCAATAACTCTGTAATTATTCAAAGGTATGAGTCAAGGGGCTATATAATTATTTTAAAATGTCTTAAGATGTCCTTCTATATCCATGAAAAAGTTTTTATCTACCACCCTAAACAAAATAGATCTAAAAACTCATTAATTAACAGATTTTCAAATGACCTTGACCTTTGACCTTTATGTCATTTTGTTCGGCCAAGGTAGACGTTTCCATCCCAAGTGGCCCGAAGTTTTTACGATAAAAAATAAAAAAGTTGGAAGTGATTTTATCGAAATTGAAATACTTTCAGGGGCAGTAACTACTGCAAGGAGGCCTCAGATCCTTTCGGTATTAATAGATTGAAGAACCCTCTAAGTGTACTGAAGACATTGGTAAAAGTTACAAGTCTCTATCTCTTATGGTTTTAGAGGATTAGCGATAACAAGTATTTCGTACAATAGGGGCAATAACTCTGTAATTATTCAAAGGTATGAGCCAAGGGGCTAAATTTAAAAATGTCTTCAGATGTCCTACTACATCCTTGAAAAAGTTTTTCTCTACCACCCTTAACAAAAGAGATCTAAAAACTCATTTATTAACAGATTTCCAAATGACCTTGACCTTTGACCTTTATGTCATTTTGTTCGGCCAAGGTAGACGTTTCCATCCCAAGTGGTCTGAAGTCTTTATGATAAATAATAAAAAAGTTGGAAGTGATTTTATGAAAATTTAAATACTTTCAGGGGCAATAACTAATAGAAGGGGGTATCGGATCCTTTCGGTCTTAGTAGATTGAAGAACCCTCTAAGTGTACTGAAGACATTGGTAAAAGTTCCAAGACTCTATCTCTTATGGTTTCAGAGGAGTAGCGATAACAAGCTTTTCGTATACAAGGGCAATAACTTTTTAAGTTCTTGGGGTCATTAGGCACAGGGTCATTTGGTATCATAACTTTTAATGTTCAATCACAAAAAGAAAAATTTGTTTCAATATCTCTTAAAATAAAAAAGTTTTCCCGTGGAAAATAGAGTAGAAAAATAATGATAAAAAACATAAGAAATACAAAAGGTCTTTCACCTGAAAGGTGGAAAGACCTAAAAAGAATTCAAGTATTAAGGTCTATACTTAGTTATTCCATCAACCCGTTTCCGTCACCTGGTTCGTCTGCATTTGAACTATACTACTTTATAGTTTTACACATCATTTTAAATTTCCCCCCATAGAATATCACAGCTTTATTGAGATATTCATTGCCATAAACTAGGTGAAAATGAACTTAAGAATAAAAGCTTTGAGTGGGTCAAAAACATACGTCAAAAGTTTTTTCTTCTTTTAGCTTTTAATAAGTTTTGTGATTTTATTTTATGCCTAAACTATAACCAAAACAATTTTAACTGCCTAAAAATATGCTTAAATAGTGAGCATTCCTTTCAATTTCTGCGATGATTTTAAGTGTTAAAAATCCTCAGAATCCATGAGCTTCCGGGGCCTTCGCCCCCTGGGCCCCCACCAGGCTTCGCCCTGGACCCACTGGAGGCCTCATGGCGGCCCCCAGACCCCCTGCCATTTTAAGCATGCACTTCGTTTCTGGTCTAGCTACGCCACTGACAACTTCTACTTAAAACATGAAAGAATGTATGTGTTTACTCTTTTTACAACTGAGTTAAATACATCATTACTATCACACAAAATAAGCACTATAAAACTATCATACATACATGTACACATCTTATAACATGCAAGTCAAATTTTATGATATCCTGTTATTATGAGTTATCAAACTTTGCGAAGGACCAGACAACAATGTTGTTTCCAATAGCATTTTTGCTTTTGTCCGTATCTGATTCAGTATATATTTCATGTGTTCAAATTTATTAATTATCATATGCCCAGATTCTGCAAAGATTTTCAGAGCTTCAATTCAGAGTAAAAGTGTAATTGCATGTCTACTGGCTAAATCCTAGAATGAATGAACTGCTCAATCTATAGCCAGCAATTAATTCTCTTGTTTTAGACCAGAAATACATTAATTAAATGTAACATCAGTATTATATACAATGTGTCACTTAAAAGTGAAAATAATTAAGGAATAAGGAATCATTCTTTGAGTATTATGAGGTGATAATTTTGGTCTGGGCGTGATCAAATCCAATAAAGCTAGAAGGGCTTTATGATAGATTTGATCACGCCCCGACCGAAATTATCACCTCATAATATTCAAAGAATGATTCCTTATTACTTATATTTATAAAATTTAAGCCATTGTACAATTAAATATTTGAATATAAATAAGCAAACCACGCTGGCGCCCCAATTATACGTCATTTGAAGTTATTGAGCTGTAAAGTACAAAATCGATACGTAGTGTTATCACAGGCGAAGACACTGGAAAATGTAAATATTAAAGGATAATGCAAATTTCATCTCCTTTTTAAGTGATGACATTTAACTTTGTATATTAAAGGCAGATTTATGGTACGAATAAAAAAAAATCCGGATAATTTAGAGTTATCGAACATGGCTGAGGATCGAATTTCGCTAATTCAACAGGATTAAACTTCCAGAAAAAGGGCTACAGAGCCACTTCAATATAAAATGCACCCATATTACTGCCTAACAGGGTAATACATTTATATTTTGTAATAATCTGTTTTAAAAACACCACCGCACAGAGAAAACATTACTTTTCTGTCTGGCCTACAAATATTCAAAACATGTCACTAGGTGGCATTAATCACAAATAAAAAGCTCAATGCTTGCCAAAAAGGTATCTCATCTTTAGATACTGTAGCAATTAATTATCATGTTACTAACATTGAGGAATTTAATTAAAATTAAACCCATATCTTCTTCATAGAAATATCTTATTCGTAAAGAACAGCTCAGTTGTTTCTCTTCAATGTTTTACCATTTATCTGAACAAAAATGGCCTTGATTTAATTTTAAGTTTGAAACTTTGAAAGTCTAAATAATTTTGCAAAACGTGTGGGGTTTTTAATAAACATAACAATATCCTCCCATCCCCTTCTTGATCTCTAACTGGGAGAGAATTCAAATGGCTATGCCTTGCCAATTTATAAACACACAAAAACTGATTACTAGATTACTGAGGATGGTGCATCCAATTTTTCTTCACACAAAGAAGCAGATTAACATATACATAGACCTTGAGTTGGAAATTAAGGCTTAACAAGTGATCCACAAAACTTTCAAACTGTTGCTGATTCACATGTGAACATTTGAAATTGGAAAATTCTGGAAATGAGATATCATAGAATTCAACCAGCATTCATGGATGAAGTGATGTGCTTGGGTCCTAAGTTTTATCCTCCATCTTATAATCATTCTTCCTATGTACCTTATCAGTTTCACCACTTACTAGGTACACGTATTTGCATTGAACAGTGTAACCTAGAGGGCTAGAAAGCCTTTTTGCTGAACCATTGTCAATCATTTTACCAGTTGTTAAAATTACAAGATAGATAATGTGTCAATGTAAGGGTGGGGTCTGAGGGTAAGGAGTTTTAGATGAGAGGCTGAATAAAAACTTCCATGGCAATGGTGGTCAATAATTTAGAGGAGAGTTTAATAATCCCTGGTTGGTTGCACTCAAATATAAATCAATGACAAAATACATGAAATACGGTGGATAAGATGAAAGATACCTTGTCTGAATAAGAAATGGTTTTGCATAAATGTTATCAAATTGAAGACAAGGAAAGACCGAGATGCTTTATCATCAATACAACATGTACAACTATAACATATGTAACAAGATGGCTGATCAAGTAAATTGTAAAAAAAAAAATTTAACTTCACTTTTTTATGAATTTTTTTTAAAATGTCATATACCAGGAATTTACACAAATGTCACATTATTTTCAATGGGGATCATTCCAAAGATATCAGTAACATTGTCATGAAGCATGGAATATGACTAAAAGATATTCAAATGTAAAGATTCCATTTTCATTTATGCATGTTTATTCTTCTCTCTTCAAATCAGGGGTTCACTTTTATCTATAGCTACAGTTAAGGTAAAACTCTTCAAATTTTATAGGGCTCCAATATCTTAATACTGATTTATTGAGCAATGTGTTTTTGGATTTCCCCACTATGCTTAAAAAAAATCTAGCCATAGAGCTCATAAATGCAATCATGAAGTTTACTAGTATACTAATGCTTCTCAATTCTCTTGAAAATAAATGTATCTTAAAACTTTGTTTGAATCATTCTACTGTTCTTGGGATTTTATTAACATTAAAACTACAACTACTTAATTAAAAAGTAATTAACAGCTGCATGGTCATTAAAGGCCTCCCTCCTATTATTACTTTTTTTAGTTTTAAAAGTAAATCAGGAAGTATTTCATTGCTGATCTCTCAATCACTTTCCTTTTTTATCTATCAACAAAAAAATGACTTCCTTGTGCTTAAAATTTTTTTACATACCCTGTGGTTTTTCTGACTTCCAAAACTGCATGTTGAGGCTAAACTGTAAAAGAAAAAATTCATATGTATTGTTTTAAGTCAATCTTTCAAAATATATCACTGACAAAGAATTCACAGGTATGTTTCAGGACCCAAAATGATACCAACGTAACCAATAAACTGATATCACCTGACTCCACAGAGCTTTCCAGCGGAAAGGTGTGGCATGTTTTAATTGAAATCGGAGATGACTAGAGAGATTAACTTGTACACCCTTTTTTTACCTGTCTCTTGCATCAAGCAAACCAGCATCAAACTTATCTTCCAATTCATTTTCAGTGGCTGAAAGAAAATGAAAACCCTTATTAATGTAGGTATACAATGTACAACTAATGTCCTGAAAATTTGAAATGTCAATAATGAAAAATTATTTCCATGTCTCCGGAACAAACTAAATTTAAAGCCATCTCATTATTAATACACCAACCCACACATGTAATTATTCTCTATGGAGAATATTGTGTAATATTCACTGATAATGAATTACCTGGTACCTTTTAAAGGGTATACATTATTACGTAATTAACAATTTCACAAACAGAATAAATGAATGAATTCAAATGACACATATAGTTTCCTCACTCAATTCCATGACATCCACATTAAAATCATACATAAAAGGTTCATTAAAATCCAAGCGGATTTTCAGCTTCAATGGCTGTATATTTATCTCCATTTTCATAAACTTGAAAAGCATATTGGTCAGCACAGGGGTGGTGGTCTGCTTCTCTTCTCTTTGTAATGAAAAGAGAAAAGGAGTGGAATGTCATACCTGGCTTGTGAAGATGTATAACCGAGTGCTAGAAACATTTTACAGATTCTTCCTTCAACTTCCATACCAGGTAAACCGTAATTATAAAACAATTTCCTCTCCTATCTGACAATACACTCCAACAATTGAACTCAAAAATAAATTCTTACTACATGTAGTTTGTTCTAAACTCTAAATTCTGAATCACTAGGACCTGTCGTCACAAACTTTCCTTGAGTCAATACTCAGCCCCAAGTCCAAGTATTCACCTTAAATTTATGTACTTTTCAAAGGATTTGAGTTGAAAACCAGTTGAGTGATTGATGTTGGGGCCAGGTATAATAAACAAAATCCAAAACATTGACAAGAACAGCCTCACCATCCATGTGATCAAGATTTAGTAAAATTTCCCTGCATTTCAAACAATTTTCACCTCTAATGTACAGTGGTTCCTCTAAGTAGGTCACACAGTAACAATAGACTGCAGGGCATAAACCTGTCACTTATACAATACAGCTCCACTAATACACTGCTCCATCTGATAAGAGGGACGTGGTTCCCTTAATAATAGGATCTAAGGCCGATCTAAAGCATTTGATAGCTCAGTCTACCTGCTCATGGTGATAGCCTGGTAAGCATGGTAAACGTTCATAACTGCAGGAACCACCTGTGTTCAACACAAACAGAGTGTACATCAGCGGTCTGCTTCAGTGTCTGCTTGGATGATGAATCAATTTCCTTATTGTCCCGAGTGTGTGGAAGTGTGGTAGAGATTTCTGCCACACTCCAATCAAAACAATTTAAGCACTGTTAACCCGTTATCTGGCTAACGCCCACTCTACAACCCCTGCAACAGCTGACCATGCAGGCCTATATACCCAGCCCTAGCATCTTGCATCCATTGAAAATCGTTACACAATGAGACATCCTTTGCATTGACATCTCTTTACAGGATAACTTATAGATCAGCTATACCTAACTGAATTACATGGGTTTTATGGCTCATGTACAGTGAAAACCAAGTATTTAGTACGTGCCATAAAAATTTCCATGATATATTGGGCCCATTTTTTCATCACATAGCATAACGAACAAATTTTTTTAAGTGCTACATACCAGTATTTATTGCTGTCCAGCCATCCATAAATGTCAGCCTTATTCAAGTGTGTAATTTCATGTAAAATTTCAACCTTTGAAGTGAAAACTGTTACTGAGAAATATGAGGATTATTATTTCAAAAAATTAATATTTCAAACAGTACACAACACATGCTGATTCATCGCAAAACAAATATCAGGTAATAAACTTGACAAAGTTTAACTTCCTGTGCGCTTCTGATTTGTCATGGAAGAGTGACAGAATATCGGAAGATGCTATCATCAGGAAGCTACCTTTGATACATTATCATCTACATGAACATGTCTGATAAAATGTTAAAAAAATGTACACAGTCTAACTCATCTACATCAAGATGCAAAACTATGGATACAGCATCATAAATAAGCTTTTCTGAAGTTTTCATCTTCGTGTGTTTTGTTTATAAATACAAGTACTCATTAACACTTCTGAAGCATTGAATAACTCCTTGCATATTTTTAAGCAACCAAGGGTAAAACAACTGATCCATAAAGTAGTGTAACCAACTCTCAGTTCACTTTGATGAACTGTCACTTCATCAATGATATTGAATTTCACTATATATAAAAATTTTCACTTTGATAAATATATAATTATATATTACCAAATTTTCAGTGAGGCATAAGAATCATTGTTTTTAATACCTCATCAACACAGGTGTTCCAGAAAATGCCCTTTCAATTTATATCTCCCAGACTCCTCTTTCCAAATCCCTGAGGGCATTAAACAATATAAATGCTTTACTATATCTGTGTCTTGTTTTGGTGCTAATTATCTGCACCATAGCAACTTCAGGCCACGTACAGCAAAAATGACAAGTACCATAAAAAAAAATAATTGGCATTTGCTTGCTTTGTCTGCAGGTTGATAGAACTTCCAACATGTATACCAGTGGGTCTTCCAAGACAATACACAACAATGATACATCCACCATAAACATTTCCCAAGGAATCCTCATTGTTTTATACGCTGGTTAATGGATACCATGTGTCTCATCATTTCTTGAGAGAGTTTTCCCCACCTTCAACATTATGTTTGCTTTGGATCAATAAGATTCTTGGACTAAGATTGAAGAAAAGTGTCTTAAAGACAGGCAGCAGACATGTGTCAGATAGCTAGTCAGACAATTATCATATATATATGCATGTGTATAATTGTTTGATCAAGCAAAAGTGACCATTCCAGTAAAAAGTACTACGAACTAGCCCATCAGGTCATCTAGTTCCCTGACCCATGGCACTCATATTCAAGTTAACTTAAATTGTACCCCAAAACAGTCTATGCGAAAGACATCGGACCATCGGACCTGACCGATGTGCAGTACCTCTGGTCCGATGCATCAATTTTTACACCGGACCGGAATGTCCGATGTCTTAGTATCTGGTTTTGAGCTTTACTATTTTCACTTTTATCCTCCATCTTTTTTATTGCTGTCAGTTTTCTTTCTTTTCTTTGTAAATCCAAACAGCAATAATTTAGGCTTTCTTTTAATCTTTTTTTTTTCCACCATTCTATCACTGTTTAATCTAAAACCTAAGGACGCTTTATTTAAGGTGGTATGGGACACTTCCATGTTGTGATGTATTGTTTATTAAAATAAACAATAAAACCAAGTGTAATTATATAAAGTAGTTTCATCATCTAACAGTGTAGCGCAGTGGGTTAGAGGGTTTACTATGAATCTGTAAGTCATGAGTTTGAATCCCGCTGGGGGTTTTACAATTTTTACCTCACCAAATACCGGTATTCTTAAAAGCTGTTTTTTTGTTAAATATTGTAAAATTTGAAAATTCTAAACAGGTGAAAGTATTTCAATTATAATGTACTTTAGTCCACATTAGTATCGACAGATGTCCCATACCACCTTAAACTACTTCCTCATAAGTTTATTTCATCAAACATAAAATTGACCGAGAGTTTAGTAAAAATAACTTGAACTTCGATCCCGATCAAATAATAGACGATCGCTGACCAGAATTTACTCAGTCACAAAAATGTCACATACTCAATTTCTGGTCGCAAAATAAAATTTCTCGGTCTGACAAAATTTGGTTCGGTCCTGTGTGTTTATTGATTACACAGGACCGAATGTCCTGTGTGGTCAGACAAACTTTTGCATGGACTGCCAAAACAGCAGTCAACTCAATTTCAATTTTGACTAAGATGACCAGCCATGAGGCCAAAAATTTCATTCATTATTCTTTATAATAAAGTTGTTATTTTTCTTCCAAGTTTTATATTTTATCATCAGACCTGGGATATGTTTAAAGCTTCCTAGGTTTAAAGCTCCCTTTTATCACTCCATGTTTAAAGTTATATTTCGAAATACCTAACCCCTGATTTCGTCATAACACAAAAAATATTTCAATATACATGCATGCATACAGTTTACTGTAGTCATGGTAGTCATGTCTCTTATTTCAATTACATGTAACAAAGGAAATTTAGCAATTCCTTAAAGACATTTAATTGGTAAATATCTCTGTTAATAGTCACTTTAAATGGTAATAATTAATCTGTTAAACATAATTCTCTTAGTTTGTCATCTCAACAGTGCAGTTTTAAACTATAGTAGCTGAGATGTCGAAGATAAAGTGTACACAGGTGCTATAAACTTGCAAAGAATATTTTTTTTCCCTTTAGTTCATTAGCTACTAGAGAGGTCAATTTGAATGTGTGACTCTATGAATATGTGTATAAAGTTCTAGAAGCATGTTCACATATATCTGAACCAAATGGTGGTGTTTCGTTAAATAACCTGCACATGTATACATATATATGTAATACAATTTGTTACAAAAAATTCATCATAGACTGTCTCTTAAGTATAACTGTTTCTCAAATGGCTTTGATGAAACCAGATACAAAGTCTTAATAAATTAGTCCTCCTCTTCACAAAAAATACCCCTAATAAACTTATACATTTCAAGTTAATTCTTAATTTATTCCAGATAATGTAAATTTATGTATTACAGATAAAGGATATGTAAGAGTCAACATTCAAAAAATATATAACATTTAATTACACATATTAACATTAGACAAAGTACAAGCAATATAATAACAATACACAACTCAGTCAAAAGTAAATGTTACTGGTAAGGGGTATCACTAATGTGCTTTTTCCTTTTACATGTAAATACACCTTACCTCAGATCCGCTATTTAACAGGGTTTGTCTACTACATACTACATTTGAACAATATTGAGCAGGAAATAACAACACTGTACCAAACTTAAGTGAAGTGTATTGGATGTCAACCTCTTCACTAACCAAGTACTGATAGAAGCCAACATATTTTGTACACATCGAGATAACATTCGTTTTGAAGCATACCAAAAGAGAAATAACAACGACACTAATATCATAATTAAAACTTGAAAATAAATATGCTTTCTCGTATTTAAATACTTAACATTTTTTTTTATTTTTACTACTGCCGGGGATGGGTAATATGGCTGCGATAATAAACAAAATTTTGCAATCGATTCATTAAAAATAAATCGTATATTGATATTCTATTAATCTAATAAGAATGAACCCAGTGATTGTATTTGTTCTTACCTTATGCCATTATTTTCCACATAAACACTACAGTAAATAATCATGATGTACACTCTTACATGTTCCCGTTCCCAAGGTGGTAGATTATTAGTTTCGAACAAAGAGCCCGGATATGAAGGGGAAACCGGTTGTTTATTTTCAAAAACATATGATGCCATTATTTATCCCGTATATTTGTTGGATATTGGTAGGTATTTTCATCTGTTTATTGATATATCATGCTGTTCTTTAAAACTAGGGAGATATTTATCTGATTGAAAAATTCGAAACTATGGCCGAGTTCCACTATGGGTATGTTGTTTAACATGCTGTCAGAATTGTTTATAAATTAGAGTGAAATACTGTATTGCAAAGAAAAGATAATGAATATAAGATAATATGCTTTTACATCTGTTTATATGTAAACAAAGTAGCGTTATACAATATATACTCGATATTGTATAACGCTACTTTCAGTCTCTGATAAAATTAAAAGTCCCTTAAATTATATCATGTATACATCTATATATAATATATATCTATACATGATATGACGGACTTTTATCAGCTGTATATGTCATGAGGTAGCATTGAAACTTTAGACGTCACAGTAATTTACAACAGTGGCGAAAGAAAAGGGTGTGGTTCTTAAAATTGACTTTTGAGATCACCCCTGATATCTTGTAAGGTTGTAAATAGTTTATTCTGAAACATCCATGGTTAGTCAGCTATTTACACATGATTCATGTATTGTCTTATGTAGAAGAACCAATTACATTCATTGATAATTACGAAACTCCATTAAGCTCACGTCTGTGGCCAAAAAATAATTTTTGCGTTTGTTCGCAAAAATTTTGCGTCATATCAATTTGCGAAAAATTATTGGCGAAACTAATTTCTTTAGCAACGAGAATGAGCTCAATCGGTTTTCGTAAAAAAAAAATACAAGCAAGTTTGATTCATTTTCCCATTTTTAAATTTAATTAAATTAAATAGTAGAAATAGCATAGCCTTTATAGAGTAAATTTATGAACAAACCGACATACATATGTACGTGTGTAATACATGTATATACAGCGCGCATTTACATATTTAGACTATAGATAGCAGCCACTATACGCAAGTTTACGTACCGTTCATATGTACTAAAGAGGTAGGTAAAATTCAAAGTTGATAAGGTAAAATTACTTAAATCAGCAACATTTGGTTTAACAAAGTTCCAATGGTTTGTTGCGGCCACGACTTATTACGTGTTTAATGCAGATTCTTATTGCCATCTCATAAAATATACTAATACATGTAGGTGTATGTCAATCCATGTCTGATAAATCTAGTTTCGTTTATGATATCAACATCGATAATCCCCGGACCCACCCCTTTCACCAGGAATCAATTCGCTTGTCACAGAATATGCTGACTAGATGGCGATTTCTTAATCCTTATGACTTTATAACTCTATATTTCGCATACCTGCAGAACTGTAGCTCCACGGGAAATTATGGCGGACCGCAATGTGGGCGGACTTTTTAATTTAAAAAAAAAAGAGACTAAAAGAAAAAATATTTTATTTTTGATATTAATCAATTGTTTTTTTTTTTTT
>WFKH01006014.1:44853055-44863189 GCA_016163765.1 Magallana hongkongensis
GTGTGTATCTGCAAAGTTCTGAAAATACAAAAGATGAAAGGAATATTCCTACTGTACTACCGAGTACCGTGTTCAAACTTTTTGTCATATCGAAACTGGTATGGTTCATGTAAGATTTTTTATATCTTATATTTGATTAGTTTTTTTTAATGATATGCTAGAGGTTTCATTAAAGCTGATGCAATACACTGGGAGATTAACCAAAAAGAAGCAATGCCTGACCTTAGCTTCGGCGTAATCTACCGCTCTCTTTTGCTGTAAATCGGCTTTGTTTCCCACGAGAACTTTGTATACTTTTTCATTGGAGTAATGATCAATGTCTTCAAGCCATTTGGAGACGTTTTTGAAAGAATCCTATTAAAGAAAATAGTGCAAAATGAAAGCCCCGTGAAATAAAGACACAGAAGGTATTGTTGGGTCAATATTTGTTATATTTAAAAAAAAAATAAAGAAATATTTAAATTGTTGATTTAATCAATCTTCTTTTCATAATATTCTTCTTGAAAAATATCGCGTTTGATATATTTATTATACGTCATGACTGTGTTTGACAAATTGTTAATGTAAAGATTTCACTTTTGATTATAAAAATAACAGGAGGGGTGTAATATTTTATTACTTTGTCAGTGATGTCATAGACTATCAAGATTCCATTGGCGTTTCTGTAGTAGGCAGTTGTGATGGTTTTGAAGCGTTCCTGACCCGCAGTATCCCACTGAAAACAAAAAGCCCATATATACTCTTATTGCAAGGAAGATAATACAGGCCAAATTAAAGTGTGGTTTGGTTTTTTTTTGGTTTTTTGGGGGGTTTTTTGCAAATAAGACACTGTTGATTTATGTACTTCGAATACTAGTATATCTAATTAAACATGTGTAACGAATTGTCAGGTGGTCATTCTGATTAAAAAAATATATGATATGAATTTTTAATGTTTATTTTAAATCTATTGATTAAAACCATTTTAAAACCATACAATGTCTTTTATAGACAAGAAATACTAAAATACCAAATTTTTAAAAAGAACAAAAATTTCTAAAAATGAAAAAAAAATAACACAAATAACAAAATTAATAAATAAAAAAGGAAGAAAGAAATACATAATCTTATATTACTGTAACTAAAGTCTTATTTTCAATACAGTTTAAAGTAAATGTAAGAAGGAATACTATGTGCAATATACATAACCAATAACTCATAGGTAATATAAAACATATTGCATCAGTGAAATAGCGAGGTGCAAATAAGTGTTTTATCCTAATTATTTTACGCATATTCAAGTTTTAAGATTGGTTTGAATGGACATCATACTATGAACATATAGATCCATTGTATCTGAGACAGGCACGTATTTCTGTATTCAAAGTTTACTCCCATATAGTAGCTCTTGTTTCTGTGTGTGCATTTGTAAACACATTCACTGACAACTTACAATTTGTAGACGCACCGTTTTCCCGTCAACTTCTAGTGTCCGGATTTTCTACAACAAAATCATTGTTTCCCTCATGACTCATTTCTTGTTATTTGTTTGATGATACTAAAGCAAAAGCGCTTGTTATATTTCAATAAATTGAATAGGACTATTACTTACAAAATCTACACCGATTGTACTTATATATGTCTCGGTGAAACATTCATCCTGGAAGATAAATTGTACAGGGATAATATTACTAACATTTGTACATACTACACAAACTTAAAATCACTTCCGTGTACAATAATCAGATTAAAGCATTACAACTTTGCAACAACAATTTTAACAACTATATGCTGTATTTATCCTAAAACAAAGTCCTTATGCCCGAAAGATATTAATAATTTTTGCTTCTGAACGACATAATAATGCATAACAATGCGCCGTTTTACATTTTTAAAGGAAATAATTAAAGTTTGCTACGATATACGTTGGAAAGAGTTTTTAAAAAAGTTGACTGGAAAATATGTAAACATACATAAGTATAATAACTTACCGTAAAATTTAGCATTAAACTTGATTTTCCTACTCCGGAATCTCCAATGAGCAAAATCTTGAATACATAATCACTGCATAATCGAAAAAAAAAACTGAATTAATATTTTTCCTTCATTTACGTAAGTGGAGCTTCATTTTTATAAACAATGTTATATGAAAACTTAACTATAATAATCAACATATCTACCTGTCCATTTTGTCAAACTTCTGTGATTTAAAGAGCTGTAGCCACGATCGTTTGTTTATATATATGACGACCGCCGATACACGCTGGAACTATTGAGCTAGTCGTTCGATCACTTCTATTTTTAGTACAGGGGGAATATCTTAATGATTCACTCAAGTTGTACCGTTTTTAAAAGGCGTCACGTGTCATTTTTGGAATTGGTAGGAAAATTGCACCAGCATAATTCTTTGTAAGCGACAACACAGTGTTACTCTCAAAGTTTATTTTTTGTTGGTAAATTTTATAAATTTGGCAAGTCATTGTAATAAATGTTCCTTATATATTTCTTTTAAAACAAAAGCGGTTTTGTAATTAGAACCATTTTAACAAGACCTTGGACTTTCAGTAGGGCGTAGCTATCCATTTCTTGCGTCAAAACAAGTTAAAAATGACGCGGTTTCAAGCGAAATATACACTGATTGCGTAGTCTTAGCTCCAAAGCCAGACAAATCATGTTGATTTCAAAGAGCCATGGCTGAGTGGCTAGCAATGAAATAGACAGGCCTACGTCACATTGCTGTTTGACACAACTACCCAAAGTCCAAGCTCTTGTTAAAATGGTTCTAGTATTTATAAGATTTCTCTCTCTCTCTACATTTTCAATGTGTTTTCAGTTTCTAGACAACATAGATTTGATAATGTATATAGGGTCATGGGGCGCATGCAGACTCAGCCTATCATCAAATTGAATCCTGCAGTTTTCAAAGTGCTCCAATGATCGCGATATGCAAAAGGACACTTACGTTATTGCTTTCATTTCGCCAAAAAAAACACCCCCCCCCCCCAAAAAAAAAATAAAAATAACAACAAAACAAAACAAAAACAAACAAAATAAAAACGAAAAACAAAATTAATAATAATTGTTCAGCAATGCGTAAAGTTAGTTTGGTGAAAAAAAAATCCAGGTATTTTGGTTATTTTAACCTAATACCTTAATATAAAATGCCAATAATTAAAAAGGAGTGATATTACCTTTTTGGCATTTATTTAGTAGGGAAGTTATTGTCTAACAATATTAGATGAGAGCTGCTTCATAAAACTTAGAAAGCTATGATCGAATATCAACTATATAGGGTACTATAAAGTACGTCTACATGGATTTGAATTTTGCAGTACTATATAGTATACACCAGTACACGAAAGAGAACATGGTTGGTTTTTTGCATTTTGGTTTTGCAAAATAAATATAAACCACAAAAACGTTTTCCAACCACAAAGATTATAAATTAAGAAAATAAAGATCTTTTGCATTGCACGTGTATCGATCACATAGAGTACTCATATAGTATAACACATACACTGAAACATTTTTAAAATACGACAATGGCAGTGAAATTCCACTAGATATGTATTTCTATATACATCTAATTCATAGATATCCTATAGTTATGATAAATGTCACAAAATTCCGCCATAATTCACGGAAGTGTAATATTTTATTGCAATATTTTAAACAACCCCATCTCTGCTCACAACACACAAAGAGCTATGTGGGCAAAGATCAGCTATTTGTAAATAATAACGGTCTATGAAATTGAAATAAAAAATAATGCTGTTTTTTGCAATTCAGAAAGTTGTATAAATATAACAGTGATGACTGACAAGTGCGAGCTCGACTTGAGTCTGTCGGCCAGTGGTTCGAGTCTCACTCGTCATGATTTCGTAGCCTGGCGTCTGAGGTGACTTGGGGCGTGATCCTACACGCTGCTCCCTTAGCCTGTACCCTCTCTCCACACCCAGTTCTCTACTCGGCATATGGCCAAAAGTTCCCTTTCATTTTAATTAAGCGAATCTTCTCTTACATATGCGAGATGTCATTTTTATTAATGATTTATTTGCTTCCGATGTCTGTTTGATGTCACTTTTATGACTTTCTTATTCTGGGATCACAAGTAATGTCCCTTCCACATATTGAAGTGGAGCAAGAGGTTCAGGAAAAAGGACAAACTTAACAGCCTCTATGTTTGGTCCCTTTCCGCTGTTCGCGCTTCTTTTTTACTTTTGCTGCTGTCGTATTCTCGGCTGGACCGAGAGTCGTCGGCCTTGCGCTTGTTGTCTCCCCTCTTGGCCTCCTCTATGAACTGACCCAGTCCAAAGGGATCCTCCTCCTCCTGCTCAAACTGAACTGGTCCCTCTCTCCTGGTGTTTCTCTCGGTACCAGCAAACCCTCTGTCTGGCACAAACCTGGGTGTACGTAAAATGGGATAATTTTATTTAGGACAGGAGTCAACCATCGTGGTTATCTTATTAATTGTTTCACAAACAAGTGAAACGCTCAATCTTTCACTTTTAGTAAATATCATCATTAAATAGAATATGCGTATAAATGAATATCTATAAATAAATATCTATCCCCAACTCATTTTCTCATATTTACAAGCTCATGAAAATACATGATCATCTAAAATGATTGAAAAAAAAAATTAAACCATACGTACGTTCGTCAATGCAAAAATATAGTTTAAATCAATTTCAAGTTTTCAAAGTTTGACACACTCCCTTCAAGAAAAAAATTGAATGAACGTAGTTAAAACTTCACTTAATCATACAGAAAATGAAAAGAATGAAGCAGCATATACCTGTTCGACTTCATGATAGTGTCCAAATCATCTCCATAACGACTGTCCGTGCCCTAAAACCAAAGCAGGCACTGTGACATTTTATAAGTAATTATATAAATTATCTTTTTCTTTGAAGATATAGCAGAATATTATAAAAGCAAATATTGGTTGAACCAATATATGCAGTCAATTGTTTCTCAAATGAGTTTCATGTATAAAAAAAAAAAAAAAAAAAAAAAAAAAAAAAAAAAAAGTATTTAAATAATTTCCTGGAAATTGTGAAAATTTCACGTGAAATTCAATCCACATCAATTTGGTGTAAAATTATCCCACACCAATTTCCTTGAAATTATTTGTGCTTGATATCACAAATATATATTGTATGCACTAAACTTGAAAATCACTTCATGTGAATATCACATGAGATTTTTAAACATTATACATTGTATACAATTATACTATTTGATTATTTTGGCCCCACCCTGCAGTCCGAACCCCTGAGCCGTGGTAATAAAATTAACACTTTTGGTAGAGTGCTTTATGGTCTTTCTAAATTTGCCGTCTGTTTCTACTCAGTTTCAGCAGAAGTAAAAATATAGATTTTAAAAAATATTGTATGAATTAATACTATATTACCATTTTGGCCCTGACCTGCAATAAACAACCCTGCCCCGGTGGTCATGAAATTTATAATTTTGGTAGAGCCCTTTAATGTCTTTCAGTTTCAGTGGAAGTAAACAAGAAGTTTTTTTTATCATATATACATTATATACAATTGTAGTATATGACCAATTAGGCCCTGCCTGGCCCCGAGGTTATAAAACTTTCTTGAGTACGATCTCATACTCCAAATCGTACTCCGTGCTCCAAATCGTACTCTTACTCAAGGTATCGAGGTTATAAAACTTTTTCATACTCATACTCGTACTCCGGCTGAGTACAAAACGGCGATTTTCTGAGTAAGCTATGGAACTTTCTCAAAGTCGTACTCCAAACATTTAATCTAAATAAAATGTAGTGCAAACATATTATATTATTACATATTGTAATGTTGCTGTATTATACGCTATAATTTAATCATAATTACATGTATATGAATTAAAATGGAAAGTTTTAACCATTTTATCAATGAAATATCTAGATATAATGGAGGTGAATTTAAGAGTAAGGGAGAGCTGCAACCAAGATTATCAAAATAACTTTTAGATATTTCGCCTCATTAATTAATGTACATATACATGTAACTGTACGTACAAAATAATTTCATTGAATAGCTCGACTTTTTAAGAATTCTGTTTTTAGTCAAATACGACCCATACTTTCCATCATTTAAAATCAAGAAATCAATGTACATGTATCGTTATTAATCAATATTAATCAGATGCACTTGCGGGGTCCCTTCTTTGATTTTAGTTAGAATGTAGGTTACATGTACTTCTAAACATTACAAAGAATGGGGGATGCATAAACGTATAACACTTTCTATTACTTACTTATTAATCATTTATCATTTATGTTACATGCCACAAACCTTTGAAAGGGAAACATTTTATAGAAGTGGCGGATTCAAGGGGGGTGCGCACCCGGCGCCCCCTCCCCTAAAATTTTAAAAATAAAGTTAAATCATACTCCTTTTGACAAAGAAAATGTAAAACTTGCGAGTCTTAATTACCTTATTTAACTCATGGAATTTTTCTACATTAGACTGATTTCAATGGTGTAGTATGAAGAAAACCGGTGGGTTCAATGGTGTAACGTACATAGAAAACCCATTTTGGTTACGCTGTCCTTAGGTTCAAATGTGACAAGTCACCCACAAACCCACCTTTAAGTAATTGGTTATACTAGCTAGTCCTTTAAACGACTCTTCCGTGTTTGTTATAATACAAGCTGGCATAGTTATCTTTTTTAAAACTTCATTTCCATCGTCCTAATGAACTTGATTTTTTAAACTGATTAGTTTCCAGCCATTCGAAAGAAAAAAATAATAGGAAACGTTATATATTATATTTTTGCAAGACAGAGGGATTTGATAACTGCAGGTCTTTAATCTACAAACCTTTAAAAAGTTGTCTGTGGTATATCTTTATGATTGTTTATCTTTATTTTTTTTCATAAAACAGCTACTGTCTGTGGAAAATATTGGCTTTTAAAAATCGCTTTTCGTCTATAGCGTCAAAATGCTGTGAAATGTGATAATTTAGAATAATTTTGTACACGTTCATTTCTTTCTTTCGAAATATTAAGACCATTAAAAATAATAAAAACCTATTCTGAAAGCTAACAAAAGTTATCAAAAAAGCAATCTTACTTGGAAATATAGGAAGTTACCAAGAATCAGCAGTAAGTAATAAGTAATAAACGCATGTTGAAGGACATTAGATGTAAACTTAAAAGAAAAGATTGCAAATTTTCAAGTTTTGTATCGATATATTTTTAAATTATGACGTACATACAATGTACGCATTTAACTTCCTATGTGACCTTACATACTAGCTGCAGAGATCTAGATGTGTTCTTTAATTTTACTGCCGGAAGGTAGGGTTTCCTTTCCGAATCATCTACCAGTATTTGATTTTTATTTTCCAAATATCAAAGTCATTTTGACCACCGAACATCACCTTCCTTGTGATCTTTATTATTTATTTCAAACTAAAACATCGAGAGCATAGACTTGTCTGAGTATACGTACAGTGAAATGCATTATTTGGTTAAATATTTGATTATACACGCTCGAATATAAGGACGGTGGGTCCTGGTGACCCCATAGTCTTAAATCTTATATAGTGTCTTTCCACAAATGATTTAAAAATAAAATTTGGTGTTATGACATGAAATAATCCTAAATATACATATATGGAAAGACATTAACTAATTAAGTATATAATCAATGTAGATATCTGCTTGAAAATTCCGGTAATTTACATTTAATTAAAATAAAGCTTGTTTGTGTAAAAAAAAAAAAATGATAACACTTTGATTAATTATAACAAGCATAATAGAAGATAGAAATTATGAGAGAGAGAGAGAGAGAGAGAGGGGGGGGGGGAATTCCAAACCGTTAATTAAAAGATTTTTATATCTACGCCCCCTACCCTCTTTTCCAAAAACATTGACATAATCACAATTTGTTGATAAGTTTCCCAATTACACTGGATTTATCGTCTTTGTTGCTTAAAAGTTCATTAATTATAGATAACAGACACATCTCCATGCTCGAAGACGAAAGGGGGGATATGTACATGTAAATGATGTGTTACATTTTGTTGATAAATAATTTATCTGAATACATGTACAGTTTGCCTACATGCCAGGACTATTTACATGAGTTACCCTGCTCTATCTTACTCCAGAGACGTACAGTTTCCTCCACCGGCTTTCGGAGCATACTCCAAATAGTACTCAGCGGAGAACGTACTCCAAAACTTTTATAACCTCGGATTTTAAAGTCGTACTCAGTGGAGCACATACTCGGAGTACGGAGTACGAGTTTGAGTACGAGTATGACAAAAGTTTTATAACCTCGGGGCCTGGAGTCAGAACCCTTGCCCTGGGGGTCATGAAATTTACTGTTATATGGTCTTTTCCTGCATTAGTTGTGATGATGGGTGTGTCATCCTTTATGTGACCATTCTCACTGGCATGCTTGAGGTCAGATGCCAGGGTCGCAAATAGTTGTTCCACATTGTTGGAGGTTTTGGCACTTGCTTCTACTAAAGGAATGTTGTGTGTGTCTGCAAAATTCTGGAATAATAAATTGAAATGAACATTACCACTTGACCATTTTCAAACTTTGTCAAAGACATGGATATCATCAATATACTTGTAGGCACAGTGTACATGCAATACATGTACTTGAATCATTCATGTTTTCAAATCTTTTATATATCTTGCTGCGACAGATAGCAATAGACTGGGATATTAACAACACAGAAGCAATGTCTGACCTTAGCTTCGACGAAATCTACCGCTCTCTTTGATTGTAAATCGGCTTTGTTTCCCACCAGAACTTTGTACACTTTTTCATTGTAGTAATGATCAATGTCTTCAAGCCATTTGGAGACGTTTTTAAAAGAACCCTGTAAGAAAATCGTGCGAAATGTAAGTCTCGTGGAAATAAGGATACAAAACCTATTGTAAGAAAATTTCTGAATGTTTATTTCTTTAATAAATAGAAAATAGTTTAAATTGTCGATTTTCAAAATATTCTTTGTAATATAACTTTTGGATTTATAGCATGTCGTATGTATGGGTATTGGACAAGTGTTCATGCAAGTAAGCCTAGCTTTCACTTTTAATTATACAACGATCCGATATTATTTAACTTACCTTTTCAGTGATGTCATAGACTATCAGGATTCCATTGGCGTTTTTGTAGTAAAAAGTTGTGACGTAATTGAATCGTTCCTGGCCCGAAGTATCCCACTGTTTAAAAAAAACCGCACACTCTAGATCATGCAGTTTTAATTCAGAAGGGCTTTGGAATGACACACCAATATTTAAGGTAATCTCTTTTAAACATCGTTGACAGATGTTAGGCAAATTGCATTCTGTCCAATCTTTATCATATTCATTACGTAATGAAATACACGTAATATTTTTTATAATTTTATATGATTTTTCCTGATGGTGGGGGAAGGGCCGGATGGAAAAATATGTTCATGGAAAATAAGACATTGCTGACTAACGCCGAAAGAAAATATCTATACAACATATCACGAAGAGAAGGCATACATTTCATTTTTTTTCCATAAATATGTATGTAATTTTTTTAATCTATGAGTAAAAATAACACTTGAAAAGATGTTAACGTTACAGTACCATGTCTTATGTAAAAAAAAAAAAAAGGGGGGGGGTAGATTTAAAAAATCTACCTAAAACGTCAGATTTTTAAAAATGGAAAGAAACTTTCTTAGTCTGATGAATATTTCTAATTTTAAATAAAAGCCAAACAAATTGTTTGCTGTACGAACATATTCGAAATAGATCGAGAAATAGTATTCTCTTGTTAAAAATCTTTATACATGTAATTAAAAAAAAAAATTATATAGACGTTTCAATGAACTGTAATTTACGCAACTTTTTCTTTGTTTCAATTTTACTATGGATAAGTTCATATGAACTTGTAACGCAGGCACGTATTTTTTGTACGAAAAGTTTACCCCTTTAGTACCCCGTTTATGTGGGTGCATTTTGAAACTTATTCATTGAGGTTCACTTACTATAATTAGACGCACTGTTTTACCGTCAACTTCCAGATTCCGGATTTTCTACAATTAACAAAACCATTGTTTCTGCCATGATTCATTGATTGTTATTTGATTGTTATTATTTGTTAGAAGATGCTAATGTATTTCACTTTACTGAAGAAGAAT
>WFKH01006014.1:44883681-44896763 GCA_016163765.1 Magallana hongkongensis
GCCAGGAAAGCTGAAACTTGTGTGGAAGCATCTTCAGGTAAGGTAGAAATCATGATCCCCGGGATTAGGGTGGGGTCACAATGGGGGTGTTGGGGGGGTGTTGAATTTTTACATAGGAATATATAGAGAAAAGTCTTTAAAAATCTTCTTCTCAGAAACTAATCAGCCAGAAAAGCTGAAACTTGTGTGAAAGCATCCTCAGGTTGGGTTGATTCAAATTTGTACAAATCATGATCCCCGGGGGTAGGGTTGGGCCACGATGGGGGGGGGGATGGGGTGGTCAAATTTTTACATAGGAATATATAGAGAAAAATCTTGAAAAATCTTCTTTAAAAATCTTCCTCTAAAAAACCATTTGCCTAGAAAAGCTGTAACTTTAGTGAAAGCAACCTCAGATAGTGTAGATTCAAATTCGTCAAAATCAAAATCTTGAGTAGGGTGTGGCCACATTGGAGATCCAATTTTACAAAGGAAAACATTTTAATTATTTACAAAAACTGAAATGTTATGATATATGGTTTAACTTATATGCAAGAGATACATGTGCATGGACCAGCAGCAAAGAGCAACGAGAGTCGGTGCTAAAAGACATACCAAATCAACTCTTGCTCAGTGCAGTTAATACATATACAACACATATAGATGACGTACAAAATCCTAAAAGAGGACATTATAACAAGAATAGATATGGGTTACCCCATATCCAAGATATTCGACTTTTAAATTACTTGAATTTTCACTGTGCTCAGCCGATCTCTTAAGTTAAAATCACTGAACTTGTTAAGAAACTGACATACTAGTATATAGTTCTTCATGTCCGTATTAAATACTCCCACCCTTCATTAGCAAACAGTGCACACATCTGTGCTTAGACAGAGTGTACACAAGTGCGACCAGAAATAATATGGTGCAGGTGTTGCGTAACCATTCCGTCATTTAAAAAAGAAAAGATATAACACAAACTCATACACAACAAATAATTAAAAGAGATTGTGTGATAACTAACGAACAATAATTATGAAAGTAATATAATTATTATAATAATACTGGTATAAGCAATATTCATTAGTGAAACAATTGTCAATCGAAGAATGACCTACATTTTCATGAAAAAGACTGAGGAGGCATCGAGCGTAGGAATATGAATACTTCACATTTACATTTCTTGGGGTAGGGTGTTTTTTCAAAATAATTTTACGTTAATTTTGTTTTCTTCCACTTATTACATATACATCGATATTCTAAACATTTATTGTAATGTTGTATCTGCTGATCATGAACAGAACTATATTTTTCAGTGCAATTGTGTAAAGAGTAACTGACTTTAGTAATATATCTTGAATAGATAGTAGGCACTGATCGAATATATTAAAAAATCTTGGAGAAAAAAAGAAATAATAATAATAACTATATATATTTATATAGATGCACCAATAACTCATGAGCTAAGCACCTGACATAGTATGCAGAGAATATCATAGTCTTCACAGTTCAAAAGCCAAACAAATTTATTAGACAGTGTTAAACCATTAAATAACAGACAAGTGCTCTGTATTTTTGAATGGTAGCATTCTTTTGACAATTAAAAAGATAATGTATTTCATCTTCAACCTCATTAAGTGAACAGTTCAAACAAGTTCTTGTAATTCTACACAATCCCAAGTATCTGCCTGTTTCAATTCTAAGTTTGTGTGCAGAAATTATTGATTTAGTGAGTATTTTTCTCTGATCAAAATTACTCATAATTGTCAAATAGTTTTCAAAACCAAAATTTTGCTTGATTTTACAGTATGTGTCGAGTTTTCCACTTGAAGATAAAATATCTCTCTTCTTGTACCAATTCTCCAGAAAATTCTCCAGAATATTACATAAACATTTAGGTCTATATACAATACATTTAAATGTACATTTTTTCATACATCATTACGCATGTAATCGGTGCGAAATATTGAGGTGCGAACCATCTCAAGGCGATACAGAATAGGAGCAAACCATCTCAAGGCAAAACATTTTTAGGTGCGAAACATCCCGTTACTGTTAAACCTTTAGCACAGTCAGTAGAGCGTTGGTTTTCAAAATGAAGGGTCCAGAGTTCAAGCCTACTTGTGGTCATTCTCCCAATTCTATTAAGAATGAGTTTTGATAACCCATATGGGTTGTCTTGCTATTTGCAGAATTGAGAACAACCATGGGTTCTGATAAAGTTATTTTTTTGATATTCTAAATGATCTAATGCTTTTGTGAAGATAATAAAATTGTGATATCAGTTACAAAAGCCCTTGTTTGTTTTTGAGAGGATATCAATCAATATTTATTCTCATATTTCACTTAGCAGTTAGTTGGTATGTTACTGCACATATTAAAAATTATCAAATTCCAGTGGATGTTCTGATATTGAATCCGTATTTATTTTCAATTCTGAATGCTTTATTTTAACAATAAAATGCTTTCTTTGGTAATTCGTGCGGGATATGAAAGAAGTGACATTTCAGAAATTTTTTCTGCAATAATCGCTACATTCATAACCCGCATGAATCACCAAAAAAAGCGTTTTATTGTTTATATCTACATCTTTCTTTTAACAAATGAATGAATTGATCGAAAAAAGTAAGTGAAAGTGACTAAATTATTATTAATGTAGTCATCAGTTCGTTAGATAAAAGAAATAGCCAAATTGTCTTATATGGGAATACGAGTCTGACATCATCATTATTATTTCACGCAGTCTGTGATTTTTCTTAGGATGCTGAAGGTTTCGGTCGATCGATAAACTGGTTAGAACCGGATCGTGTAGATTTTAGTCCTGTCAGTTTCTATAGAGCTGTGAATTACAATTAATTCCTGTAAGAAATAGAGGGAATCATACTTAGTGGATGTAAATATAAGCTGTTTAAAGCTCAGTTATACTTTATCTGACAGTTAAGATGGTGTTTAAACGACTGTGGAAGATAACAAAATATGGAGGACTGGTAGGAGCTGTGGGTACAACAGGGTATCTCCTGCAGAAGAATGACTGGGACGTTTCAACCATAGGTGTGGTCCGATTTGGTCGAGCAGCATGGGCAGTACGTATTGCTATTTACATCTGTATGACAATGTCCCATGTTTCTTAATTTATACCATTGCACATTTAGAAGCCACCCAACCTCTTGCCACAGCACCACCACTGCCCCACTTCTCCAATATAAATCCAAGGATTTTAGGGAAAGATAGGAATACTTAATACCTTAAACCTTAATTGGACACTGACTTTTTATCAAGTGCTGTTGAATGTTGAACTGCCAAGGACATGGTTCATACGATTTTGAATGTTCATCTTTCCAGGCAGTGAGGCTTGTTGCAGATTACAAGATCCACCTCCGAGGTGTGGATTATGATTCTCCAGAGTACCAAAAACTAAAATCTGAGGTATGAAATACCCCGAGACAATCAGTTTTTCATCAACATTCAGGTTTTTATTATAAAATTATAGAGAGGTATGAAATGTTAGATATTGCAATTATTTATTTTAATGTACACGAAATCTTTTTTTCCGAGACATGCAATCAGTTCCTCATTCACTATAAACATACTGCTTTAATTATTATGATGAGGATAGGATTGTTTTTAACTTAATAAGCAAAAAATTAAATATATAATTTGACCACTTGCTCCTTGTTAGATTCACTTGCGGTCAGCATTGCGGTTAAGAGATATGTGCTGTATGAATGGCGGAGCTTTTATCAAAGTAGGACAGCATGTTGGATCCTTAGAATACTTGCTTCCAAAGGAATACGTGGATACTATGAAGGTTTTGCATGATAAAGCACCACAGTCTAATGTAGATGAACTGAAAGCAGTTTTTGAAGAAGATTTGAAAATGAAGGTAACTTTGCACAATGATAATTGACAACCTGTCTCAGAATGTTAGGTAGATACCAGTATGAAACATTTTTTGTTCTCAACTAATTAAATTTGTTCCAGATATATAGCAATATATATATATTAAAGCCCACAAAATTATTTCTTCAGAGATATGAATTTTTCATGAAGTACAGGTATAATACATTTTTGTGCATTTATGCTGTAAATGTATTCTTGTCACGGTACATGTCTAAATATTGTACAAAGGTCCTATAGGAAAGATTTGGTTTAAGTTGACTTGTGTATTGTCATTAGGTGGAAGATGTTTTTGATAGTTTTGAGAAGGAGCCACTTGGAGCTGCCTCACTGGCCCAGGTTCACAAGGCAACACTCAAAGATGGAACAGTGGTGGCTGTCAAAATACAACACCCACAAGTCAAAAGCCATTCTTTTGTGGATATAAAAACTATGGAGGTAAAAATAAATGAAAAATGATTGCCCGATGTTATGCTCCCAACTACATTTGTACATGAAGGAAATATTTTATTTAGTTTTATGCAAATTATGTTTGCAAGGTAGGGTAACATTTAAAGAGTAATTGTTCTAACTGTCTCTTTCAGCTTTTGGTTCACTGTATTGCCTGGGTTTTCCCAGGTTTCCAGTACATGTGGCTTGCTGAGGAAACAAAGAAGAATCTTCCACTAGAGCTTGACTTTCTCCACGAGGGAAGAAACTGTGAGAGGGTCGAGAGACTTTTTAAACACTTCCGCTTCCTGAAAGTTCCCAAGATTCATTGGGATCTGTCCTCGGAGAGGGTGCTGACCATGGAATTCTGTGAGGGAGGAAAAGTGGATGACAAAGCATATATGGAGAAACATGGAATAAATGTCAACGAGGTAACAGAATCAATAAAGGTGCATGAGAAAAATGGATGGCGGATACATGTACTTTGTAATTCATTGCTTTAGAAGGGGAGAAAACTCTTACGGTACTTGTAACACAAAATTTGGTATTCATTTTAATAGCAATGTCATCTAAAATTTATTCTATGTTTAACTTTGCCTAAAAATTAAAAACCTTTAAGGGTGGTGGGATGTTAAGCAAACAAAGATTTTAGAAAAATTTTATAGTAAAAACCAAACTGGAACTTGTTAATTCTTAAAAAGAAGTTTTTTTTTGCTTCTGCTCTGAAACTTGGGTTACGTCTAACATAGAATTAACCTTGTTTAGACTATATGTAATTCTGATTTTCTATGATTATCCAGGTCACAAAGAACTTAGGGAAGCTGTACAGTGAGATGATATTTGTCCATGGCTATGTGCATTGTGACCCCCATCCAGGCAATGTCTTGGTCAACAAAACTGATGAGGGAACTCAAATAGTCCTGCTGGATCATGGATTGTATCAGGTATAAATGTTGATATTTTAAGTTTCATCAATTCTTTTCAGCTTCAGGTAATGTCAAGTGATATTGAAATTATATTTTTAAATATACCTCAGATTCAAAGTTATGTCCCTCACACCCCTTGTAATATTTTTCAATGTATCATTTTCACTTATCATGCTACAATACAAATCAAAATTTAAGAAATGAATTTAGTTACGTATGCAATATATGTACATGCACATGTAATGTATTAGTGCATGTTACAGTTTGAACTGTCAGTACTGTAGATCTATATTGGGGCATGTGCAATGAACATTTATATCTTCGGGATTTTATTCTTATCCATGAAAAGTACAAATGAATCATCATGACGTTGACTGGTATAGACAAGACTTTAATAAATGTAACAAAGCTTTTGTGTCCTTGTGGGTAAAGATTTGATGTTGACAGATATACATGTAAAATATATCTTCAGGTCACCAGAGTCGGCCAATTAGAATTAGGTAATGTAATTAAATAATTTTGAAACACGTACACCTCTGACTTTTTGTATGTAGGTTGACTTAATGTGTCTGTTCTTGTTTTCCTTTAGTCATTGACAGATACATTCCGTGTCAGCTACAGTAAGTTGTGGATGTCTCTTATCAATACAGACCTAGAGGGCATTAAAAAGTATGCTGCGGAGCTGAACTGTGGTGACATGTATGGACTGTTTGCATGCATGATAACGGCTCGCTCATGGAATGCTATCACAAGTGGAATAGACAAGACAGAGATTACACAATCTGAGGTACATTTTCAATAATCATCCACCCCATATAGTCCCAGCTAGGGTGTGAAGGACCTTTAATATGGAATTTGACATTTTGCAGATCACTAGCTGCAGATCTGTAGCTCCCGGTCTGAAAAAATCCTGATGGACGACCTGGGATCTACAGTTTCGTACATGTTAAAGTTGCAATTTAAAAATTGTGCTAGTTTTGGACTGATTATTCTTGTTTCTGAACACAATTGTTTAAGTATTTGATTCCAAAAAAATCCTTGGACATTTTACTACGGATATTGTCACTTTACTTGCCTCTGATATTCTATTAAACACCATCACCAGCCCCGTAAAGTGAAGTGGTGTAGTTTGTTTACGTGTAAAAATGGCGACTCTCAATCTGCACATGAATTTAACATACTGGTACTTCATTTTCCGAGGTCGGTTAGCATGTTTAAGAGAAAGTCTGAGGCAAGTAAAGTGACGATATCGGTAGTAAATTGCCTGAAGAATTTAATGGTACTAATTTTTTTCACAGAATTTGTGTGGAAATAAGGTTAATCAGTCCAAAACTAGCTCAATTTTTGTCCGCCGTAAATTGCAACTGTTTAACACTTATGGAAATGTAGCTCCCAGGTCGTCCATCTGAATTTTTACAGACCTGCAGCTATTAAATCAAATGAGCTACACTATTACACAGCAAAGTCATGGGAGATATAAGTTCAGTGCATGTATAAATTTAGGGTCAAAATTCTTCTAGGATATTTATCAATTTATGTTGTGAACTAGTTTTAACTTCAAAGGATGTAAAAATACTATAATGTGTGGTACTAATTAATCTCCCCTTATGAAGCAATATGTATGGGGTTTTACAGTATACAACTCCTAATTGTTTATTTTTTCTAATGGACAGAGTAATGAAATCAAAGACAATGCTGCCAACTACCTAATAGAAATATCTGAAATACTCAACAAGATTCCTAGAGAAATGCTTCTTATTCTCAAGACCAACGATGTCCTACGTGGGATCGAGTATGCATTGAACATTCAGCCAAATGCCACATCTTTCCTCAACATGTCAAGGTGCTGTGTAAGGGCGGTTGGAGAGGACCAATACAGACAGTGTCATTCCTGGACCAATCGAATGAGAGTTCAGTTTGCTACCTCATGGCAGCTATTCAAAATCAGTGTCTATGAATTTTGTCTCTGGATACAGTTGTTGTACTCTTGGTTGTTTATGTACAAGTTACCAAGTTGATGATGACCAAATTTAGTATATTTTTGATGCAGTGAAACCTGTCTATATCCATGTGCTTTTGAAAGGAAGTCAGAATGGTCACTGACAGATTATTGGATGTGATGATGTCAAAATTAATAAAATACTCATAATACGTTTTAGAAATCAGAATTGCTATTAGAATGGATAGTGAAGAAGAGAATATAGATGGATATTTTCTAGACAGGTTTCACTGTATCATTATTCATAAAGATTTAACTTATTTTTTCAAGAGTACATGTATTATGATTATTATTTTAACTCTGCTGAGAAATGAAGACCCTATAATCTGAAGTAAAAATATGAATGCCCAGTTTGATTCTGATTGGTGATCATTACCCTCAGACTTAATTGTGCTAATTGACAATTAATGTACATCAAATCAAACTACTGGCAACTGTTCTATAGATTTTTTAAATGAGTAAATTACTTGGTAATGCATGGAAATATGGTTGCTCGATTTTCATATTAGTTTTGCTAAATTCTTCAATTTTAAAGCTGCCCATTGGTGTTCTTTTTTATTACAACATTATAAGAAACACAACTGAATTTTATTGATCTTTAACCAAAAAACTACACATTTTATCATGCAAATGACAATAAAATTATGAACTATAAATTACTTTATTTTGTTGAATATCAATGTTTGTCAGGGACCAATGTTCCTACGAATTTTCATCCCATGAACATATATTGACAATTTAATGATTTATTGAATAAACAATTTAAATGCGTTTCCCACAAAATCATGTCCCCACACCAAACCAGTAAAAATGATTGCTGACCCCTAAGAATTAAAATGATTCCACTTTAAGTTTTTGTAATTTTTATTATTGCTAGCATTTTCTTTTGGAGTCTGGATAAGCAGATTCCAGTTCTATTTTAAATTCTTCATAACGTTGTTTGTTTTCATGATGATCAACATCTTTTTGACTGTAGAATTTGTTCTTCATTTTGTAGCCTTTGTGAACAAGGAATGCATTGTTCAGAACAGAAAAATTAAATCCAGCGACGTGCATTTCGCAAACCTGAAATATATAGAAACTGAGAGTTAATTATTAAGTGAACATACATGTACATATATTTCTAATGGTATCCTGTACCTGTTGGAATTTTTAGAGGTAATTTTAATATGTTCATGCACAACCACTGTTTCCCATGATTGAGCGGTGTGGTAGCTAGAACTGTACATTCATGTGTTTAATGACCAGAATTGCTCTATATGGACACATGCAAAAATTATGTAATTAATTTTCATTGCAAAACACAACATGTAGGTATTTGCAAAAAGAATACCTGGAAGCTACCACAAAATGAAAAATACAATAGCATTTTGACTTACCTGGCTGACTCTATTAAATCCATACTGTTTAAACCTCTCCTGGTACAATGGTAAAGATGATTTGGAGGCAATGAAAAATGGCTCAAAAGGATATTTCCACTGCAACTCAAATGCTAGCTGCAGTTTGTCACTTTTTCTAAGATACTTCCACTTTTTATAATTGGTATGATTTTGGCACTTTGGACACACATTTATGTAAAAGGGCTGAATGTTTTGGTCAGTTAAGAGTTCTTCCTTTGTGGATGGAATGTTATCACTTTCACCTGTTTCAAATACAGGGACAATGTAGGCTGTCCGATTGTTTGCAATTTTGGAATTGATAATGTCTGCCTGGAATGAACTTGAAAGATTTGCAGAAGGCAAAAGGTCTATGTCCATGACTAGAACAAAACTAGCAGTCACCATTTTTAAAGCCAGGTTTCGAAGTATATTATGAGGATATTTCAATTCTCCAATCTCAAAGTTTTCATAATGAGCTTTCATTGAAAGCTTCTTATCACAGTGAATATCATGGGGTATAGTGTTGATAATATCCTTATGACTCCAAACGGGAAAGACTAAGTGAAAAATCACTTTTCGTTGTATTTCTTCATGACATTCGTATAATCTCCAAATTAAATACAAAGCATATTCAGCATCACGACTCTGAGTCAATATTGAAATGGAGATCTGTCCCTGCCATCTTTCACTCAATTGCACAAGATTTTGAAGATTATTTGAAGTGGTGTGAGTTGCAACAGCAACATCAACTGTGCCTGAGGATTGTAAGTTTTTGCTTCCTAAGATATTAGGTAGGATAAAATAATGCCCACTGCTGTCAGTAACATGGGCATTTCTAATCTTTTGCATTATTTGATCCCACCCTGATCTGTGATTTCTTTCTCCAACAATCGGATTTCCCTCTTGCAACACAAGGTAAATGTGAAAAACTTGCAGAAAAATCACAAGTAAAACCATAAATACTATTGCCTTCTGGATGCTGACAAAGCATTTTGGTTTCATTATACATGTACTTGGATCATCTATTATACTGGGTCCATTACTAAGCCATCAACATGATCATCCTAAAATTAAAAAATCTCTGATATAGCAAAGTCTTGTGGAGTCCCTGGAAAAATTCTTAACAAATCCTTGGCATGCAAAATTTTACTGTTACAATGAATTCGGATATAATGAATTTACATATATAGCGAATTGATTTTGAGCCCCAAATAGATGAAAAAAAATGAAACTTTAAACTTTTATAATGAATTTCTTTATAGCTTAAAAGATAGCAATACCAATTGAAAATAGTTTGAATGAATTTATTTCCCCATAAATTCTTCAATTTACAATCCGACTATTATAGGTACCAAAATGTTTCAAAAGAATGCATTTTCATTTAATGCCTTGTAATGGGATGAGAGAAATAATGACGGACCAGACCAGGATTTAAACCCGAACTGTACTGACCGTCACATTTCTCCCCCCTTAAATGCTCTTCGCTCACGAAGATCACTCCAGGCTCTTCCCCTGGCAGGGGTTAACCTATCATTTCCAGGGGCTGGGCATGGCACCAAATGTAACGGGATGGGAGAAATAATGACGGACCAGACGAGATATGAACCAGGGCCCCCTGAATCTCTAGTCAGGTGCTCTACCAACTGAGCTATCTGGCACTGGTATTCAAACCGATCTGACCATCACAGCCTCAATTAGCATGAATTGTAGTCTGCTGAAAGAAAACAATTATATAGCGAATTTGTTATACTTATTATTACGAATTTCTTATATGGCTATAACGAATTAAGGATATAGCGAAATATTAACATTTGCAAATATGTTTCCTCATATGAACCTACAGAATAGCAAAAACGTTCAATTCTGTGTGAACTTTTTAATGACTTCACAATGATTACTGTTATCGTTTGAAGGTTGCATTATTGTAAACATAAAAACATGGTTATATTATTAATTCTGAACAATTTGCTTTTCTCAAACATAATTATAAGTAATAAACAGCAATGTTAATTATAAAGTTCACTGGAATATGAACTTGGTTGGTACATGATCAAATCTTCTGAGAAGCCCTTCGAGCTTCACAGGATTTGATCACGTGACGAACCAAGTTCATATATCGGTGAACTTTTTAACTTGCTGTTTATTTCTTAAGTAAATCCATTGGTCCCTAGGGCTTCGCTACAATCGAGTTTCACTGTACGTACCCCCCCCCCCCCCCAATAAAAGAAGAAGAAGAAAATGGCAAAAAATAAAGGTCTTGTACATACTGAAAGCACAAAATTTCGTAAAATCCCTTTGTAATTTGCGAAAACTCTGAAATCAATAATTAAAACCTTTAAGAAATAACCATGTAACACCGTGTCAAATGTAGCACCTGTCTTTCTTCAAACCGGAAGTAAACAAAGTGCTTGACACTTTTGACATGCGTAGTAGCAAACAAACAAATGAGAAGGGAAGAAGGTTTGTTCATTGTGAGTGAAGTTTTACTTATCATATATTGTACATTTACGTTCTATTACAACTGATCTACGATTATTGTTAATGAGGACATAATGTATTTCCTTGTTTTGGTCCTAATGTAATGTATCAGATATGCGAAATTTTTCTGTTTTTTATTATCTTTAATTGAACCTACATATTACATGAATTTGTATAGCTGCAGTTTTGTAGCTCCCGGTCTGAAAAAAATTCGGATGGACGATCTGGGAGCTACAGGGCCACCCATTGAACAAATTGTATATTTATTGCGCAGAAAAACGTGCGCTAGTTTTCGACTAATTTACCTTAATTATACGCAAAATCTGTGAAAACAATTAGTACCATTAAATTCTTCATGCAATTTACAACTGATATCGCCTCTTTATTTGCCTCAGACTTTCTCTGAAACACGCTACCCACCTCGGAAAATCAAGTATGTTGAATTTACATCGTGATCGACAGGTCGTCCATCCGAATTTTTTCAGACTAGGAGCTACAGAACTGCAGCTAGAATTTGTATGGGTGTAACAGTATGGTATTTTGTATAATCAAATATGGAAATTGATTGATGATAAGTACTTTCGATCGCACTAGTATTGGAAGTCAAAAGTGTCCCTTTCAATTGATAATCTTGTGCCAGACTGAACTACATTATAATCAATCTTAGACTTGTGAAAAGTCACAAGATTTATGTATACAGTCGCACCTGTTTTAAGCGGCCACTTGTGGGACAATGACAAACTGGCCGCTTAAGACAGGTGGCCTCTTATTTCAGGTTTCAAATTAATGAAGAAAAAACACTGAGTATATTCATTTTGGCTCTATTGCAAAGATTTATTAATAGCATCTGTAATGGCGGCGTACACGGAGATGGTGAATGCACAGCTCGGATTGCTGAAAAAACAGTTTATATTAATTTTAAATGACCGTTTTAATTTTATTTATCTATCAAGGGATTAAAGGCAAAACATTTTCTGCTAAATACGCCCAAACAATAATTTTCAATTGATTAAATGCGGTAAACAATCAGCGTTTCGGTACAAAAGCTATGTACTGAACTACGATAGCCAATGTTTAACCTCTTAAAAAAGTGTCAAAATTCCATTGGGGTGTATAATAAGCACTTCTTTAATTATCCCAAAGAAATTTTCTAGAAAAAAGGTGCGTATTATCGGCAAATTGCTGTACATGTTAAGCTGTTAAGTGCAAGACTGGCCATTTAATAACTTTGTAATGAAGTATATAAGTACATGTAGATATATACACAACACAAAACAGGTGTTATAATCAATTATCTCATTAAATCTCAGCAGACTACAAGTTACAGACTCAATTATTTGTCATTAACTCATTATCAGCTGTTGAAGTTTGGCTTCTTTCGATACGGGGTCACATGTCAGAGTCAGAAGTCATGTGACAAAACAGACAAAATGGCCGTTGAAAACAGGCATGTTGAAACCACTGGACCTAAAAACACTGGCCGCTGGCCGCGTTAGACAGGTGGCCGCTTAAATCAGTTAAAATATAGTGAAAAACTAAACGGGCGGGATTCAAACTGGCCGCTCATGGCGAGTGGCCGCTGATTAAAGGTGGCCATAACAGCAGGTGCGACTGTACTTCAAATTCTACAGAATTTCGAATTTTCATTTAAACTGAAATAGTTAAAGGATGTGACAATGAAATGTATAATGAAGTTGAACATAGAGATCTGTTATAATGTCTACCAATAATTCCTGTGAACCTTTAATTTTGACGAAATATTTGAATACATGTATTATATCTGTCCTAATCTACATATTGGACACCCAGGTGCAGGGAAATCTAATGACACCTGGACACAGGTGGGTCAGCCCAATATGAGACACCTCAGCCCATTAGAATTTTTATTTTACATGCATTTTGCGATTTGAAAGAAAAAATAATTAAGGATCGAATAAAATTCGAAAGTAATCTTAATGATGTGAACGATCTCAAAATCATTTGAGAGTAAAT
>WFKH01006014.1:44909571-44932925 GCA_016163765.1 Magallana hongkongensis
AAGAACTACAATGCTACAATTAGTGATATTACTATGCAAGCATCCTCAAATAGTGTAGATTCTCAATTGTTAAAATTGTGATTACCCGGACCAATACTGGGGCCCGAAGAGGGGTTCAAAGTTTAACATAGAAATATATTGGGAAAATGCTTAAAAATCTTCAGAAGAACTACAATGCTACAATTAGTGAGATTACTTTGCAAGCATCCTTAAATAGTGTAGATTCTAAATTGTTAAAACCATGACCCCCCCCCCCCCCCCCCCCCCCCCCAGATCAATATTGGTACACCAATAGGTGTTCAAATTTCAAAACTCAAATATACTGGTATTCTAAGATAGTGTACTAGTAGATTCTAAATTGTTAAAACCGTGACCCCCAGACCAATACTGGGTCCCTAAGATGGGTTCAAAATTCAACATAGAAGTATATAGGAAAAATGTTTGAAAATCTTCTTCTCAAGGAATACAATGCTACGTTTAGTTACAGTATTTAACTACGTATAAGCATCCTCATTTCTTCATATCCTCATATCAAGGTCACATTGACCCTATTTCACTTTTTATAATTTTGTATAGTTCATTTTACAATTTTGTTATCTTTAATATGTTGAGGCCTAGGATAAGATTGGCCAGTAACTGTTGATGCATCTTGGATCCTAAGATATCTTAGATATAATGTCCAAAAAAGTAGGCTTCTTTTTATATGTTGTTTAATATAATGTCAAATCTTGGAATATAAGAGAGATTTTAATACTTTTAAAAAGTTTCATATTTAAACAGATACAAGAACTATCGTTCAGGGGAGCGATGTGGCCCATGGGCCTCTTGTTTTGTTTAAATGGCCACAGGGAGAGTTTCTGTCTGCCCCTGGGGATGGGGGATGGGAGGTTGTTTTAAATAAAACATGTATACTAGCCACCTTGTTTTAGTTTATCTATGAAAACATATACACATAAAACCTATCTTGAAAGTTAACAAATATGGGAAAATTATTTTCTATCAGAGTCTTGCACCTTTTCAATATCAAGTCATGCACTCTTTTATGATCTTTTATAAGTTTTTCGCTAAAATTATAGATTTCATAGTCCTTTTTAAAAGATTTCAGGCAGGGAGGTGGTCATCATTAAACAATATTATAATTTTTCTACTCCAGAATGAAACTTAATTAAATGCATATATGAGACTCCTTGACAAGTTTGTGTATGGGCTATGGTACTCAGGTGACCGTTAAGCTTATTGGCCTCTTGTTTATCCATAATTGCACATTTTTTCGCCTATTTGACTGATATACTTCTTATCCATCATGCCATCTATCATAATCAAGTAATTTTCTGCTAATTTGAGAAACTATTTCAAGGTGTAGTGAACCACCTTAAAATGCAAACATGAGACTGCTTGACAAGCCCATCTATTGGCTATGTTACTCAGGTGAGCGTGAAGGCTTGTGGGCCTCTTGTTTGTAAAAAGAATAAATAATGCTGATTAATTGTGCTTCTCTGTTCTACATTCAATTCCTTTAATTATTTAAGGAAATTTTAACAATTTTTTGTTTGACACTGTTCATAAAATAACAGGTTTTTTAATAGATGGTTGATATGAAAAATAAGGTTACCGTATCATTTAAAGTATGGTTTAATTTAGGTCAAATATTCAGGACATAAATGCCATGGTAAATATGTATCCTAGTTTTAAAGTTATACATATGGGTGAGATCATGTTAAACAAATTTAGAGAATTAAAGCAGGGAAGTATTTGTAAAAAATGCATATGCAAGGAAAACTTTCTAGTTATTTTCATTATGACCCAGTTTAATTTGCACACATTTATGTACAAAATCAGATTTTAAAATACCCACCAAAGTTGATTTTTAAAAAAAATGCTTTTTGTTTTGTATAGCTCTATCTCCAACAGAAGTATCAGTGGAAGACACAACACAGGATAACAGTCATATGAACACATTGGCTGTTGTCATCGCTACTGCTTGCAGTGTGTTGGGACTACTTTTAATGGTGATGGTCATTGTCATACTTCGTCGCAAGAAGCCATCCCACCATCATCACCAGCGCTTTTACGATCAGGGAACCATGCCCCCACCATACGGACGGGTATACCCCATCGATGAACACGACAGAGTAGCTTTAATAGGGTACGAATCTGCTAGGCTACCGACCTACGAGGAAGCAACCAGTGACACTGCCTCCCAACAGGTAGCCAGCCCAAGGTCAGCTCAGGAATTTCGGCCTTTACCAAATATTCCATTCCAGCTTCGAAGTCCAGCTCTTCCAAGCATTGATAGTACCAGCAGACATTCCGTGATTACCACCACCACAGGGAACGCTGAGGTGTTCGGTTCAATAGATACAGTCAATTTTAGCATGAGTGACGCCTCCACTGCTGGAACAGTGGACACCATGGATAGTCGAACCAGTCGCCCCTCCCATGGATCTCGCACCGCTACCGCAGGCAGTCTGGAGTCCTCTAGAGAGAATTTGTCTTCAGAGGGTAATTAGATTTTAATTAATGTACCTGAATGTCCCGAGTTGGAATTTTGAAAAAAATGAAACGGAGACTCTAAAGGTATCTCACTCGTCACATTTTAAGTTCACTGCTAACAAGTATAAATTTATTCATTTAGCACAGAAAGATTTTTATTTCATTATTACACATCATTCCTAAAGAAAATCAATCTAAAATTAATAAACAGGCAAGTTTTGCAGGAGGTTTTCAAGAAAAAATTATCAAGATCATGCATTCTTTGAAGATTAATTAACACTTAACATTTTATTATATTTTTTAAGCACACAAACTCAACTTGTGATATGTTTTAAACATTCATTAGGCCCTGTTTTACTTATAGAAACAATATCAAAGAATTTGATTGACTTTTAGCATATGCAAATATATAGAAAAGTCTGATTTTTTTAAGCCAAATTTTGCAAGAATTTTATCTTTGAAGCCCTCTTTCATAAAATCTACATCAATGACACCCATGTTTTATTATGTCAATTACATACCGAAGTCAAATCCAGACAAACTACATTGGATTTATAAAAAGTTTGATATTCAGAAAGATTTTATTTCAAATCAAATGATTACTATTGAAAAATTAGCCAGTTTTAAGTGCAGAAAGGCCGTAAACAATCACGCAAATTTTCTTAATCACCTTATTCAATCTGATTATTGTGCATAATTTAAAACAATACTTGGTGTACCGATAAATATTCTAATTGGTTAGAAAAACTGGCGATAAATGTCAATACAGCGCAAACTGCATTTTTATTGCAAAAAAGGTCTAATTAAATGTTCACTAACCCAGAGGGATGAACACTGACCCCCCTTTTTCTTTGTATTTTTTTTGGGTATGTTTTGTCTTCAGATTTCAATGATATACTTCGTAAAAAATTCTTGATATATGCAACCACATTGAGGAGTGAGATACCTTAATACTCAGTATCTTACTTTTTGGGGGGATTAATTAACACCTGTTTTAATTACTCTATTTTTCAGATGCACCATTACTGGAAAATAATACTTTACAAGAGACTCAAGATGAAGTTATAGAAGAAGAAAACAAGGAATCTTAGATATTTCATCATGAATCTATAGATTTTGTTGGAAGACATGAACTGCATTGAACTGCTATCTATTGATGGTAGTTGGATCTGAGAAAGTGCATTCTATATGATATTTCAATAGTAAACAATTTTTTTTTTTTAATTGATTGTATGTGTACTGTCAGAATTATTCCTATAGGGACTTCTGTGATAAGAAATTAAATGAGTGTTGTGGAAATGTATGTACAGTATGTAGAAATTGTATTATAAGGAATGGACTGTTACAATTTTTTTCAGAGATATGATTTTTTTGTTCCCTTCACAAGTTGGTGCTTTTTTGTTTTTAAAGAGATTTTTATCATTTATAAGGCATTCATGTTGAATTTGTATTACTGTATACAGAGGGTATTTTTTTGCCCCATCACACTTGCAAATATCTTCGCATAGTTTAAAATTTTCCGAAACAAAGTTGTGTTTAAAAAGATATTAAAATACTTTATATTGAAACTGATTGAAATTAGACCTGTTTTGAATTGACAAATCTAAAGGGGTTAAAAATGTCGCTGTACACAGTATTAATTTACATTGTACATGCATCATGACATGTATTTATATATTCCCATACATTAATAGACATTGCTTTTCCTTCCTAGTTCTTTTTTAAACCTCAACATAATTGAACAGATTCGTTGACTTCATTAATTTAAAAAAATGTATGGACACATCAGAGGAAATACTGAAGTTTTTAAGCATAACTTTTGTGATTAAATGTTCATCACTGAAATATCCACATAATATACCATATTTTAATCTCAACATAATTTTGTTTGTACTTAGTGTCTTGTTGTCCTAAAAAATGTATCTACTAGATAAAAACTTGACATCAAAATTAACTAATCATTATTTAAATGTGTTAAGAAATTATTAAAGTGCTGTTTTCACCTTAAAGTACATGTATAACAAGTGAAATTCAATGAAAATATGGAATTTGCATACCGGTATTTCTGACAATCTTTTCTCTCAAAACAATGATATGTAGCCAAGATCTGTATTTGATATTTTCAGAGTGAAGATCTCAACTCTTTTAACAGATCTAATCTATTTCCAGAATTATTCCACCTTTTACTTTGTGTAATAAATGATTGTATATTTACTATTTTTCTTTTCATTCCAATTTGATACTAATATATATTACTGATATATGAAACTGAAGTAACTGTATACAGAATTATGATAGATCTTTGAAGTTAGATTAATGTTTTATTGTACAGACCAATATGGCACAAAGATGGTGTTGTAATAATAGGGTAATTAAACTGGATATTGGCCTGGGTAGCTTAATGTTATAGTACTTGGATAGAAAGGCAGAGGTTCTAGTTTGGAATCACAACCCAGCGATTTTTTATTCATTGTTTAATCTCTCATCCTTCATATGGTGTAATGAGACCCATGACCCTCCATGGAACTGACAGGTTCAGTTTAAAAGAATCTGGGATGTTTATCCTCAGTGATGATCAGTTAGGAGGGAGGAGGGAGACAGATGAGATTCATGGGCAGGGTTCCAATCTTTAAATCACTTTTGCCATTTTAATTTTCATAAGGAAAAGTTTTTATGATAATTTATTAAAACTTCATATATAATCTAACATGTGAAATTCTTAAATAAAGTATATACAAAAATTAAAACAAATATATAACAGTGATCAATCAAGGTCATGAATACAATATAATGAGAAGAATGTTAACTTCCACTTTTACAACTTATCAAATACGTACTTGTAAGTTGGTTTAAGATTTTTAAGATACAAGGCAATTCAACAGAATGACATTTATTGGTGCTTTGTACGTACTATAAAATTATTCTTAAAGGAAAACTAGTTTGGCCAAGAATCAAATTACAAATAGGGCTGGATACATCTAGCTTGCCCTATTGTAAATGTATAATTAGGGCATGGGGATTGACCTTGGGATTTTGGTCAAGCATCATAAAAGTGGTAGCAGCTTTCAAAAGACTACCATTACATTTCTAAAGCTACATTTCATTGACATATCTGACGGACTGTCTTGGTGGAATGAAGTCTTCGTCTTCGGGTGGGGGAGGGAAGTCTTCATCGTCATCCACCTCATCAAACGACTCATCCACAGACAAGTCGTCTATACTTCCCACGGGGGGCAGGTTCTGGAGGCTGGCTAGCATTGTCACTGGGGGAGCTAAAAGTCAATATATTTATACAAGCTATACAGTACATGTAGATTACAGGTATTATACAATTACCAGAAATTTGGTATCAAATGTAAGTTTATTCTTCAGACTAATTTTTAGTTAATGTATTTTTTAAATTTGCAATTTACATCAATGTTTTTATACTCACGAGGTAAATCTTCTTCCAACGTTTTCTGTGTTTCAATATCATCATCTATAATATTGGTTGAAAATGATTAGTTTTTATCATCCAGCTACAGATCTAATTAAACACTGTTCTTCAGATCATCACCATGGATATATGCATTAAATATTTTAATCACAAATAGATATCTAATATTTATCCTTCATAAAATACAAATGATAATCAAGCTTAAATCCTGTTTCAGCCTATGTTTGAGTTTGACTGTAAGATGTCAAATTTACCAAAGTCATGCATGTAAGAGAAGTTTTTAAGAACTAAGTTACTAGTATAAATTGATATTGAATACCTGTAGAATATAACAAACATATTTAATTTGCTTGATAAGTCAATGAAACTCACCAGGTAAATCACCACCTGCCAACAGATTTTGTGTTTCATCATCCTCCCCTGTAAAATAGTTGACATTGAGTTACACTTGAAATAGATGATGGGAACAACTGTAAAGATCACTGAGATGGTGACCATCTCAAAGGAACCCGCTTTAATAAATGAAATTAAGATGAAGGACTTTTTGAGAAATTCATTTTAACCTTAGGAGTCCTTGACACCCTGTGACATTTACTTTCTATGAAGGTATGTCACTACATGGCAATTTTAACCCATTGTGAAACTGTTTATATCGCAAATTTGGTTGTCTATCTATGTAGTGCAATTGGTATAGCTTTGGTCTAGTGACCCGCGGGTACCCAGTTCAAATATAGCAGGGCCTTTTGTTTTTATTGATTGCAATAAGTTTCAAAAGTTGATCTTTTCCACCAAGTTTGAACCTTTTTTCTGTCATTTTCAAATTGAACACATGCTAGAATTCCGTATCTCTAAGGAATATTGAAGTTTAGGCTTGTATGCAAAACAATTCCCAAGGGTGTGGAGGACCCTTAACTTCTGACTTATAAATTTAGTTCAAGCTAATTGCACATTCAATATCTAACAAGAACAATGCAGATAGGACCAAAGGGAGAAAAAATTGGCTTTGAGAGGTCTGCAGTAACCTTGATTTTGACAAAGAATCTTCATTTAAGGTCATTGTACAGTTTTTACATTCAAGCAGTTTTTGGTAAATCTGAGCATGAAAGTGAAATGATGGTGCAAATCTGGAATTTACAGAGATCATCTATGACCTTCACCTTTGACCTAGAAACTTAGTTCAAGGTCATTGTAAATCCTTTACCCACAATATGAGCAAAATGAGGAATACATGGTCTAAACTAGGATTTATCACATAGGTCTTTTTCAGCCTTGACCTTGAAACTTTGTTCAAAGTCAATGCATATTCTTTAATTACCCAAAAGAATCTCTTACAGTGAAGTATAAGCCAGATTGGGCCAAGGGAAGAGAATATATGGTAAGGACAAGCATTTTTCATATAAGTCTGCCATGACCTCCTTTGACTTTAACTTGGTTCAACTTTACTGCTCGACCTTCTCCCAAGGCACCCTATGGGTGAAATATGAGCCAGAATGGGTCTATGGGAGAGAAATTATTAAGTATATTCTTACAACAGATGAACAGGCTGATCACTATAAAGAAATTTGCGGGGCACTTATAATAATCAAACTGATGAGTTTTTATTAGCATAAGCCATAAACTACAAATAGTTCAATGAATGGATCTTCACCAATTTTTTTTAAAAAAATTTTCTACACAACAGTAGCCCATATTAATTCCACTGCAATATTCAACTTAAGTATAATACCAATGTACAGGTAAAGTATGTGCACAGACAAAACTCATGGTAATGAATGAGAACTCAGGTGACTTGATTCTGTGATTTCAGATGCACCGTTACCTGGTAAGGCCAAAATAAAATTATTGTTTGTTTGGAATTCCTCCCGCCTCATTGAAATACCCCCCGCTGATGAAATTTTATTAGCCAAAAATAAAGAACTTTTTTTTATATGGAGATTTTTATTTTTTACCAAGTTAAACTTCAAGTTTGAAAAATTAAAAAAAAATTCCTTCCCTCCCTCCCGGGTCTAGAAACCTCCAGGCGGCAATTCCAAACAAACATTTTTTAAAGGATGGCCTAAGTGTTAGAAAATATTAGATGAAGTTTTGTTTTTACCTTTCCCTCCTGGTTTTCCTCCTTTAGCACCACTAGGAAATAGATAAGCAGTTGAGTCCTCATCCTCCTTCAGGTTTTCTATTCCTGTTTGCAGCAGTCGTGTTCCAGTTGCAAGGGCTAGCTGTGCATAAATATGTCATTTTGCAGTTAAAATACGATATCAATTTACGAAAAGCTGTCCTCTGCTTAGCATCATATATGTCAGTGTATCAAAACTGATCTCTTAATTTTCTTGTGAAGTGGTCAAGTTAACTTTTCTTTATTTAAAACCTGTTAAGCCTAAACCAGGCCAAGGTCAATCGTCTAGTAAATGATTTTGATCAGAATATGTTTTAGATGCTAGATCCATTATGACGTTATGATTTATTTGATATATATTTTCCCCGTACTTTATGATTATAAGAGAATTTAATATAGAAAATAAAACATTTTCTTGACATTCCATTGGAAATCCTATGAAAAGTAATCCCGATACCTATGTTTAATTTAATATCATTTTAAAGAAGAGGTCAAGAAAATTCTATATTCCCTTTTTAGAGAGACTGTAGGCACTCTGGATATATTTCATTTGACAAAATCGAAAACACTTTGAATTTGAAGCTGGTTTCCTTCATATTCTATTGTAAATGACAGATTAAAACACAACTTTTCACCGTGTTCATCTTAAAAATAAGCTCAGGTACACCTTTTAAAACCAAGCTTTTGTTATGAAGCATCATTGAAAGAATTCATATCTCAAATTTTAGAAATCTTTAGGCTCCTCTCATTTACTAGATCTTGACCTTAAATTACCATTAATAATATACTGGTATGCAATTCAGATATATTTCAAAATGCAAATTGATTTTATTTTTACAATACTATTTTTCTACAGTTGGCCTGCTTTCAGCTTTCATTTTATGTTTTAAATATAGAACATGGCAATGCTAAAACTATTTCAAGTCAACCAACATTTGTTACTATTTTTTTATGCCTATTAATGAAAAAGGTTTCTACCTGAACTAATGCCAGGATGACAATGATAGCTCCAGAGGCATTCAGTATGCTTTTGTATGATGTCATTAATGCATCTCCACAGCCTCTCCTGTACACAGTCAGGTCATTGACATAGTTATACTTAAAATGGGTCCCATGAACTCTGGTGTTGATGCATGGTCTTAAGACTTTGGGGTTACAGCAGCTGAATGGGACATTGTCATCATGCTTGCTGCAAAGTGCATATAACATTAACTATTGAAAAGTCTGCCAACCTACTGTAAACACATTACCGGTATATTTAGTGTACACTGTACAATATTTGGCAGAAATTGATTTTTCAACAGGTTAGCATGGATTTATGTTATTATGTGTATTCCTAAATGTGCCTATTAAATATTAAACATACCAGAACACACACACACACACACACACACACAAACACACACACACACACACACATATATAGATATAGATACATGTATATCTCATTAAGTGATGTACAGTATGTAATTAAGCAGAAGCTCTGCTTTCTACTGAAAAGTGCTAATAAAATACACAGCCTTATGTAATATGTCTAAAGTATGTATTTGCTTTCCATCAACTTTAAAAGATAAAATCAGAAATTTAAATCTTGGTATATAACTGTGAAAAAGTTTGCTTTGATTGCAGTTTCTGCTTTATTTTTAGGTAGATTACAAAAGAAAATTATTATTATGGGAACTACTCAAAGATTAAATTATACAAAAAAATTATGTCTCACAAACATAGTAGGTATACTATCAATGATATGATAACTAATTATGATAATTAAATCAATCTGCATCAACAGCAAACTTTAACATTTCTTTTAGCTCATAATACTAACTTGAACGTTTCTTGTTCTTCTGTTGTCATATAATCATCGTTGAGATATTTCTTCGAAACAAATTTGTAATTGAACCAATCTGTGTATCCTGTGGAACCACAACACTTGTACTGGATTTGTAACAGGTCAATGATATGCTTTTTTGGCATGTCTGTTGAATACTTTTTCATGGAAGATAATATTCCTCTTCCAAATAATTTGCGCAATGAAGCAATGTTTGCGAAACAAAGCATTGAAGAAACAAACACACACACAAATATTACCAAAGAAATAATTACAAATATTGTGAGATATTTTTTCCACCCTTCCCTCCTCTTTATGTCTTGTATAACCCAGCACACGCGTGCACCTAAAACATTTCCTATCAGTCCAAACAACGATAAAATAATCATGAACGCAGGTAAGGCGTCACGACTTCCTTCTATGAGCCCAATTTTGTCTTGTACAGCAAGCTCAATGTAAATTCCCATCGCCAGCATTATGAAATTGAAAGGAATTGTGGCAAGACATATTCCAGATGATACCTTTGAAAGTAAACATCTTTTATCCTCTGTTAGAGTAATTTCTGGCACCCCCATTTCGCATTATTCTACCGGAAGTCAAACTGACGTACGTAATTTGAAACGTCATAAAGATGACAGAGTGGCGCCAACATGTTCAAAGAATACTAGCTGGACATAGTCTAAGGTGTTTTTTTTAATAAACGAAAATATAAAGTTTAGAATATGCATATATAAATGATCATAGTATCATCGCGAGAATCATGCACCTCACCTAGCTGTGTGTAAGTTGGTTTGAAAAAAGGCGCGCGTACAAAGTCTACTGGAGCTCTTCTCTGTAGAAGGGACTAAAACACAAACGATGACATGGAAGGCAAACAACTACTCGTGTTTACATGTCTTGTTTCATGTTTATTTGCAAATAATGTATACGATTTAGAAAACATTCATGTCGAGAACGAAGATGGAACTACCCAGATATTCGAAGTTAAACGCTTGGAGCCCATGAGTGGTGAGGCATGTGCCATTTGTTCACAGAACACGGTGAACTCGTCCCCTCGGCTTGCTCCCATTCGCTCTAACGTTTTCATTGCAGTTGGAGAAGTGGCAACAGAATGTGGTAAGATTAAGTATCAATTTTTAACACATTTAAAATATTTCAAATCCAATGTATTTCATTCACATTTTGCGAATAGAGATCTGTTAAACATAAAGAATGCAATCATTTTATCTATAGAGTGCCGTGATCAAGTTTCATACATGTAGCGTTTGTAGATCCCTGATAATGCAAGGGATTAAAAGTATGATAGTTTGATTTATTGTAGATATTGCATTACATGTGAACTGCAGTCATTGATAATGTTTGATGTTCAGATGTGTGTATGATGCATAATTTTCAAGAACAGATATTCATTCTGTTTATCACTTATGAAGTGGCCACTTAGTACATCAGTAAAACCCACTCAAGTCATCATCCGCTAGAAGCCACAGTAATCAGATAATGGCCTTGTGTAAAAAATGGAATATGTATATAATGATACAATTTTTATTGCAGAGGAGAACTCGGCAAAACTTCCAGTTGGTCTCTGCTCAAATGCAAAGGACCAGGGTCACTGCACCAGGGACGGTGTCTCTTGTGAGCACTCCCCAGAGGTATATGTGTGAAGAAAGTTACAACTCTTTGTTTTCTTACTGTAACCAACTGTTTATGTTACATGACAGTTGTATATATTTAAATGTATCTATTCAAGGTTCAAAACCTTTTTTTTTTAAAAATTGCAAAATGCCCTTTTATTTAGTGTCTGTGTGTGTGGGAGGAGGGTGGTGTCAAAATACTGATACTATAGTATATTAATGTGTTTATTATACTGGTACATGTATTTGTATATTATACTGGTACATGTATTTGTAAACAAATACATGTACCAGTATAATAAACACAATATACTATAAGTCTGTACTTTGAATTCAGATCTGTAACTTTATCTGTGACCTGGTAATGTTGAGTTGCTGTTCATAATATAGAAAATACAGAGAAGTACTGGTGCAAATACAATGATTAGTAAGATGTTTATATTTCCCATTAGAACATGTATATATGCATATACTTGTACATGTATTTCACCAGTCTGTCTACAGGGTTTTAATGTATTTTTTTATATAACATGTATGACTAGTGTTATGTAATATATTTCTTTTAATTACCGCCATGCTTTTTTACTACAGGATCTTGCTGAGGACCTTTTAGCCAGTGAAAAAGTGCCAATGCGAACTAAAAATAATGATATCGATTCCAAGTTGGGTGAGATTTTCAAGCCTAGATTCCAGATGTGTATTTTAGTGATATACTGCATACAATTTACATTTATATTATATGCATCTGAATTGTCTTTGAAAGTACTGTAAAAAATATTATTATATTTGATGAAATTCATAATTAATATACATATACTATACCGGTATTTTCAAATTTCAGCTCTTGGATTTGTGTCTATAAATGTAGGAAATCTTGATGACGCTATGCAAATATTCAACAATATCCTTGTGGTATGAGACTTTGTGTATTGCCAAGTATATTTATATCATACATTGCTACATTTAATATATATTTGTACTAGAAAAAGTTTTGTTTATTTTGTTTTAAATCTACAGAGTAATGGAAAAGATAACTATTATCTATACTATCCCATTATCAACTACATGTATATTATATACACAGTACAAGCAGAAAGTCTATTTGCTTAGAATGATAAAATTATATTTCTCTGAAATATATAAAAAAAAAATTATTTTTTACTGTACCAGTATACCTGGTACATTCTAGGTTTCATCAAACACTCCTATGTCCACTCATGTAAAAAAAATTGCTTTAATTTAAGAAAAAGAAAGCTTATCAACATTTAAATTTCACATTTTAAGTATACATGTACCTTGTGGTTCAAAAACTGAATTTGATACTTGTAGTTTTTAATTCAAAATAGAGTTACATGTACATTATCAATCAGAGAGTTAATGAACCTTAGATATTTACATGTAAACAGATCAGGAAGAAAGATTTCATGTTTCTTGTATTTATCAAACACTTTTATTGATTTCAGTATCACCCTGACTCAGTGGGTGCTTATTATGGAAGGGGCATTGTTTATCAAAGAATGGGTATTCAGGTAATACTTAAAATTTCTCTGAAATTCTCTCATTTAATCATTAGTACATGTAAAAGAATTCCAATAAACTTTGCAAGTAAATGTATACTTACTGTCAAATGTAAAACTGAAACACTTAAATGTGAGTTAAAATATTTTTGTTTTGAAAACAAGGAAATTGCAAATGCAGCCAAGAGTGTTCGTGAATTCACAGAGGCCATAATGAAAGATGAAAACCACCATGAGATTTATGAAAGGAGAGCAGAGGTTTGTCTTTTGAATTAGTCAGATACTCACTGAGTGAAAAGTAATGCTGGTTATTTTTAATAGATAATGAAGAAAGTGTAGTTAAAATTTAATAGATATTTTAGAATGTACTGAACTTTTTTTCAGTCATACATAGCTCTTCAACATTTCAATGATGCTCTGAAAGATCTTAATATTGCTGCAAAGTCCAGTTCATCCAAACGCTTGTTTTTTATTCGAGGCATAGTGCACCTTTTGTTGGAGGTAAGAGCTATTTATTGTGTATGTAAATTAAAAATTTATATACCAAATGCGTTGTTGGTTTTACTAAAATTCAATCTTGGATTCCATGAAAAATATACTCTAAGGAGCATTCACTTAAACTGGACAATCAATTTTGTGAAAAATTAACAAGGATATTGCAAATTTACAGTATTTTCTACCTCTGGACAAAAAAGAATTTGATAGATTTTAACTATGCATTTGGGATGATAAATCATTAATCTGCAAGTGAAGATGTCAGATCAATTGTAAATAGTAAATTTTATAATTTAAAAGATAATGGAGCTTTCATGATAACTGTGATACTGCTCTCTTGCGGGGCAAATTGATATAGTTTGGCAAAGTGTAAGTTGGTGGATACTTAAATGACATGAGATAGATTATGTCATATTGCACCAAACTACCGGTATGTCAATTTGCCCAGCAAAAGAGCAGTACCACAGTTATCTTGAAGGGAATGATGAACCTCTCAGTCTCTTTAAACACCATGTTAAGTGTTTGTCATGTAAATAGCAACTTCTTAATTATGTATATTTTAGTAGTTTGCTGTGGAGCTAATTTAAGTTTTGATGATCATTGATGTTTGTTATGATTTTGGCAGAACTTTGTGGAGGCAGAGGAAGATTTCAGGAGGAATCTGGACACAGACAATTCATTGTATGTGGGCTCTTACTTTCATCTGGGATTGGCTCTGTATTATCAGGGGAAAGTCAGGGTAAGCCAAGCAGACTAAACTAGAATGGCTAAAAATGCATTATTCCAAATATCATCAAGTTCATTAGACATATGAATTCATCAACTTGTTAAAAAGAAGAAAAAAGAATTTATAATGTGTTACTTGTTCATGTACCCTTAAGTATTTCTAATGGGTCATGACACTATGTATGTATTTGAAATGTATTTCATTTGGATATTTTTTGTTTTTACAGAATGCAATTGAAGTCTTTAAAGATGTTTTGAAATTGAAACCTGACCACGTAGAAGCCTCAACAAGTTTAGGTCAAGCTTTCAGGTACATGTATATATTATTCTTTGACTAAAGATTGTTGCTGTTAATTGTTGTTGTTTAATTTCCTATGGACCATGGTTGCATGGTCTTACAAACATGTACATGTATGTAGAGCATTAGTGAACCTTTAATGTTACAATGGTTAAAAAATCATGTATATAATACATGTAAGTGCTCTATTGACAGAGAAATAGGGAACTTGAAACCTGCGTGGAAGAGATTTAACCAGTCAGTTCACATGAACCCTAACCATGCCCAGACGTGGCAGCTGTGGGGCAGTATGTTGTATACTCAGGGCGAGCATCGGGGGGCCAGGCTCCACTTTGATGTATGTACATGTATATTGAACCAGAGATAAATTTATATGGTCAGACTCAACTTTGATGTATATGTATTGACCTTGTTATGAAGAGAATTATTTACAGTGTATATGTACAAATTGAATATCAAAATAGTACAATGACAGATAAGTTTACAGTACTTGAACTTTCCTTTATATTAACATTTACAAATATTTTTTCTTATATGAACCTATAGAATAGCAAAAACTTTCATTTCTGTGTGAACTTTTTCATGACTTCACAATGATTACCATACACACTTATCGTTTGATGGTTGCGTTATTGTAAACATAAAAACACAAATATGTTAATGATTCTGATTCTTTCTTAAACATAAATATAAGTAATAAACAGCAATGTTAAAAGTTCACCAGGATATGAACTTGGTTGGTCACATGATCAAATTCTGTGAAGCTTGAAGGGCTTTTTAACTTACTGTTTATTTTTTAATTGAACTTTGGTTTTTAAAGTTAGATATTGTCATCATGTGTACAAAGTCAAATGCACCTTTTACCAGAATAATGCAGTACTTGTATGTACCGGTAGTGATACCTAGAATTGAATTTAAGTTTAAGGTTGTAGTAGACCATTTAACCATCTATCTAGCAAATAGCAATTCTCTGTGCTAAATGATGCCTGTATACAAACTTGTGATTCTGTTGGTAGAAATGCCTGGATATTAATCCGTCCAACATCAATTGCCAGTATATGAAATCATTGACCTATATCACCATGGGAAAATATTACCAAGGACTCAAATCATCCATGAAAGTAAGTAGAGCTATTTTAACGAGACATTGAACTTTTGGTATGGTGTAACTTCTTGCAGCAAAACATGTTGAAAACGATGTGGTCTCAAGTAAAATATGCACATACATGTATAACACAAGAGTGGACAAATCTTGTCTTTTCAATGAGCCATGACTAAATGGCCGACAATGAAATAGACAGGCCTACGTCATATTGCTGTTTGACACAACTACCCACAGTCCAAGGTCTATTTTGTCTAGTCAGTGATTAAAACAAATCTTTCTTGATTTTCAATGTGTTGTAAAAATAGTTTATCAATTCTTTTAAACATTCTAGTAATATAATTATCATTGTGTGGTAATAAATTATGGGTATAATGATATGAAGCTGAAATAACCAGACTGTGCTTTATTTGAAGGTCATGATAAATAATACTCCAGCCATTAAAGCAAGTCCTGAGTTCATCAAAGCTCATTATCTCAGAGGTTTGTATTTGCCTCTAAGACAGAGCAACATTTACTTTTATCATTTATGAATATCCATTATGATACTTAGCTTTTTTACAAGTTCAAAGAGTAAATATTGTTTTAATTCTTTTACTACAGAATATGCAAGATTCCTTCATTCAAAACTCGACACCCCTTTGGTCGAATTAGACATAGATAGTTTTCATCCAGAGTTCAAAGACAGATGGACAAAGCAGTTACCTTTTCATTTCAAAAAAACTTATAAAGAACAGCCCGGACTTCAACCAGAAATCAAGTAAGTATGGTACTTGTTTAAGTGCATGAATTACTGGTATTTCAATGAAGAAAAGGGGATATTCCCACATGTTACATAATGTCCCAAATTTATTGGATGTTAAATAATTTCCCAAATTTATTGGATGTTAAATAATTTCCCAGATTTATTGGATGTTAAATAATTTCCCAAATTTATTGGATGTTAAATAATTTCCCAAATTTATTGGTACATTGTATGTTCAAATGAGAAATCAACACTCAGGACCTAGTTTCTCCGTAGACCTCTCTCATTTGAGGGAAAGGTGGTGCAGATAAAAAGCTGTGTTTTGTGATGCATGCATTAATAATTTGATGCACCTTGATGGCTGCTTTCTGAATGTGTATTGATTTTAAAAAGTTTTCAAAGTGGATTGTTAATTGTTGGAATGCTTTGATGGCATGTACATGTAATGTCTACTGTATGTAAAATTGTTATTTTACCTGTAGGACAAGGACAAATATTATTTGTAATAATGATTTTTTTTAAAACTTTGCAGTGATGTATCTTATGTCTCCATCATGGATTATGGCCGAGAGCTACAAGGCCTCATCTGCAAAGCTCACAGAGTTGGTTTTTCCATGCAGGTTGCTGCAGATGGATATTTACCCAGCAGGAGACATAATTTCGCCATGGGATTAGCCTCAATGCACATTGCTCAACTTTTAGACGTAAGTGTCCAATGGTCAGGAGTAAAATGAATTACTTCCTGTTGTACCATTCCACCATTCAACGTTTTATAAATGTTTTTGCAAAACGAATTGGTGGAAAATATTTATTTGTGAACTGTTGATTCTTTATTCTAAACCTTTTTTTTCAGAAAAGATGGAGAGAAATTAGATTAAACAAACAAATAGGTATGAAATTGATGTTGCATTAAGGCAAAAAATAATAATGTTCTATTCTTAATACCGGTAAATGTACTGGTATATGTTGTTGATATTGTTGATATTCTTTGATTTCATACAAACATTTTGGTAAAAAGATTTGCTGTTATTCTTTGTGTGCAATGTAATTTCAGATAGATCTTTAGATTGGAGAGAAGTTTTTAACATAGCCATACAGTATAGGAGATTAATTGATCCAGAGCAGCCAATTTTCTGGTTGGATAAGATGCCTGATTATAGTGCAGAGGAGGGCTACCATACTGAAATCAACTTTATTAAGTAAGGAATAAATGTAGACGAAGTACTTATGACTTAGTAACTTACATATTTTTTTTAATACCCTTGCCTATATCTTTCTGTATTCATAGACAATTACATGTGGTTTATAGTGGTTTTGAATGTCAATCATATACTTAAAAGATATAACTGATACATTAAATACTGGTTTTGCAGGGGAGATGTGCAAAATATAAAGGTAATGCAGTACTATGATTTGGTGTTCAAGCTTGCAAAAACAATGCTGGAGCATTATGCAGGGTAAGCCCATTTTAGTTTGTACCGATAAACAGAATAAATAAAATTGCTAATATCTGCTAGAAAGTTCATGTGCATATACGATATATCATATTTTCAGTAAACTTTCTCTATGTTCAAATTCATGCTTTGATCTTTAACTGCTGGCTAATATTATTGTGTAAATAATTTATTTTTACTATTTACAAACATTGTGTTATGGTGGAATGTTAATTTAATGGATATATCAACAATAGATTAAATTCATCAAAAGCTTTAAGATTACGCTTTAATGATTATTTAGAGAGGAAGCAGTATTTTATCATGATCTGCGGCAAGATGTTGAAAGAGCAAAGACCTGTGATGATTTACTCATGATAGCCAGAGTAAGTATTTATCATGATAGCCAGAGTAAGTATTAATCGTGATAGCCAGAGTAAGTATTAATCGTGATAGCCAGAGCAAGAATTAAACTGAGCAAAGAAAGAAAAAAAATCTGAAGACTGCATTCTCATTTTGAACTGGTTGTTTTATGGACAGTAACATTTTATTAATGAAAGAAAACATTTAATTAAGTTTTATTTCTTCTTTCAAATGTAGAAGCGTAACATAAATGAGAATGGTTTCATGGTTTCCACCCAAGTGCCGAGTTCCCGGAATGATGAGAGGCTGGATGGCTCAATGGTGGTCTTGTCTCGAGATAAGTTAGTCATCAGATGTCTTTACAATATATTAAAGCACAGGAATAAATATTATACATTTGTCGGTCACATTTTTTTTTGCTTTAGTACCTGTTACATCCTTCTTTTTTCTGATTCTTAGATTTTTCTATTGCAATCTGCATTTCAGACCACATCAGCAGGTCAAGTTATCTCTTAGTAATAGTCACTGTGATATCCTCTCCAAACCCTAGAGTCAAACATACAGTATACATGTATATACCAGCAAAAACACCCCTTTTTATTTTAACTTAGTGTTTTTTGAAAGGTGCTTGACACTTATTTTCCATTCTTGGCAATTGTAGCAATAACAAGATGACATTTGCCATCAGCATAGTGAATAATATAGCTCGTACCCAGCTGTACCATGCTGAGATAGACGCAGTGTTCAATCAGATTCAAGAGGAGATTAAAAGGATAGGGATAGGCAAGGCACTGGTAGGTGGATCAAAGAACTGTGAAGCAATATAAATGATGCATACATGAAATTTTTCTGAATGGTATACACAATGGGCAGGTATTTGTAAAATAATACTAGTGATGATATTGTGAAATCAACCTGTACATTTACCATATTAAAACTCGACTATCATAAATATTGATAAAAATTTTTAACAAAATTTGAAAGAACTTGATAATATACACTGAACATCTATTTTTTAATCTCAAAAATCTCACTCCATCTCAAAGTTAGATGAAAATTGATTCTTGGAATATAAGTTGATATAACGGTAAACAAATGACCTGATTCAGACTGAATTTTCCCCATACAGAATGGTGAATGATTAAAAAGAAAATTTTAGAGAAATTCCATACAATTTGTAAGGGAGGAGATTTACAATTGTTGTTGTTTGCTTACAGAATACAGACTCTGTGATGGATAAAATATTAACAATGATGTACTACATTTATAATCTCATGCCCCTGACGAAAGGAAATAGGTAATGTGTGAACTTCTTAAAAAAATAATTTTAAAGAAAATTTTAAGAAATTCGATTAATATATAATACTGTTTTAAGTAACAATCTTCTTTTTTAAAGAGAAATTCAGACAGTTTAAAGACTGGAAGAATACTGTATACATGTACATGTAAACATTTCTCTGTTGTTGATGTGTGTTACAATTTGCTTTCAGTGCTGTAATATATTCAGTTGCTGTGGGGATCATCATGTCCGTCAACAAATTTGTTTTTGGAAAGATTCCATCAGGGAAGGTGTGTTTTAGAATTTGCACTTCATTACTATTTTAAGTTTGTAGCAATATGCCCTCTGTTGGTTGAAATATTGTCAGACAAGCATTTTACCCATTCAATAAACAAATGAGATTCACAAGCAACATTTGTGCATGGATATTTTTCTTTTACAGACGAGGTGTTGCACATTGGGAAAATGAACAAAAAAAAGTACTTCAATTAAATTGTCTCATCATTCATCATAAATTTTAAAACTCTGTTTTTTAAAAATCTTTTTCAGCTTTTAGAAATGGAAGCCATATTGTCTGGTGCTCCTGATGCTTTCATACTGGTTACAAAAAACTGGATGAATGTGAGAGGGTAAGCAACCCCAGAAATATAAAGCTTGATTTTTCAACACAACCTTTACAGAACTTGATCTTTTAGATACTTTGTAATGAATTTTTTAAAACATAAAGCTTAATTAAAGAGTACTAAGACACAAGTTTAATGTTGATCAGAGAATTTAACGAAATTTTACGGAGTTTTTTCAGTGGGATATATTGAATAGAAAATTTTTAAGAAATTTTTTTTATTTTTACAGGGCGGAGGTTCCAATCACGATTCACCCCAAAATATGGGATGTTTTACCCACAGTCCGCAATGTTGTTGAAGTATTGAATGTCAATACGGATCTTTGCGTTATGCCAGCAAATCCATGATCTCCGAAACCTGCACATCGAAGTCCTGTTCTACAAACTCTCTATGCAAATGCCATTCTTGTTTATCAGTATTCTGTAGTATAATTTTCTTTTCCTTGAGAGTAGAAAGATATACATACACTGTAAATTAACAATGATATTGTGGGTAGTGTTCTTAGTTCACCTGTTATAGAGATAATTTTATTTATGTAACAACTTTTAGGAAATACCTACTACTATAGCATAGCAACATGTTAGTGTTTTTTTATTGTTCTTTAAACAAAATTTCTTTCCTTTCCTTTTTTTGTTTTGAAATTTTTATTGAATGGGAGGTACCAAGGTGTTCCTTCAAAAAAAGCTAATTTCTGACTCAACTTTTACAACCTGGTGTAGGACATTGTTTTTTTTTTCGATTTTACTTATGATAAACTGTTAAATTTATGTTTACAATTTGAATATACATGTAGTTTTGATTATCTTTTAGAATACATGTACATGCAAATATGTTATAAACTGTTCTATAGTACAGAACAAATTACATGCAAATACTACTCGAGTTGTATTGGTTGTTATAATTGTGGAGGACTAACCATTTATTAAGACTGTGATTTGGGAGGGGGTGTTTTGTTAATCTATGCAGTTTGTTATACATATCCAGTTTATATGTAACTAATTCTTACTTTTGTATGTTTGATGATATAAAATGCACAAGCAGTGATTGAAGTTGTTACTGGTTATTTTTTTTTAAAATTTAGATTTTAAGGAAGGAACCAGAAGGTGGGGGTTTTTTTTCATTAAATCTTCTATACTTTCAATTTGATATATATATTTACATCTACCAAGTATTATTTCCTCTATTTCTTACGGAAACTTATAGTTAATTCATAGTTCTATAGAAACAGCCAGACTGAAATCTACACGCCCCATTTATCGATTGGTCGAAATCTACAGCGTATTTTTATTAATTATAGTATGAGTTTTTGATAAAATGATGAAAAGATCATCCCATTTATTCAATTTGTCATCATCCATTATGCAGTTAAAACAAGTTTTACCACTCAAAACCTTTGATGTAATAATGCACACAAATAAATTTCCATATATTTATTTCAGAAATTGGTATGCAACAGTAAAAACAAAATAACAAAAATATATTGTTCACATAATACACATGTATAAATGGAATGTATAAAATGTATATTACATGTACATTTATGATATGAAAACTGAATAATCACAATTTACATTTGTATTGTTATACATACATAGTCGAGGGAAAAAATCTTGTGAACACATACACAACACAGCAACCATTTCATTAAAAATCCTGGTGCAAAATGTCACAACCATTTCATAATAAATCTTGGTACAAAATGTCACAACCTTTTCATAACAAACCATCATAATTACAGTGGGTTTTTTTCTAGAGAACATAGCCCTGTCACACAATGTAATTTAAAGATAATGGTAACAAAGGGTCCATACCAGGACCCTAACAGTTACTCTAGTATGATAGACCCCTATGAAGAAAAGAACAAATTATTGTTTTTAATAAAGCAAAATAAACTAAAAAGAAGAAGGTGTGTTGTTTAAAACAAGTTTCTCATGATGACCAAAGATAAAGAAATTGGTTTGGGCTTGCAATCAAAGAGATTTCAAAATATTTATGCAGCAATGTCCAACATATTTTCTAAATGATCAAGACACACAATGGGTTAAAGGGTACCAGTGTTTCTAATTGGTATTCAAGTTACTAAACTCATTATAATCTCATCATAACCAGGTAGTCAGTTTGCCTGGTAGAATAGATGCCCAGGAGAAGGTGACCTACATGTAGGACAGCATACTGTGGTTTCATCAATATTCATTGAACATCATATTACACCAGGGTTTCGTTATTGATTTGATCCAAAAAATTAAATCCCCATTGAAGTGAAATATCTAATAACTCATTGTAATGATAGTATCATTGGCCACAAATTTACATATTCTTGAAATCATGATTTTCACTAAATCTACAAAAATTGACGCGCACGAATATTAATGAAACCACATTACACAATACGGATAGCAATAGGTCACTTGAGTGACTCAGGTGATCTGAAATTTGGTCTACAAATAATGCTGTTTTTAACATTAAATACATGTAATACTGTACACCAAATATTTGAATATACTGTCTTCCAATTAAAATGGGTTAAATTATTATTCTTGAGTATTATGCCTTTATCCTGGTCAGGGGTTGGTGATGACCATGAGCTAAAACATTATGAACTCATCCTATGTCTTTTATAAGAATACCAAAATACCAAAAATAAATCAGGCTTCTTTGAACATAAAAAAACCTGTGGATTTCATCAAATTTTCAATGCCATCATATTAATTTTCCACTATGGTATAGTTTGAGGTTACAAAGTTCATATTGACATAGTGCACTTCATAGCAGCTGTAATAGGTTTTGTCGGCATATGTCACTTTGTATTCACAAAATGGATTTCTTCGGTGGTTGAATTTACGAAAGTTTTTCTTTTCCAGTCCCTTCAATAATTTCATCATTTTTAAGTAATCATCCACTGTGGCATGTTTTGGATTGTTTTTGTCCTTGAACTTGGCTAGAAACTCGGGAGTGTGCATTTCAAATCCAACCTGTTTCACATTGTCCAGAGAATTATCAGATAAAATGTTGGCAAGAATCTTCCATTCGGTATATTCCACATCAAACTTCAGATAGTCAATCACAGACTGTTTAGAAAACAACCAAAAAAATGTGAAAAAATATGCTATCAAAACTGTTTTGAAATGTTTGGATTTAACCAAACTGTGAAACAAAATCATGGAGGCTGATAAACCTACAAGATAGTTTTTATATCAGGTTAAGCCTGTATGTAAAATATACTTAACAAGGGCCTTAAAAGAGTTACAGTATGCATAATGTTAAAAAAAAAA
>WFKH01006014.1:44939617-44966141 GCA_016163765.1 Magallana hongkongensis
CCCCCATTTAAAAAAGAAAAGATCACCTTTAATAGACACAAACTAAGCAATTATAGCGAAGCAGACATTAATTTATATCGATTTATAGTTTTATACATACAGGTATGTGAAATAAAACATATCAAAACAAGGACACAGTAATTCCGAAAAAATAATCATCAGTCGATAATAAAGTATCATTTTTACAATGTAAAAGATATTCCATTTCATTTTAATCACACGGTCTAAGGATACATGGATACACAACTGTATATAAGGCAGACTGTTGACTGGTTTTGGTCGACAACAATTCACAATGTGGGCACTGGTTGTTATCATGATGGTCGTGTTGGGTGTTGATACCAAGGGAATCAAACTTCACCTCTCAGGTAGATTAACATGAAGATAATCCTAAGTTGACAATTTTTCTTTAAAAATTAGATGCAATATATGGACAACTGTGTCTTATATAAGCTCAGGTCTAGCTTATAGAAAGTTTATTTTTTTAAAACTAGAATTATTAGACGCTAGGATTGGCGAATTCGTAAACATAACCTGATATGCATAAATGGTCTAGGAAACCAAAGATTTTGTAGGCTATATTTTAAAGTGTTCTTTCTATGCGATTTCTTGTCATGGTTCAGTGCACCAATTTAAAATCTACCACTGCATACTTTCATAAAACAAATCAAACGTTTTTTGCTTTTTTCTCTAATGCTCAACATGATCGAGTGACACTTTTACCTTTTATTCAACATTAAATAAGAGATGTTGCTACATTTGCAGATGAGATGAAGTCCATGTTAGAGAAATCTGACTGGGACCACAAGGACACAGCTCTGTCCATTCATGGTCCAATGACTCTAGATATCCAATCCAGCTTTAAACTGAAGAAGGGACAAGTCTTCTTAAAATCACGTACAAACATTTGAAAAAAGGAAAGAAAATGAAAATTAGATAACATTTTTTTCTAGTTTTCTCTTAATTTTCATTTTGTTGAACCGTTTTAGGGGTACATAGCAAACACAAGGACTGTGCCCACATTAAGAAACACAGGCCGTTAAGTAGAGATGGTGTGTACACAATTTACCCAACCCCGGGGACAAACAAGACAGTGTTCTGTGACATGACCACTGATGGAGGGGGATGGACGGTGAGTAGTCAGTTATTCTATAGACAAAATTAAATGACTCAGACCCAATAATTTTAGACTCATTTACCCACTCTTTCCTTACAAAATTCTTAGTTGATATTTACTCTACCTGTTGTAATAAATGTTTTGGGCACGATAACTTAGCAGAAATAAACTATAAAATAAAGGATCACTTGTATATAACAAAAAAATTGACCTATAGGGCCGGTATTGGTTTCTGTCTTTACAAAAAGCATATAGATTTACGTTCTACTTCTTGATTTTAGGCCATACACAGTAAACTCTTAGGTTCTAGTTCTCATAATGTATAGTGATTGAAAAAAAAGTTTCACAGTTGTTGTCCGGGCAGTATGAGTTATGGACGCTTTTTTGTTTACTTTATTATCTTTAAATTTTATGTTCAGTTTACTTTCTATAATACGATACATGTATTTTATATGTATTTATTTACAACCAGGGACATATATTAGCAACTATCGAAAGTCTCGCGTGACGCGATTTCAAAGGCATCAATATATGCATCAATTTTCTTTTATTCTTTTGAAAACATAACACAATATCCTTTAAAAAATAAGGAATGTGTTATTTTACTTCATTCACGTATAGGATCATAATTACGATGATTAAATTCTCACATATGCTGTGTCCACAATGACGTTAAAATCGGATAACTATTTATTTTCCTTATATCTCATTCAGTTTTGAACATGATAATTCAAAATTTATGAAACAGATCCGTATCAACAAAAAGAACACATTCATTTGCTTTAAAACTCTAACTGACCCACCCCATTTTTTCTCTAATCTATAAACCTTCCTCCTGTATTTTTGGCATAGAATGTCACCAATGCACACGTTCTTTGCAAAGAACGAACTGCACCTACTTTGCAGTAATTCTCCCACAATTGTAACATTTCCTGTAGATGTTCTGGAAAGGCAAACGCAATAGTTTTTGCTCGGCATGATTTTTTTTTACGTGGCGCCTGTCTCGAGTAACACAGAGTGAATGATTCTTGTCCTCAAACAAAGCGTGTTTACACTAAGGTATAGTTACGGTTGATTGCTTTCAGTTGAGTACATACTTTTTCATAAATGTCTTCAATTTTTAGAACATAACCCAGTTATTCAGCCAATAAAAAGTCCCCAACTCTCTCTAAGAATGCAGTCTTCGTGGTGAAGAATTTTTCTTTTTCTCGAATACTGAAGAGTTTTTGATTGGTGGAAACTTTGAAAAGGGGCGTTTCGGAAATTCTTCATTGCGTGACTTTATGTATACCCCCCCCCCCCCCAAACCACACACTCACATCAAGGAAAAGTTGCCCGTGAAAGATACTATTTTAAATCACAGTGAATTTGTGCACACATTTAATTCTTTTTCTTTTTAAATTGCACAAATTTTTTGTCACCTTCATATGTTCCGTCACATTTTAAATTTCCTCCATTTTTCTCGCAAACACAGTTGATGTCATGAATATCGATCAGATACTAGCGATGTTTTTAAGACTGTTTGGACAGAGTTTTCGACCAATGATATTTATTGAGGAGAGAACACGGCTTTTACATGTATTTTGTTACCTTGTACAGATTTAAGGTATATTTTTAATCATCTGTATAGATTTAACACCTTAACACAATCTCAATATCCCATTAAATCAAAACCAATATCCATTCTAACATGACTTGGTTGGAAGTCCACGTTAAAAATACGCGTGTTCGATTTTCACGTAAATAAATACAGCGGGCTCCTTACATGTCAATTAAGGCACGGCAATATTTGGACACAATAAGGGGTGGTGTATTTTCCTCAAATCTTTGATTTCATTGGCTTGGGTTCTGTTCTAAGACAGTAAGATCATATGAAGAGAAATCCTCGTCATGAAGAATGGGCTACGCTTCGCTCCGCCCATTCTTCATGACGAAGATTTCTCTTCATATGATCTTACTATTACGAAGAGCAAACGTGCATTAAAGGAAGAAAATCGGAATACAATGCAAAATGCACAATCCTGTATAAAAAAAAAAGAAGGTGTTTATACAAACCGATAATTTTACAAAAAGAAAAATCATGCCAAAAGGTGGAATCGAACCAGGATACAAAAAACCTTAAGATATGCGGTAAGTGACAGCGGTGAAACCAACTGAGCTATTCTAACCTTACAGGTGTAATACGTATATATAAACCACTATGATACAAATAAGTTTTAAAAATTTTTGTAGGTTTTTTGCAAATTTCAACCTCAGGGCAGGGGTGCCCCTAAAAAAAATCCTATCTTAATTTATTCCTTTGATCAAAACCTATCAAAATATCTTAGTTTTTTTAGGGGCAGACCTGCCCTGATGGGTTTTTTGGCCAAAATTCATGCACAAATAGACCGTTTTACTGCAAAAATGATGTTTTAGCCAACTTTGAAGGTTAATTTAAGAGTTACAAGAGCAATATGGTAGGTTCTAAATGAAAATTTGAAAAATTTAGAAATATATACAGTAGAAAATATCAAATGAACTTTGATTTTTAAAAGTGATTTTTTCCGGGAAATCGATCTCCCCTATGGTCAATTCTTTTGTTATATACAAGTGATCCTTTGACACGGCATTTTCGGGAAATACATGTATTGTTTAAATAATCAAATTCCTAAATGCGGAAATCTAGATATCGTTAAAAATTGCAAACGTTCTCACTTTATGATTAAATTTTAAAAAATACACAAATAATTTCGCCACATCTCGATGTTGACCGTATTTCACTCAAAACTTTGTACTGGTAGGTAATACAAAGGAGAATTGACGGGGAAACAAACTTCTTCAGAAACTGGAAAGATTACAAAAATGGATTTGGTCACGCTGAGCATGAGTACTGGTTGGGTAGGTCAAAAGAAATGTACAGTTCTCATTTGTCATGCACGATAGAAAAGATAATGAGTTAAACAGGGTGATTTTCAAGGTTTTCTTATTACAGGAAACGACGCCATTCATGAACTAACAAAAGATAAGAAACAAATTCTTAGAATTGACTTAATGAAATTTTCGAGAGAGAAAGCCCACGCAATATATTCATCATTCTTTGTTGATAACGAAGCTAACAAGTACAAACTGACGCTTGGAAAATTCAACGGAACCAAGGGTTTAGGTATGTTAACGTTGAATGTAAATAGTAATGTTACTTATAAACCATAAACATGAAATAAGACGACTTGCTGTTGCACATTATGGCGAGTTAACAAATAAAATTGAATGTGCTGATTTAATTTTTAAACAACTAAACGTTCAGCATAATATGTTCCTTCAAATCAAGGCGATAGTTTGGGCAGCTCTAACAACACGAACTTCAGTACGACAGATAAGGATAATGACAGCTCTAAAGGAAACTGTGCAGAGGTCTACAAAACTGCAGGATGGTTCAATGACTGTTTCGCTACCAATCTGAATGGTGAGTACCGGAAAGACTCACGTGCCGATGCCAGGGAATTATCCTGGTACACTTGGGGAAACACTTGGAGGTCGCTGAAGTCGGCAAAAATAATGATACGACCAATGTAAACAATTGAAAAACGTTGTATTAAAAGAAACAACTTATTTATTAATTATCTGTTATATTGTATTAATTGAAATCAGTAGATGATTTCTGAGAAAAAAATACGACGGCTATTCATGAAATAGTGACACTACATGTAATCCCTTTTAATTTTACGCCTGATTAAACTGAGAATTTGTCAAAATGTTAATTGCCATCCATACGATTGAATTGATACGAAATAACAATTATACATTTTAACATAGCGATAATAAAGGGACCACATTTTTTTTTGGACCCACCCTTAGGAACTGAGAATATGAAGACTGAACAAAAGCCCCGAAATGAAATTTCAAACATCAGGACCTCTACTAAATATCATTATCTAATGAAAATTATTGGGAAAAAAAAACATTTTTAAGAACTCATGTCGTTTTATCAAAACTCTCTTGTATTCATTAAAACCGTTTAACAATGGCTAAAATGATTCAAATTAAGTAGAGACTCAGTTAAAAGAATCAAACAATCTGGAAGGCCAAGGTCACCTATCAATAAGAAATCAATTGCAGCAGCGAAATTCATCATTGACAGATATGGAATAGTAACTGTAAACCAGATTGCAAAAATAATAAAATAATTCAAACGGGTAGCGATTTTAAGATTTTAAAAGAATATTAAGCGGTCAGGAATGTTTCTGCCAGGTAGACCCATAACTTGCCCCCCATACGTCACCCAGACACATTTTGAATGATGAACAAAATCGAAAGCCCATGCAAATTTGTAAATAAAAAACTACTGAGTGTTAATGAAAAGTGTGACAAAAGACGTCTACATAAAATTATAACAAAGGACGAATCTTGGTTCCATTTTTATAAACCTGAAAGAAAACTGGGAAATAAAAAATGGCTCACTAGACAGAGCAAACAACCTACAATAGCAAAACGCGGGAAAGCAACAATGAAGGTTCTTTGCGCAAGTGTCTTTAATTGCAATGGTGTAGTTGCTCAGAATACCAACAAAAAAGGCAGAGTGTGTTACAGATGATGTTTATATTCATAAAATATTATATGATGTAAAAAATATTACAAGATCAGAAGACAAAAGTCAGAAATGAGAGGGATCTACCTTTTAGATAATAATTACTGCTCCTGCGCACACTGCAAAGTACACACATGACTATTTGCTTAAAAATGAAATACAACAATTGGACTATCCTTCATATTCATTAGATAAATCACCATGTGACTTTTTTCTATTACCTAAATTGAAAAAAACCCTGCTATATGGAATCTAATGACAGTTCTGAAAACGGAACGTTTTCTATAGAAAATCGAGTGTTACTAAAACGCGGAAAGGAACGGAAACGAAAAATATAATATCAAATTAAATTGATTATTTAAATAGTATAAACTAGACAGAAACAATGTTCTGTGTACAAGTTGTTCATATCTAACGAATTTTTATGAATATTTGGTTGTTTTATTTATAGTATATTCTTATGAATTTCTATACACTATAACAATGCATTTAGCTTTCTGATGCACGGAACGGAAATATAAAATAAACATTTACATTGTGATGAAATGTTGATGATAAATTAACTATAATAGTGTCATTTTTCTTTTACAGCATTACTGACTAGCAGCGTAGCACATATACGTGTAGTTATAAAGTGTTTGAGACCGGCTAAGGACTTTACAATATTTAACTCTATAAGAAATGTTTAATCTATTCAACATAATGCACTTTCATCAACATTGAAATCTCAATGTGCTAAAAAAATAAAAATAAAGGGTACGTCTAAAAATTTCAAGTAGAAAAGCTTATAAAAACGATAGAGTGTTGAGGAAATCAAAATCACGACAAACAACATAAATCAAGACCGTCATCAATCTATACGAAGTCTTACTGCATCATGTTTGCTTACCTTATACCCTGCTTTTTTAATATCATTTAAACCATTTGAAGCATCATTTGATTTGATAAATAATGCTGTAGATGTCCTGTAATGTTTTCTTTCTTTTAATATCGACGTTCGTTGTCTAAATTCTGCATCTTCTACCGTATTTCAGCATTACTGATATATACATGTATCTTTTGATTACCAGTGACGATTTCGTTAGGATCCACACTTTTCAGAGTATAAACAAGGAGTCGGAAGACTGACCATCTGACTCTTTCTGGACATTCTTATTATTTATTCTAAACAAATTTTAATTCATTTATTGGTAAAAACGTACCATTTCAACAGTATAGAATGGATTTTTTTCATATATTTCTATAAAGTTGTATTGAAATATAATAGATATCTTAATAACTAAAAATATGTTCAATTCAATTGCATCTATCTTTAAATTAATTACCTTTAATTCATTATAGGAACATTTGATTTAAAGATCGGTAAAATTTATTTGAAGATAGTTAAAACTGATTTGAAGATAGGTACAACTATTGAAGATAGGTACAAATATTCTAATATATGTTAATTTGGCGTTCCAGAAAGATATTCAACTTATGAAATGTATTTCATTTTTTAATGATAATACAACCAACTCGTTTTTCATTGAAAGAATTTTAATATGTTATGTTAAAATCGAAAAAATTTAACTTTCTACAACAAAAATATTGATTTTTTGTAAATGTATACATAGAAATGTATTAATCTGGTAAATGTTTTGAAATATTGATAACATTCAAGAGAAAATGACTTTCTGTAGATCTTAACAGACACATGAGTGTATTATCTGCAGAAATCTGCTTAGTGCTGTGATTTATCTTAACCATTATATAAGACGTCTTCCTTGCTATCTACCAAATACAGATAAAGATAATATGAGATTATCAGCTATGCTAATTATATAGTTTATTTGACTTGAAATTAACTAGTTAAACACGAGATAAAGATGTACCAGTCATTTATCGCGGGCAAATGATATATGCACACTTATGTTAAAGATAGGAGAATAAATAAAAAACTCAAACAGACTATTCCTGTGATATACTAGTAAATAATACCAATTTCAAGAATTGGAAATTAAATACATGTATTGATCTTTTGCAAGTGATGTATCTTATAAAAAATATTTTTTCAATTTGAAGGAATATCTTTTTTAAAAATCAAAAAAATTGAATTTTCAAAAAAATTTAACTATAGATAAAATGAATGCATTATTAAGTTACAAAGTTGATTCTTCTGAATAACAAAAGAAGATATTCAATGTATATATCTGACAGAGATTTTCCTTCATATGTTTAAATTAAAAAAAAAATATGGCATGTTGTTTATAGGTGAAATATCTTATTAACATAGAGATAAACACTTCCTTGGTTCTTAAGTAGGCATGTCAATTTTACGTGGAGATCTTAGTAGAATATTCAGAGGCTTTAGTCGAGCGATAATCAAGTATTTGAAACTTTACGTACATTTTAAACAAAATAATGTTATTGTCACATACATCGCATATGAAAATGAATATAATTTAAATGAAAATAATTTAGAGAATACTCAATAACTCTTATTAACTTTCTGTGCTCGATGCGTTTGTATCAAAATTCTTTGTAAATTATTTCATTTCAAAATTTGTTCACAACACTTCTGGTTTTTCCCATTACCTTGTGACTATTATAGTATCATGTTATTGAGCTACATGCATTTGCATCATTTAAGGCCACTCCAATGTGTCTTGTTCGAATTAAATTTATTGACCAAGAAATTTCTGACCAACAGTTTCAGCCAACGCATTGATTTTAAAAGGAAACAACGTAAGATAATTATTAATAGGATTAAATTTTGTACAAACAGCTTATTCAATAATTAAAATGAATTGATATTTAACACACATACCTGTATGCATAAGTTTTGTTTAACACTGTGATTTGCTCAATAAAAAAGAGGCCTTAGACGCTTTAAAAAAAATTATCAGAAGCAACAGTTCTTAGTAGAATAATAGTAGAATATGTATTTTACACGGAATATTGCTAAAATAGAGCGATTTTTTAAATTGTAGTCCACCAAAAAAGAGTATGTTCAGTAAGATCGGGTTAACGTTTAACTTCACGTTCTGTGTAACGACGAAAAGATCGACCAAGGGTTGTTGTAGAAGACTTGGTTGGCTCTGAAGAAAAAGTGGCCTTTGAGTCTTTCTACGTGTGTGTGTTGTAGAAAAATTACCTATTGGAATAATGATTCTTTACTATTTCGTGATTCATAAAGTAACTACATGATCATGAGTACAATATTTCCCTTTGTTTTTTTTTGAAGGGGGCAAATTACAGATTCTCATTATAGATATAATAGAGTATTTTATCTACCATTTTTAGCTGACCTAAGTTGGCAGCACGAATGCGCATGTGGTTCAGCCGTTCGTTTATAAACTTTTTACATTAAAACATTAAGCTAACAGATCTAGTTAGTGAAAGTTTATTAAATACAAGAGATTTTCTTACACTGCATACATGATTCAAGATTTTTTTATTGAACAGTACAATTATTCGACAAACCTTAGCTTACGATATAATATATTATCTTAAAGAGGTTCGCTCCTTAGGTTTTGGGTAGCCATTTTGGGTCCCCTCTAGTCTGAAAATTCTGCATCACATATTAATTCTAGTAGTATATTTATATTTTACAATGCCAAATAAACTATATTGAATAAAATTGTTTTAAAAAAATTACATTTTTACAGAGTTTAGTAAGGGACTATATTTTGTGGCGGAAGGTTTTCAAGAAGGAAATGAACAATTTTCATAACTCACTAGTTTTATAGTACTGTTACTTTAGCTTCCTAATTTTCAGCGCAGACCAAACTTCTAGATAGTTTGTGTATTACGATATATTCATGATATTCTGAAAAACATATTTAAACAATATTTTGATATTTTGGCATATTTAGCTTATATTTCATAGAAGTTAAGAAAAAATTAACTTCAATTTTGGCCTAAAATTAGCTTATTTCATGCTATATCTCAAATTTTTGAAATGTGACCCCTACTTATTTTACTTTTAAATGAGACATTAAATGTATGTCTATTTGTATGCAAAGTTTTGGAAAGATGACATTACTATAATTTTTTTTATTTGCGTTATAATTTGATTACTCCAAAATTTTGTAACATCTGTTGTTGTGTTCATTGTGTACTGGCCTTTGAAGCCACCAGTAAATCAAGAATTTTTAAACTTTGACTCAGATTTTACTTTTGTAGTCACTACCCGTGTTCAACTTCATACTGTATTAAAATCATAATTATATAATTGTTCAAACTATAAATATTTGTTTGATTTCTTCAAATTATCAATTTCTACGTCAAATTTTAGCAAAATTTTCAGGAAAATTATCATTTCTGTTTGAGGCCCTATATTTCCAAAAAATGGCATGTGACATGGGTCACAAATAAAATAAATGAACATTTTAGGTCCCCATCTTTACATCTAAGTGGTTTTCGGATGATTGACATTACTATTATTTCAGGAGCCAACCTCCTTAAACGATGATAGATTATTAAACAATTCAAATGTAAGGAAGCCCGTTGGTGATACAAAAAAAGACAGACGCCAATTCAATTAAGTATCTGCTGCACCATATCATTAAAGTAAACTTTACTTCCTCCACCTTGAAATAAAGAAGACGAAAAAAAGATCCAAAAATAAACAAAATAACCAATAATCAAACAGACAGTTATTTATCATGTTTTATATAATTAATTCCGGTATCATGTAAAAAGTATAAGGAAATTTATGTTCTCTTTCGCTTCGCTCAACCGAACATAAATTATTTTCTATTCTAATCAAACAAAATAAAAAACACAGATATTGAAGGAGGCGACAACGTTAGCCATATTCAAGGAGGCGATAACGTTAGCCATATTTATTGACATATTTGTGGACATAAAACCAGTAGGTTAACTTTTTGTCTTAGGCAGCCCGGATTGGTAGATGACATCTTTTTCTAGGTATATCCACACTGTTCCCTGTGCTTATTTTTTCTTCAAAATAGAAGATCTATAAAAACTTGATTATTTCAAATTAATAGTAGAAATAATAAATAACATTATGTAAACTTCATTTCGAATACAATATTTTAAATTAATCAGTCGTAACTAACTTGTCGACTGACAAAATAGCTCAATTCATGAGTTTAAATACCTCTAGAACCGAATCACCACGATCAAGAAAAGAGATCCTAATTATGGTATTCCCTGAGTAAGCAAAATCGCTAGATAAGTTTAAAACAATATTACCCACGACAAATATATAGTATGATTAGCTCAGTTAAGAATACATCAATACACAGCATTATATAAAATAGACTGCCGACTGTTTTTTGGTCGTCAACAATTCACAATGTGGACACTGGTTGTTATCACGATAGTCGCCTTGGGTGTTGATGCCAAGGGAATCAAACTTCACCTCTCAGGTACTTAACATGTAGATTATCTTCAGTTGACAATTTCCCTTTACTTAAAACAGATCTTAAAAATGCAAAAATGTCTAATTAAAGCTTACCCTAGCTTATTGAGAGTTGATATCATCAACGCTGTGACTATAATATCTACTTTATGAAAGCTCAACATAAACAAATGATTTTGCTATGCAGTTAATTTAATCAACGGACAGATTAAGGGCCAAATATAACACTGCATATATTATATTGATGTTACTTTAATTCTATACTTTCTATTATTTTTTCTACTTCTCAATATGAGTGACCTTTACGACATTAAGTTAGGCCCTAATAATCATGCTACATTTGTAGATGAGATGAAGTCCACAAGTCTGACTGGGGCTCTGTCCATTCACGGTGAAATGACTCTACATATCCAATCCAACTTTAAACTGAAGGAGGGACAAGTCTTCTTAAAATCACGTACGAACATTTACAGAAAGGGAAAGAAAAGGAAAATTAGATAACAATCCTATTCACTAGTTTTTTCTTAATTTTGATTTTGTTGAACGTTTAAGGGGTCCAGAGCAGACACAAGAACTGTGCACACATTAAGAAACACAGACCGTTGAGTAGAGATGGAGTGTACACAATTTATCCAACCCCGGAGACAATGTAGACAGTGTTCCGTGATATGACCACTGATAGAGGGGGATGGACGGTGAGTAGTCAGTTACACTGTGGACAAAAATAAATGAATCGGACTCAATAATTTGGTATACAACTCTTATACCCACTCTTTCCTTGAAAACTTCTTAACTAATACTTTTTGTAGCTGTAAAATAAATTCACGGGAATTTAGCAGATTTTGAAATAAAGTATAAAATAAAAATAACACGGATTTTTGTTAAATATTATTTAAATAACCAAATCCCCAAATTCATGCGGAAATCTAGAGATCGTTAAGAATTGCAAACGTTCCCACTATTACGACTGAATAATAGATTTCCCAGAAATGTTTGTTCTGGTAGGTAATTGAAAGGAGAATAGACGGAGAAACAACTTCTTCAGAAACTGGAAAGATTACAAAAATGGGTTTGGTCACCCTGAACACGATTACTGGTTGGGTAAGTTCAAATAGATGTACCGTTCTCATACACATGTAGTATGCGCGATAGAGGAATAATAAGTTATACGGTATAATTATTATGAAAGTTTTGTTATTGCAGGAAATGACGCCATACGTGAATAAACAAAAGATAATAAACAGATTCTTAGAATTGACTTGATGAAATTTTCGAGAGAGAAAGCTCATGCGACATATTCGTCATTTTTTGTTGATAACGAGACTAACAAGTACAAATTGACGCTTGGAAGTTTCAACGGAAGCAAAGGTTGAGGTATGTTAAATGTTGAGTCTTTGTTACTTATAAACAATATAACTAAAATAAGAGGACTTGCTATTGCACATAATGGCTTTTACCAATATCAATGAACGTGCTGATTCTAATGCATGTATTGAAAAGTGTAAATTATAACGAAACGCATAGAACAGTTTTTCTTTCAAATCAAGGCGATAGTTTGGGCAGCTCTAGCAACAACATACTTCAGTACTACTGATAATGATAATGACAACGACAAAGTAAATTGTGCAGAGAGCTATAAAACTGCAGGATGGTTCAATAACTGTTTTCGTACCAATCTGAATGGGGAGTACCGAAAAAACTCACGCAATCACCCAAATGAATTATCTTGGTACGACTGGGGAACCACATGGAGGTCGCTGAAGTCGGCTAAAATGATGATACGACCAATGCAAACAATGAATAATTAGAACAAACGAATCTACATTCTGTTTAGTTTGTCTTGTATTAATACTTATCAGTAAATAATTTCAAATCATTGAGAGAAAATATATATTATCAACCACGTTGACATTCGGTTAACATTCTATAAATGTAATAAACTATGAGAAATATGCGCATAAATAAATAATATATCTGTATTCCCTTGAATCGGAGGTACCTCTATGCTTTAAAATGCTACTTAAATTCTTTGCATCCCAAAAATAACGACAGTTCTGAAAACGGGACTTTTTCTTTAGAAAATTGGGCCCATACCAAACTTTTTAGCTACCCAAGTTGAATCATTATTATAGTTTTTCACGAGATGAATTATTTAGCTACTCTTGAAAAAAAAAAAACATGGCAAAATCCCCAAAGGATACCTTTAAAATATTAATATTTGTATTTTGCCTTCCATATTCACTTGTTAGTAATCTAATGATGAATTCATGGTTGGTAAACCTTGCTTTGTGTTTTGTTCTTCACCAGTGTTTCAGTACTAGTTTTTTTTAGGAATTTAAAAAAAAACCCTGAACTTATTTTTTTACAACGATTGATAAACAAGTTAGGAATTTAGGAAAGACACTCAACTAAATGATTTTTATGAAGAATGAAAATGTATTATAAGACCCATGAAAGTTGCAGAAAGGAATGCGTATTCATAAAAGAAAGTAGTGTTAGTGAGTGTTCATTTTTGTATAGTGATAAAATGCTCTTTTTTTTCAGTGACCATTTTTAGTGAAGCAGCAGCATTTTTAACAAAAACAAATACAAGGGTCTTTAAAAGACTTGAAACAAAAACACATTTCATCAGACTTCTAACGAAAATTAGCTGGGACCCTTTATCATTTTCGATCTGAAACTATATAAACTTCGACAGCAATATTTGAATTACCTGTAAGCTTGATAATTGAAGTAATGATGATTTTTAACTACTTTATTTTGCCAAACAATCGGGCTGAAATCCATCGTTAGAAGCCCCCAGCTAGTCTTGCAAATGCTTACTGATCATGGGCCAACTCATTGTTTTTTTCTCGTTTTCATGAGTATTCATTATCCTCATTCCACCTTTTGAAATGTTAAAATTTATCTTTTTGGAAGTTTTTAGTTTTTCCACAAACTTAATCTTTTTCATTTAAAAATCAGTTCATAACTCATCGGTTTGGCCCATATTCTGTTTCTCTTAGAAATATGTTAGAAATATGTTTTCATGAATATTTATTATTCTCATTCCACTCATAAAAAGCACATTTTGTTTTCTTTTTGGAGGTTTTTAGTCTTTCTACAGACTTGACAAAATATCAAATAAACCTCTTTAAGGAATGTTACAGAAACACAGACAGACTCTGAGTCATTATTGGTCAATAGCAGAGGACTAGAGCTAATGTGATGGTAGGCAAATAGTAACTAATCATTCAGAAAGCCAACTAACAAGATTTCTATTTCGTGTCCATCTGCTTTCGTTTCCAAACTGTTGTTTCTCAAGCTTAACAGTTTGTTGAAATTGCTCTAGATAAAGTTAATAATGAACCTGAACTTGTAGTCCTTCTCAACTAAGTTTATGGACAGCAGAAAGAGACTTACGTATGTCTGATTCAAGATGAAAATGTTTCAGAGAACCCTTGTCCTTAACATTTTCTTCACTCCCAGAAAGACTCAAAGAGCTGTGTGTAACGACACAGTAATACAATGCCAGGGTTGTCTTGTTAAAAACATTAAATCTTTTGAACGAAATTTAAAATCTATGACAACAGTTAACCTGATGATATAGACTTTTGCCAGCCTCTAACACATGTTTAAGTACAGAAGTGACGTTTGTTTTCTCTATCGACCTTCTGACGTTTCCAGGCTGAGATGCGGCTACACGTTTTCCTTTTTTTTAATTTTCCATTTAATGTTTAATACTGTCCCTTTAAAAATCACTTTATTATTGATTGTGACTCATGTAATTGAACTATAGTCTGTCCCATGTTACTGTTTCTGTCACTTTTTGACGAGTTTTAACGAGAATACATATACCTGTCAAATAAGTACAGTTGAATTCGACACTTCATCTATTTTTACTCGGAGAAATTAACATAAACGAAAACAAATTCTAACGGAGATTTATAATGGGAAGTGTTACTTCTTTTCTTATTTTGGAAGTACTCGGGACTCCTCTCATAATTTTTCAACGTTATCATCCGAGTACTTTTTATTTTGTTCGCAATGCAAAATCCCCGTTGACTTTTCATTTTTGGTTGTATGTGACCTGAAGCGGTAAAGGGGGCATATCAAAACAGACAATCTGGATTTGTTCTTTCTAGTGTAGTTTGGGCACAAAGGTATTTATGATTATCGAAATATTAAGCAAAACGTGCTGGAAGCAGAAACTTGGGACAGACTTACATCACTTAAAGCCACTCCAACGTGTGTTGTTCCAATTTAATTCATTGACCCTTCCTGATCAACAATTGAAGTTGATTCATTGGTTATAAAGACAAACAACATGAGATAATAAGAAATAGAACTAGACACGATCTCGTTGCGAGCAACGAGGAGGTCTTCCGTCCGATTTTTAGAAGGAAACATGATATCATCGACTTTGATTTTCAACATAAAAACATGATATGGAAAAAAGAGTGAAGAACTAATGCTTTTTTGTATCGCATTTTATAAGCTCTCTTATATTGTTTTTTTAAATACTTGCATTTCTTCCAATTAAGATAGAAAAGATTAAACTTTTTTACCTCTGGCTCCTAAAAACCCTAATTAGGTAACGCAGGAGAAAATCATTATATTGTAAGGATATATAAACGTATTATACCTAATTCAGCTTAAATAACCTTTCACAAAATAGCTCTTAGTAAAACGCTATAGATAAAATACTTTAGAGCCCTTTGGTCCCCTAATTTAAGGGGCCAGCCCCTTTTTCTTGAAATCGAATGAAAGGTCACTTAATTCTAAACACATTTTGTTCAACAAGTGTTTAGAAATTTGTTACCGTTCTGGAGATATATGAGAAAGAAGGTTTTAGGCGCCGATCCCTTATCTCCTTAAAGGGGCCGTTTAACGAAATTTTGAAGGTTGCATATTGTTAAAAACATCATTTTGAACAACTTTTCTTCTGTACTGCATTTCAAAATATTTTTCCTTTCTGAGATATGGGTTATCAAAATTTTCAACTTTCAGCCCCTAAAAACCCCTAATTACGTAACACATGATAAAATCATTACATTGCTTGGATACATAACTGTGAGATAAACATATTTGCTTCTATAACATTTCACAAAATATCTCTCAGTAAAGAAATACAGATTAAAGACTTTAGAGCCCTTTGGTCCCCTAATTTAAGGGGCCAGCCCCTTTTTCTTGATATCAAATAAAAGGTCACTTAATTCTAAACACAGTTTGTTCAACAAGTGTTTAGAAATTTGTTACCGTTCTGGAGATATATGAGAAAGTAGGTTTTAAGGGACGATCTCTTATCTCCTTTTAGGGGCCGTTTAACGAAACTTTGAAGGTTGCATATTGTTAAGAACATCATTTTGAACAACTTTTCCTCTGTACTGCATTTCAAAATATTTTTCCTTTCTGAGATATGGGTTATCAAAATTTTCAACTTTCAGCCCCTAAAAACCCCTAATTACGTAACACATGATAAAATCATTACATTGCTTGGATACATAACTGTGAGATAAACATATTTGCTTCTATAACATTTCACAAATATCCCTCAGTAAAGGGCTATAGATATAAGACTTTAGAGTCCTCTGGTCCCCTAATTTAAGGGGCCAGCCCCTTTTTCTTGATATTAAGTAAAAGGTCACTTAATTTTAAACACATTTTGTTCAACAAGTGTTTAGAAATTTGTTACCGTTCTGGAGATATATGAGAAAGAAGGTTTTAGGGGCCGATCCCTAATCTCCTTTAAGGGGCCGTTTAACGAAATTTTGAAGGTTGCATATTGTTAAGAACATCATTTTGAACAACTTTTCTTCTGTACTGCATTTCAAAATATTTTTCCTTTCTGGGATATGGGTGATCGAAATTTTGGACTTTCGGCCCCTAAAAACCCTTAATTACGTAACATATGATAAAATCATTAAATTGCTTTGATACATAACTGTGAGATAAACATATTTGCTTCTATAACATTTCACAAATATCCCTCAGTAAAGGGCTATAGATATAAGACTTTAGAGTCCTCTGGTCCCCTAATTTAAGGGGCCAGCCCCTTTTTCTTGATATCAAATGAAAGGTCTTGTAAATTAAAACTTTTTTTACATTACTTGTTTTAACAAAATATTTTTCAGAAAAGAGATAAACAAAGAAAACCAGAAAAAATTACGACGTTTTTTTAATCTCAATTTTCGGGTCCAGGCGAGCTTCGGCGCCTTTCAAGCTAGATCAAAATGAAAATAAAATTACAAATCTACAATCTTTCGTCTACTATCCCTGAAAGTTTGAACTCAATATCTTTTATAGTTTAGGAGATCTTAGAGGGACAAGCCACCCCTCTGAAAATCGCTAAAACGTCCATTTCTCAAAAACGGAAGTGACGTCATCAATAAAATCAAAAACCTATAAGGTTCAGATCACTATCTATCAGATCTGAAAGTTTCATGAAAATCGGTTGAGCCGTTTCTGAGAAATCGCGTGCACAAAATTTGTAAGAAAAAAAAGAAAAATAATAATAATAATAATAATAATAGGGAAAAAGAAACCGAACGAAAACAATAAGGTCTTCCGTTGGAAACGGAAGACCTTAATTAAATTTTGTACAAACAGCTTATCCAATAATTATTATGAATTAATTGAAAGTTAGCACACATATCTATATGTACAAGGACTTTTGTTCAAAGCTGTGATTTGCTTAACAAAAACAAGAAGAGACCTTAGAGGCCAATAGCGTATAGTCGCTTTAAAACCCCCCACAATATTCGTTAGAGGCAACAGTGCCAAGAATAATTGTAAAGAACGTTTTTAGAAGATTGCAAAACGGGCGCGATTTTTATTGCAGTCCTCCAACCAAGATTATGTTCACCAAGATTGGGTTAACGTTTTACTTCACGTCCGGTGTAACGATGAAAACTGTCCCTGTAGAATATTGACCAGGGGTTGTTGTAGAAGACTTAGTTAGCTCGAAAGAATCAATGGCCTTTTTTCTACGTGTGGGTTGTAAAAAAACGATCCCGTGGAATAATGACTCTGAACTATTTCGTGATCAAGGAGGCTGGGTGGTCAACAAATTAGCCACCAGATCTTCCTGAAATTCATTGATTAATGATGTCTTTAGCTATAACTATTATTTAGAAAAGAAAAAGTCCATATATTTTACCTTTTAAATTTGGGCATAATCCTATATTCTTATATAGAGCTCTCCTTTTAAAGGAGATCAATACAGTGTAAAAATGGCCACGATCATCGAGCCCTCTTACAGTAACTGATAATGAGTACAAAATTTTCCCTTTAGCTTTTTCAGGGGGGATGGGGGGGGGGGGGAATAACGGACAAGTTAATAACACGAATGCGCTTTTCTGATCGCCAGTTGTCCAGCCGTTCGTTTGTAAACATTTTCCGTTAAGAAACATTAAGCTAACAGATCTAGTTTATAAAAGTTTATTAAATACAAGTGATTTCCCTATCCTGCTGACATGTGTCAAGATATTTTACCAATACAAATAATTCGACAAACCTTAGCTTATGATAGAATATATTATCTTAAACGATGATAGATTATTAAACAATTCAAATGTCTTATGTACGGAAGCCCGTTAGTGCCACATGAGAAAAATATATTATCTGACGAACGCCAATTCAAAAAGTTTCTGCCGGCCGCCAAATATTTATCTCGCGGCCACCAAATAATCAACATAGCTTAACTCCCTCCCTCTATAAATAACGATGAAAAAACATAGAAGCAAAGTAACCAATAATGAAGCAGATGGTTACTTATCATGTTTATATATAACATGAATACATAAGCACAAGGATTTTTTTTAAAAATTCATCATTCGATAATTTGGTATCATTTTCAAATGTAAAAGATATTCCATTTCATTTTAATTACGTACCTCAAGAATACATGGATACACAACAGTATTTAAAGCAGACTGTTGGTTGTTTTTGGTCGACAACAATTCAAAAATGTGGATACTAGTTGTTATCACGATGGTCGTGGGGGGTGTTGATACCAAGGGAATCAAACTTCACCTCTCAGGTAAACAACATTTAGATTATCTTCAGTTGACAATTTTTCTTTACTTTAAACAGATCTTAAATACGCACAATATATCGCGGCTCTAGCTTATTTAGAGTTAATATCTATTAAATGCTCCTCAAGACTGTGACTATAGTATCCAGGTCATGAAAGCTAAACATAAACAAATGCAATGCAGTTTTAAATAACGGACAAATTAAGGAACAAAAATAACACTGCACATATATTTTATTGACATTACTTTTCTTATATACTTTCTATTTTTTCTTTACTTCTCAGTTTTAGTGAAAATTTTATCCACCTTTTCGACAATAGGTTAAGCCCTTATAATCTTGGTACATTTGCAGATGAGATGAAGTCCATGTTAGAGAAATCTGACTGGGACCACAAGGACACAGCCCTGTCCATTCACGGTCCAATGACTCTAGATATTCACTCTACATTTAAACTGAAGGAGGGACAAGTCTTATTAAAATCTCGTAAGTACGAAATTCAAAAGAAGAGAGAGAAACAGAAGTTTAAAAAAACAAAAATCTTTATTTTAAAATTTGATTTATTTTGAATTGTGTTAAAAAAACATTTTACGAGGCGTTCAAAGCAGACACAAGGACTGTGCACACATTAAGAAACACAGACCGTTGAATAGAGACGGAGTGTACACAATTTACCCAACCCCGGGGACAAACAAGACAGTGTTCTGTGACATGACCACTGATGGAGGGGGATGGACGGTGAGTAGTTGGTAAAACTGTGCAAATTTACATTCCCCAGAGATAATATTTTTGGTATCAAAACCATATACCTACTCCTTCCTAGCACATTGATTAATCTGATACTTTTGTCTAGCTGGAAACAAATTATTGGACAGAAATAAATATAACACGCCATTTTTTTTAGCGTTTGAATTTCCAATTTTCCTAAATTATCTAGAGATCGTTAAAAATTGAAATTCTTCCTACTTTTATGATTCATTAACATAAATCCACTACACAAACAATGCCATCGCATTTCGATGTTAGCTATACTTGTACTGATAGGTAATACAAAGAAGAATAGATGGTGAAACAGACTTCATTAGAAACTGGAAAGATTACAAAATTGGGTTTGGTCACGCTGATCATGAGTACTGGTTGGGTAGGTCATAACAAATACATCTACACAGCTTTTTTACATTATGCACGATAGAACCGATAAATACAGTGTGATTTCGAAAGTTTTGTATTTGCAGGAAATGACACCATTCATGAATTAACAAAAGATCAGAAACAAATTCTTAGAATTGACTTGATGAAATTTTCGAGAGAGAAAGGTCATGCGATATATTCGTCGTTTTTTGTTGATAACGAGGCTAACAAATACAAACTGACAATTGGAAGTTTTAGCGAAACCAAGGGCTTAGGTGCGTTTACAGTGTATGATTTTTAGGTCACCTGACTCACTCAGGTGACCTATTGCAATTGGTTTTCGTCCGTCATCGTGCGTCGTGAGTCGTGCGACGTGCGTGGTGCGTTAACAATTTTACATTTTTAACATCTTCTTTAAAACTATAAGGCCACTTCAAAAAATTTTAGGTTTGAAGCATCTCTAGGATAAGAGGAATCTAAATTGTGAAATTTATGACTTTACCACCCACGGGGCCTCATGGGCGGGGCCGAATATGCAAAAAAAAAAAAAACCCCAAATATTCAAAATATTTTCTTCTCTACTCCAACACATGCGGGAAAAAAACTAAATGTTGGTTATGATGTCCATGAAGCCCTCTACCAAAATTGTGAAATTCATGACTCCTTGGTCAGGGGTTCAGGCCCTAGGGCGGAGCTAATGTGGATATATAGTGAAAATGTGTTAAATTTTATAAATTCTTCTTTACTTACATATCTATTTGAGAAAAACTAAATGCGTGGTTATGATGCCCATGAAGTCCTCTACCTAAATTGTGAAATTCATAACCCCTGGATCAAGGGTTCAGGCCATTGGGTAAGGCAAATATGACCACATAGTGAAAATGTACATTGTATAATATTTTTATATACTTTCACAGACATGTGAGATAAACTAAATGCATTGTTAGTATGTCCAAATTGTCCTCTGTTTAAATTGTAAAATTCACTACCCATGGGGCAGGGTTGAGGCTTTTTTATAGGGGGGGGGGGGGGGGTGACAAATATGGCCATTTATTTAACATGTATTTTTTTTTTTAGGTCCCTTGAGTCTATCGTGTAACCTATTGCCGTTGGTCATGTGTTGTCAATTAACAATTTTACAATTTTAACTTCATCTTGAAAACTTTAATTTCCTGTGCATTATATGCCTTTAGAATAAACTTTATGCATGTGGTGTGCATTATACATGAATTGTGAATATTATAAAACATTGACCATTAAAGGCTAGCAGGTCTCTCTTTACCAAAAGTTTACAATATTTGGCCCCTGAAGCTAGGGTATAAATAATCCAAGAATCCTCTGACTCTTCGCCCCCCCCCCCCCCCCCCCCCCCCCCCCCCCCCACTCTTAATGAATTGATGTTTGCAAACAGCAAATAATAAAAGTGGGGGTAACAGTCAGAGGAGTCTCGGATTAGGGTTTAGACTCCAAAATGAAGCTTAAAATGCAAACATGGGACTCCCTGACAGGTCCAACTAACGGCTATGGTACTCAGGTGACTGTCAAGGCCTGTGGGCCTCTTGTTCCTACTAAAATGTCGATGATCAAAAATAAGAAAAGTTGTTAGTCAATACTGGTGAATTTAGTAATAGAAAAGGAATAAACCAAAAATTGTTCATAACATTTTTTTCAACTTCAGGAGATGGTTTGAGCTATTCCAACAGCTCATATTTCAGTACGTCGGATAATGATAATGACAATAATAATGGAAATTGTGCGAACGAATACAAAACAGCAGGGTGGTTCAATAAGTGTTTTTCTGCCAATTTGAATGGGGATTACCGGAAAGACTCGCGCAACGACGCCACGGAATTATCATGGTACAGTTGGGGGAGCACTTGGAAGTCACTGAAGTCGGTAAAAATGATGATACGGCCAATGTAAACAGATTAAAAACTAACAAAGAATTTAAAAAAAATCAATAAAATAATTATTCGTTTGAATTTGGTTTTTTTCTTTTCTTATTCGTATCAATAGATACAATTCTGATTGAATAAAAAATATTATTTACCACGTTCAATATTACGTACAGTAGGAAATACGCGTATGGATTTTCCACTTTAATTGTAGATATGCTCATAAAATGCTTATTCTAAAAACTTAAGGTATTTGCTTTTGCATCCAAAAATTAACGAACGATCTATAATCGGAAAGACTTGACACAAAAATGGGCGCTTGCCAAACTTTATTGTTGAGCAAGTTAACAAATATATAACCTAACAGGTGAGATACATCAATAATAAAAGTGAACTCAGTGGTCTATCATATGATATATTTAAATTTTCGAAACATGCAAAAATGCCATCTTGGCACTAGCTTAATTATTCCGCACAGTGTTATTAATAAATATTCACTATTGAAATTAAAAAAAATTAAATGGCTACAAATTTATCACCCCTTGAAGTTAACAATGAAGTTTATGGAAAAGGTACTTTTTAATAAATCTTTTTACTACAAGTTATTTTTCTTAAAAATCTCTTGATAGAAAGTTGCATATTTCTCTTTCATATAATATTATGATACCAAAATTCATAACCTACCTACACATTTTGCTTTTTTCCTAAATTGTATGATTGGCAAACAATTCTTTAAAAACGTTTCAAGTGCAAGAAGTTCATTTAATTGACTGCATACAATCTCCTGTATTTGGTTTATATCAACCTTATTATAATTTTTGAAAGACATATTTAAAGTAGATTTGTAGTTTAGATCAATCAAAATTGTTTAATTCACCTCAGTTATACATGGACTACCTGAAGAGAGCTAGATGGTCGAGACCATTTAAACTGTTTTGATTTCCTTTAGAAGGAGAGTTGTGTATAAGAATATTAAAATAAGAAAAATATTGAAATTATAAAGCTATTCAAATTTTAAAGCTTAAATATATTGATTTTATTTTACTAAATAATAGTGTTTAGCTTAAAAATTCACAGCTAAACAAAGATAGATATAAAGGGAAATTTATTGACCACTATGTCTTCTTAACAGTTTGTTATAGTTGCTCAAGTTAAATCTGAAAAACCCAGAACGTATGGCTCTATTCGACCAAAATATTAATAGATTAAGTGAATCTGATTCAGGAAGAAAATGTTACAAATTGTGATTTGGCAAGACACACAATCACAATGGTTATTTGACTGATTTGATAATATTATGGGCATTTCTCTTTAATATTGGACGGAGATTCAAAATTTATTATCTTGTACATTTTTCTTCAGTAAAAGAACATCACTTACACAGTGAAAAAAAAAAGACAGGAGTTTCCTCATAAATGTAGGGGAAAAAACCGAGTATGTGTAGCGGCGTCACAGCCTTCAAAAGTCATAAGGTCGATAGAAAGACCACACTTCTTCTCTTAAGCACAAGTCAAAGGTTTATCTAGCTTTGTTTTCTGATTGAATATTAAATACATCTCAAGATTGAATGAATGGAGTTTGCATACAAATTATGACATGTTTTACCACAGAACTAGGAAATAGTGAAGTTATTGTGAAATCAAGAATTATATTATTAAATCTTTCTTGGAAAGTCTTTAAATATTGTGTTTAGAGTGTCATTGACCAAATATTTACTTTCGATGTCGATTTCGTCGTGTTCCACTCTTCTTCCTTTCTTCAGAGTCTTCGGACCATTTATATCAGCAATATTACTTTAGATCATGTTTGTAAAACGGATTGCCATAGATATACATGGAAGGGGGGGGGGGCAAAGTCGATGCATGTAGTTCGGTATCATATTGTACAAGATATTTCATTTTATTTTAATCACATGCTCTAAGGATACATGGATACACAACTGTAGATAAGGCAGACTGTTGATTGTTTTTGGTCGACAACAATTCGCAATGTGGACACTGGTTGTTATAACGATGGTTGTCTGGGGTGTTGATGCCAAGGGAATCAAACTTCACCTCTCAGGTAGTTTACATGTAGATGATCTTTAGTTGACAATTTTTCTTCAATAAAAATAGATGCAATATATAAACAAATATGTCTTATCTCTAGCCTATTTAGGGTTTATTATTTTCAATAACTGGAATGATTTAAGGTGGAATAACACATCATCACAAAATGGATGACTTCTGATCGAAACGACATATCGTTTTATTAAAAGGATTTTATCGACGGCAACATGTAACTTACTTCATAGCCGAGTGGATAAAGTGTACCAACTTTATACAATACCACTCCTTGAGTGTTATTATTTTTTATAAATACTTTTTTCTAACTCTCGATAGAATTGACAAATTTATCTTTTCGTCACTAAATAAGGCAATAATATTGTAATATTGCTACATTTGTAGATGATATGAAGTCCATGTTAGAGAAATCTAACTGGGACCACAAGGACACAGCCCTGTCCATTCACGGTCCAATGACTCTAGATATCCAATCCAGTTTTAAACTGAAGGGGGGAGAAGTCTTCTTAAAATCACCTACGAACAATTTAAAATCTATATATTTAAAAAGGCAAGTCATTTCTTTTATTTTAAATTTTATTTTGTTGAAACGTTTAAGGGGTCCACAGCATATACAAAGACTGTGCTGACATTAAGAAGCACCGGCCGCTGAGTAGAGATGGAGTGTACACAGTTTACCCAACCCCAGGGACAAACAAGACAGTGTTCTGTGACATGACCACTGATGGAGGGGGTGGACGGTGAGTAGTCGGTAAAACTGTGGACATATTAAAACTCTTTAGACCCAGTTTTGTTGGTATTAAGCTCATTACCTACTCCTTCCAAAAACGTTGTAAATATAACCCGAATTTAAAAAAAATATATAAATTTATGTTCGACACTTTTGAAGTAACAAAATATTAAAAACCTTTGCACTAAAAAAAAAAGAAGAATATTAACTCACGCCATTTTGAAATTTGATAAGAAGTAATAAAGATTGTTTCTAGTTTTACCAATTTTCTTAACAAGAAAACGTTTGCGAATATCTAGAGATCGTTAAATAAAACTTTCCAGCACATCTCGATGTTAACTGTATTTCACGTAATGTACATGTAATTGAACTGATATAGGTATTCCAAAGGAGAATAAACGGAAAAACAAACTTCTTCAGAAAATAGAAAGATTACAAAAAAGGATTTGGTCACGCTGATCATGAGTACTGGTTGGATAGGTTAAAGCAGATGTGCAGTTATCATTTATTACGAACAAAAGAAACTACAATGAGATTAACTGAGCGATTTTAATGGTTTCGTATTTGCAGGAAATGATGCCATTCATGAATGAACAAAAGAAAGGAATCAAATTCTTAGAATTGATTTGATGAAATTTTCAAGAGAAAGGGCACACGCAATATATTCGTCATTTTTTGTTGATCACAAGGCTAACAAGTATAAAATGACGCTTGGGAGTTTCAATGGAACAAAAGGTTTAGGTATGTTTAGAAAAAATTAGTTATTACAACATGTACGGTGTACTTAATCCATGATAATAAAATAAGAAGACCTGTCATGCTGATTATCGTAATCCGTGAATAAACAATAAATACTGGTATTGCTGATTTTAGTACATGAAATAGAAAAACGCCTATAATAGTCAGTGTTTAAAATTTGTCTAAATAATCTTTATTCGGACTATGTGTTCATTGTTAAAAGACATTTTTATATTTTATATTTAGGCAAATACCTAAAACTTTCTGAATTCCTTTTTTATTTTACTCCAACCTCATGCAGATAATACATTTACTTTTATTTTCAAATTCAGGCGATAGTTTAAGACATTCTAACAACGCGTACTTTAATACTAAGGATAAATTAAGATAATGACAACGACAAAAGAAACTGTGCAGAATCAACAAAACAGCAGGGTGGTTCAATGCTGGATGTTTCAATACTGGATGTTTCAATACCAATTTGAATGGGGAGTACCGAAAAGACTCCCAGAATAATAGCAGGGAATTAACTTGGTACCATTGGGGAAACACGTGGAGGTCACTGAAGTCGGCTAAAATGATGATACGGCTAATGTAAACAGACTCGTCGCGTCAAATTGATAAAGAATTAAGCCAAACGATGATATAGTAGTATTTTATTGTTTGTCTTGTTTTGATTGGAATCAAATCAGTTAATTAAAACTGGAAACAATTACATGCAATTTGATGAACGTTTGAATTTACTTCGATCATAACAGTTGAAATGTGCGTATAGAGAACCGATTATCGATATGCTTAGGCATGCGCGGATCTAGAGGGGGGGGGGGGGCGGGGTCTGGAAAATGGAAAGTTATTAAATTTACATAGTAAAATTATCGGGAATATGCATCGCCCCCCCCCCCCCC
>WFKH01006014.1:44966241-44977345 GCA_016163765.1 Magallana hongkongensis
AACGGATTAGAAATTTGAGGATTTTGGGAATTAGGGTTTTTTTTGGTTTTTTTTTTATTTTTTTTTTTCGCTTGTCAAGATTTCTGATGATTAGTGTAACCCCCCTACTTTCAAATCGGACCCCCCCTGGAAAAATTTTCTGGATCCGCGCATGCTCAGGGTCTTTTCTTTGAAATATGTATTTATGATTTTCAAGATACATACAGGCATATATTCATCACATTAAAAAAACCTTTTAAAAGCTAACTGCATATGCATTATATTTGCATAAAAAATTGAAATCATAAAAACGGAACTTATCCGTAACCCATTCACTAAAATTGATATTTTGGCAGTGCCGTTTTATTTCAAGAATGAGGCCTTTTTCTATAATATGGACACTGGCGTAATGAGGTGCATTTGCGAGATCGCATTTCGATACCGTGAACTTGGTAAAAAAAAAGAAAGCTTTTTACAGTTAATTATTATCGAATATGTGCAGTTTACTAATCTCACATTAGTTTCATTAAAAAAAATATTAAGTGGTTTTAAATTGTTACCCTTCCTCCTTAACATGTACAAGAAATACATATAAGGTATTCTAGATATTGCATACAATAAAGGTCATTATCATTTTATCAAATTTTTAAGAGTTTATCAAAGAAGAAAGTGATTTTCATTTAGCCTTCTTAATTTAGCGTATTTAACACAATAGTTTATTGTATATCAGAATATTGTGAGAAAAAATAATATAGCATTTAAGAAATTGCCACTAAATAAGGCGAAATGCCTATTCCACATGCACTATATATGGCTTAATTCGTAAATTATTCTTCCACCTAATGATTTCACTTCAATTAAAGAAATTTACTCAATAACATTTCTGCATAGTAATCATAATAGCTTTACTCCCTTGTTATTAGAGCTTGAACCTTATTTCTGTCCAAATATTCCAAATATTGTTTCGGCTTAAAAAATAAATAAAGCCCTTATGCATAAGGAGAGGAAGCGAAAACATCAAATAAAGTACTGCTGAAAATAGTACTATATAAAAAAAAATTCTTTAATAAAGAAACTCGGTTAATTGTCCACTAAAATTGTTGCATGTTGTTTACCAATAGCAAAATTGTCGGTCTCCAATTAATATTAGTATATCGTCGGTGCGATAAATTGAGGAAATTCATTATTGCCGAATGAAAGCAATATATGCTTCATTACTTTGGAGCTGAAGCCAGACCAAAGATCAAAGATCAGTGTATTACATGACCATTGTTAGGTATGAAGAAGTATGAAAGAAACTTCTGCGCTGATATCAGAGTTTTTGTATGTTTTTTTTTTTTAAAATATACTTGGTACATGTATTTGGATCCTAATTATTAAAGTATTTTGGTCAATTTTGCACAGGTGAGTGATATGTATCTTCTGAGCCTTTGGTTTTTTGTTTTTTTTTTCATTTTCTGAGACTAAAATTAACCAAACTCATTTTCAATGCACTAAGGGACCTCTTTACAAATTGTTGGTCCTTTGATAAAAAAAATCTGTCAAAAAACCGATCTATTGGTAAAACGTGAAAATTCATATATTTTTATATCGATGACCATTTGTCATATTTTTAAATCTCACACAAATTCTACTAATAAAAACAAAATGAAAAGTATGTGGGAAAATTCCCTTAAAGGCAATAAATTACGACAAAATGATGATTTACATGAAAGAATACTTGAATACTTTGTCATATTAACCAATATCAAATCACAGCTAGATTGAGCCTGTCGAAGCTTGAAGAAGATAATACACGTTTAGCAAGATCCTTGTATCAGTGCTGTGTCAACAAGAATAGTACATGTGTATTTGAAGAAAAAAAAGAAACAATTTATCTTATTCTAAAAGAAAACACTCATAGTGAAATAATATCCTTTCGTAAGTGACATAATACTGCAAGTGATATTTGCATTGCACTTGCAATGAATTAATGAAACAGAGAAAAAAAGTCTTTGTGTTGTCGCTAAAGTTTTATTACCGTAACGGTCATATCATACTCATGACGATAAATCTAACTTTTATGTTTCAAATGATGGCGAGTAATCAATTAAAAGTCTAAGTGTAAAACAGTCTAAAGCATATTGAAGTACTTGTAAAAAATGTAAAACATATTCATACGTAAAAAAATATCAGTTCATTCAGTTGACAACATGGATAATACTCACATATAGTATAAAAATTTTCTGTACTTTAATTTTATTGCGTCTGATGGAATTCAATGTGTTACAATTTTTTTTTCAATATAGTTGTTTATTGTCTAGTAACTTTTTCTGAATATGAAGGCAAACAATACAGAAATGGCTAACAGCGCAATGCAGAGACTGCTCCTATCACTGCCATTACACCGGCTGGATTTGCAGTAGCACACGGTTAACTGGTTCAGTTCCTGACAGGTGGCCGCTGGATTCCAAGTGTAGTTCTTATTGCTTCGGTCAGCTACGCATTTTCTTATGACAAGAGGTGCTATGAAATAAGAATGAAATAAACCAGAATCGTATATTAAAACATTTAACTTTTGGTATTTTTTTTTACCAATACTCGATTGCTACTCTACCTATCTACTTATCTTATTCTACCTAATCAATAGAATTAATCAAAAAATATAAGCATTGTAAAAATTCCTCTCTAACTATTTTCTTCTTGTGGTTATTACAGAATATTGTTTAACAAAGAGTTAAAAGAGCCTAAGAGAGTTTAATATTATCACGGTGAATACAAATACATGTACATTACAAGCGGTGTCTCGTCATATTGGATCTCGTTATAACCAAGGTGGACTGTATACTTACGGGTTCGAGGGTTCTCGATGCTGACCGTTTTTCCGCAGTAAGTTTCCTCGGGTTCACACTTGACGAGGTATTTCTCCTGATTTGCTGAGAAGGGGTCTCCACACTCTTTGTCAACCTCCGAGTTGCATTTTATACAGTTCAATGCATAGCCTGTAAAAAATCAAAGTACCTAAATGCAGTACTAGCGCTTATTAAAGAAGTCAGTTCCTTGGCTTTGGAGCGGATATTTGTGTTGATATTCAGTCTATAAAATTACCTTATATATATATATATTTTTTTAACTATTTTGATTTTACAATGGATTGAACATGGTGAAGTAAATATATATATTCAATTGAATAACTTGGGGTTTTTATTAAAAAATGGGTCAAGATAAGAACAAAATTTTGTGTTGGAGATTTTCAAGAAGATAACAGATACTTTTTTTCTAATTTTGATATACTTAGAATATGAGTATATAAAAACATAACTCATAAATAACTTTACATCATCTTAAAAGAGATTTACATTCGTCTATCCTGTAACAGAGAGTTTTAGACCTTGCATGTGCGGACCCAGAAAATTTTTCCAGGGGGGAGGGGGGATCCGAGAAATATTCATGTTTTTCCGGGGGTGGGGGTTCCGAGTAATATTTTCGGTAATTTTAATGTGTAAATTTAAGAAATTTGATTTTTACCAAGGGGGGGGGGGGGCCGGGCCCCCGCCCGCACCCCCCCCCCCCCCCCTAGATCCGCGCATGCCTTGAAATTTGTATTCTGTTTCGCCTAAGACGAAAACAATTAATGCTGTGAAATATGATTTAAAAAACCACATTGTTGTCACGTTTATTTACTTAAAAGAGAAAATTCTTGAAAATTATAAAATAGAAGAATAAATTTGAGTATAAGAAAGTGATAGGTTGGTTACTGTATTATATGTAATACTAGTAATTATAAAACAGTTATAGCATCGTAACTAGCTTGACTTGATTGCTAAAACATTTCAATAAGTTTATACAAAGGAATGAAACAATGACAAGTGTTTTTTTTAATTATCTCCTTGAGAAATTTACTTCGGTTAAAAAAAATGTACCTATATAACCGTTGGCGATTGTTTGTACTTGACAATCGTATATAACTATAGACAGAAAAAGAAATTATGTCACAGCTCATCAAAGTTAAACAATGCGACAAAGGTTACAAGGACTTAATGTTCTACCTCTCCCAAGGGTAATATAAAGGACGATTCCAACGAATTAATTGCTTGGAGGCAACATTTAAATTTGTAATTCAAATGACATGTCAGAGCTATAATTCATATTTATTGTTTCAGAAAGCAAAATTTGAATCTTTGTACCGGCCCCTCTCTCTTTCTCTCTCTCTCTCTCTCTGAAAAAAGATGACCCCAACGATATTTGTGTAAGGACAAAGCGTCAACATGTGTCTATCAATCTTTCAAATGTACAATACAGTTTTAAAACAGTCAGTACTTGCTTAATATACATAAATATATATACATAAATCTTCAAAATTAAAAGACACGTGTATCCAGTAGAACTATATTTACTACATGTATACTGTGAAACGCTGTCACACATTGTCTGCATGACACAAGTTAAATGGTATATGGGGTAAGATTTTGTGCAGATTTTGTTTGTAAATAGGTCCAAAATATTAAAATAAATGAAAACAATAAAACAACTAACGTAACACTATATTTCACTGCTAATTTACTTTCTTTCGACATTTTTGTTAATTCAAATCGGCGAAATGAACTTTTTAGCAGAGGTTCGATATTTGTATTGAAACCCGGCGTAACTATAGAGAGGCATAGAGACAACAGCTAATCATATATCTTTTATATTTTTTTTATAGAGTATATTATCTAAGTATCTGACACTACAGTTGGGTTGATCATAACAGCATTTATCACATGGGCCACCTTATAGCGAATCAGGGAATCAGTGAATACACAAGTACAATTCTTGTTGAAGATTTTTTCATAATAACAAATCCCCCCCCCCCCTCCTTAAAAAAAAAAACCCCAAAAATTTTTAAAGTGAAAAAAAAAGATATTTACAGTTGTAAGGAGATATAAGCGAAAGTCTAAAAGGTGTTTAAGTTTGACCTTTAATCAACATTGATTAAAATTAGAGGTATATACACATTCTTTTTACAAAATAACGAATTATCAAAATGCCCAATTATATGAATGACTTACCTGATGTGAAACAAACTGCTACAAGCAAGGCAACAATCAAGTGTTTCTCCATATTTAAAAGAAAGATGTGTATATAAAACCTCCTGTAGAGACCGACGGAGAAATATACAACTGAAGGTCGTTTGAAAGTTCTGCCTTGGGGCTACGTAAATTCAGACCGAGGCGGTCGGTCACAAATCTGCCAGCTTTTACTAAAACTACTGCGATTCGTCAGACAGTAGACGTCAGGTAAACGCGACACTGTTAAGATGACAACAAAATTGAGCTCCTGCATATTGCACAAGTTTGATTTATACGATCAAGAAGAAATACATTTGACATATTTTTGTTTTTTCTTTGTCAGTGTATATGGTATTTATTGCTGAATGCAAACATGATCTTGATGGTCATCCTTTTTTTCTGGTCGATTTACCTTAGTTGTCCTCTTGACCTTTGACCTAGTCAGGTGGGTTGGACTATTTTTCAGAGCTATTTACAGCTTCATAAAACGCTTGCTTCATATTTTTAACTCGGTCAATTTAGGTAATCAAACATTTTTTTATGAAACGTTTGCTTGTAGAATGAACTCTACAAAAATATGTTTTCGTACACGTTGCGATTTGTTTCATTCATATACTTTAAATAGTATACTGTGAGTCGAGAATGAGATAGTTGCGAATTTTTTCATTGTAGACAGTCTAGTTCAGTTCAAAAACTGTTAGAAAATAGGCCAGGTAGTAAATTTTAAATGAACATTCATGGAAGTACAAGTATACTATGGCTAGAATTTTGTATATACCTGTATTATAAACGGGTGAAAATGTGTGGAACGCACCCTTTACTGATGGGTCTTTACTTTTCAATATTAAGTTATACAAAAAAAAGAATTAATTTGAGAATTCACAAATTGGTTCGTAATTTCAAACTTCAGATTTAAAATTCGCAAAGAAAGAGCACTTGTTATCTCGAGTGCTTTTCGCTCGACATTTTTCGCTCGACATTTCTTCTCGAGCGACTCGCATCTCTTGCGCTCGATTACTAGCATCTTGTTTGTTTGCGCTATAGATGAAATACAATCTTATTCGCTTAAAATTTGGTGTATTATCTCATTCTATCGACATACCTGGGTATTATCTAGATTGCGTAAAATATCTTCCTGTTCGTTCGACTTCGTTTCATTATCTCGGAGGCGCTTACTATTAATATTTCAAGCGCTCGAGATAATTTTTCGTTAAAAAATGTCAATTCAAAGAAATGATATGTCAAGCAAACAAGATAATTGTTCACGCGCTCAAGCTGACATGCTTACAGATCACATCATTTTTACTTTTAAAATAAATAAAAAGCTTCACATTCTAGAAAGAAAAGAAAAAACAGTTGAAAAAAGCTGTAGCAAATTCTGCTACAGTCATCTCTATCACGCATTTGTAAAACATCATATCAAAGATATTAACAATCATTGTCAGTGGTTGTTTTACAAATAGTGCTGCAATTGCACTTACAAGCATCTTTTAATCAAAATTAGACTATAAATAGCTGTAGAATTACATGCTAGTGCATGCCACGATTATGATAAACACAAGTACATTGTTATAAATACCTACTAGTCCCCTGGATAATGATTAAAAGCTGGTTTTATGAACGCTAGAGGGCAAAAATGGTAAAAAAATAAAACCGCAAAATTTGATTACTTTTGAAAACCCAAATCGTTTTACCGGTTTTCACTGTGCTGATAATTCATTGAATAGCTCAACTGGTCAACAGTAGTGATCAAACCTAGTTATGAACTCTTTTCTCTTAGTTTCCTTACTATTATATTGTTAATACCCATAACTTGGTGGTGGCTTTAATGGCAAGTGAAATACAATACTTATTTCTAAATCATTTGATTTATATGATAAAACTTGAACCCATGCATCTTTTCCCACAAATAATCCAAACATTCACTGATAGTATTAGTAAAACTCTTAATTAAAACAGCACAGAAGAGAAAAAACTGGGTGTCAAATCTGAATCCGGTTAATCAGTATCGCATATTTACTACTTCATTGTGGCTCAAAAACCTGTGTTAGTGAACATAAAATGTGATTTGTATAAAATGTATTTTACAGTGTCCTTACCAGCCAAGGGTTTACAATCCGCTCCTCTCCTCTCCGAGAGGAGTGAATTGTAAACTCCTGGCTAGTGAAGATTCTGAAAGCACTCATCTTTATGTATGCTAGTTTCTCTATCATAGACAAACTTTACTCGGGGCAAGTTGCTCTCACACCGGCCACACCTTGACCAATTCGTACCTCAACTACGTAACCTTTTGATGTAGGTGAAAGACTCGGCCAAGGTTTGCCTAATGGTTGCTCTCATTGACTGTTTTATAAGTGTATGAACCATCATCCATGCCATAAACTTTTTGTCCAGACTGCCAATGCCTTAAAATGACTGTATCTATCATTGAAAGTATCATCTCCATTTCTGTTTTAAACCAATGAAAATGAGAAACAGTACATCTCTAATCACTAATTTATTAAGATACCTGGTTATAAACATATTTTCTTTGCTGCTGGGCCATCTGCAAAAATAAATATAAGCATTTAAAATGGCATTTGCTTATTGGTGAATTGACAAACATGCACATTTTTTTTTTGCAAGTTCATTTATTTGGGCTTAGAACGAATTGCATGATACTGATAATTTTTGTAAAGTTTATAAATGACCTAGAAAAATGCATTAAAATGTTAAAAACATTCAATTTTGCTAGATTATTCTCAGCAATGACTTGTTTTTCCTTTGTATTTCACAGGAACATAACACATTTCAAATAAATTTGGAATAAAAAAAAATGAAACAGGATGGTAAAAGGTACTTGATTTTGCTCGCATTACTATAATAAACTCTATGTACATGCATTTACCTTCTTTTTCTACATTCCCTTTGAACAGCACAGATTCAGGGACCTTAAATTTGATGCACATCATCTCTTTTCCCGGAGCCACATTTCTGACCTCCCTGATGCTGATGTCATCACCCAATGTACAACCTAACACTCTTTCCACAGCCTCTCTAGTGTCCTGCTCAAGATTCTCACATTTACTGAAATAATAACAATGAACATAGGGCAAGCAGTTAGGATCCTTTGGCTTGTAGCTAGATTGATTAAAGAGTCCAACAAAACTGTCTAGAAATTCTACAGCCAGGGCTGGTAAATTCATTAGGACATGAACAGTTCCTTTAGAGGACAGGTCCTTCCATCTCCTTTCCATTTCTTTAGAAAATATCTGCTTTATAAAGTCCCTGCCATCCATGTTGAAACAATGAACATTGTCATTTTGATTAGCCTTGTTTTTTGCAACATTTAACTCCAAACTCTGATATGAATCAGGATTCAAATCATTTGCAAACACAGTCATTCCTTTCTTTCCACATGGCACTGCAAATGGCCCCACTCCTGCAAAAACGTCGAACACTGTATCCTCCTGTTTTATCTGTGATGCCACCAGGTTATGTTCTGTGCCTGTGCAATACATGTACATGGTTTAGAAAAAAAAAATGTTTCATTGAGCTTTAATTTAAACTTAATTTGACCTACTGTGGAATCATTTACATTTGTGGTGGCTCAATTTTCGTGAATTTCGTGGGTACCCCTAACCAACAAATTTACATCCTCAATGAATTATGAACTTTGATCAATTAAGAAATAAACAGCAAGTTAAAAAGTTCACCGGGATATGAACTTGGTTGGTCATGTGATCAAATCCTGTGAAGCCCGAAGGGCTTCTCAGAAGATTTGATCATGTACCAACCAAGTTCATATCCTGGTGAACTTTTCAACACTGCTGTTTATTACTTATATTTACATTTGAAAAAGGCAAATTGTTCAGAATTGTTAAAATTACCGAGATTTTATGTTTAAAATAATCCAAGCGATAAGTGTGTGCTGTGATCATTGTGACGTCATGAAAAAGTTCATACAGAATTGAACGTTTTCGCTATTCTATAGGTTCATATAAGGAAACATATTTGCAAATGTAAATATTATCTATTATTCATATGAATGAACCCATGAGATAATAACATTCCAAGGAACACATTAAAAATCTGGCAATGCAAAAAATTGGTCCTACATATGTAAGGATTCCACAGTATACAATTTAGAATAATAAATTACAGGCATTTACCTAATTTAGTATTCCAGTAAACCTTTGAAAAATCAAAAGTGAAGGTACACCCATGCTCTTTGACAGTGGTGGTATAATCCTGCTCACCAGCAAGCAGCTCCATCTTGAAGTTCCTGAATTCTGAGTCAATTGATTTCAATTTGTTGACAACTGTTTTTATTGTTCTGTGTTTATCTAAAATCACCTGACCTGGAATGAAATTCAAAGACAAGTCAGCATGTTTAAATTAGATTAATTTTATCATTAGCATTAATATTCAAGAAAATATTTTTTTTCAAACTGGATAGAAGTAAAATAAAACCAACAATTATAATTTTCCCCCAAGTACATTATCAGTTTATTCTGTTTTGGATTTCTTAATTTACTGTTACTTTGTCTGTTCTGAAAAACTTAGCTTGCGTACCAGAACTGCCAACAATTTGAACAAACCACAAAATTATTTGTTAGGCAAAACAAACTTCACCTATCAAATTTTTATAGTCATCTGCCCCATCCCGAAGGTTCAGGTGGGCAATATGTCCAACTATTGCAAAGCCTGTCACTGCCTCTAGTTCTTCTGGAAGCACAGCTTTAATAATTTCTGCATGGTCCCAATTGTCATACTTCATATCAAAACTGTAGAATTGAAAACTTGATAATACAACATTTAATTTTTCCAAAGCTGTTCTTTGGTCCTCATTGAAGTCTTTAGCGGATTTTATTTTCATTGGATTAAACAGCATAAGTTTATGACTTTTTGCAAGAGAGTCTTTTGCACTTAGCTCCACAACAGGTTTAATGGATCTAAAACGCAAGACCTCTTTTTTCAGAGATTTTGCCAGTTTTCCTATACTCTTCTCAGGAACCGCAAGTCCTGGAATTAACACAGTCTTCCGGAAGAGATTTCTATCCAGAACTTTCATTCCCCGGACAGACTCCGGAGGATCAAAAAATGCTGCATTCTCTGTCATGATCATGTTTTTCTGACTGTCAAGATCCCAAGAGAATATCCATTTATAAATTAGTTTTTGTAACGATGAAGGCCTTACTTCGCACAGATAACATGCGTTATCATTTGTGTATAGTCTTATCAAAGTTGACTGTCCTGACAGCCTAAGATTTGCAGAAAATCTTCGTAGAAAATTCAGTACCTCTATTGTCATTTCATTGCACATGTGTTGCATCAATCCGGAAATAGAATTTTCTCATGTTAAGCCACGGTCAAACTTATTCGATTTGAAGGTATTTGAGACTGTTAACCGTGTATTTTGAAGAAAAAAATATACAGTGTTTTAAATTTATTAAAATTATAGCCAAAAACGGAATACTTCTTTATCTTCAAACTCATTTACATTTGATTTGTAAAGAACAGAACAAACACGAATAGTTTGATACACGATCTACTTGCAAAATGGACGACCAGGGATGTCCTCGCTGCAAAACAACAAAATATCGAAATCCGTCCTTAAAATTACTTGTCAACGTTTGTGGACATTCCTTGTAAGGCCTCTTAGTGAAAACTTGGTTTTGTAGAGATTATTCTTGTGACAGAAAGTATTTTTATTTTTTACCATGTGTCTATTCTCCACAGGACCCTCCCCCCCCCCCCCCCCCCCCCCCCAAGTATAGACCCCCGGGTCGTTACTCCTTTATTTTCATTAAATTATCCTTTTATGACATATAAAAAATCAGACCCTCTCTATATTTAATACATTTGTATTATATATTGTAGAGAGGGTCTGATTTTTTAAAAATTGTTTGCTTTAGGTAATTTTGTGCAATGAATTTATAAATTAGATTAGAAATACATGTATGTCATAAAAGGATAATTTAATGATAAAAAGAAGTAAAGACCTGGGGGTCTATACTTGGGGATGGGGGATGGAAGAGGGGGTCGGTCCTGTCCTCAAGCACCTGTGTCTTTCTCCCAACAACAAATATTTGAACATAATCAAGTTCATGAAA
>WFKH01006014.1:44999959-45029916 GCA_016163765.1 Magallana hongkongensis
CTAGATGCAGTGAATGGATTGTTTTATCTCCCAGATCAAGTCTGACAGAAGCTGCTCAACTGAAAGAGGAAGTGATGGTGACCAGACAGGCATCATGGATATACAACCTAGTGTCCAGGACAGGTGTCTTAATGATTAAACGACCTTCAGACACTGCTTTAGTGTTGCTAGTGCCAGATCAAGGAGCAGTTTATGTGTATGCCCAAGAATGGCATTTGCTAGGATGAAGGGAGCACATTTGCTCCAACAGTGCTGGTCTTTGCCATTAACTGTAACTATTTTTGGCAGGGTTTGATATGCCACGACAATACAAGTTTGCTTCAGAAATGGGGTGAAAAATAATTGTACATTTACTGAGTTTATTCAGGTTATTTTGATACTGCATTTTTGCAGAATAAAGACAAAACAATTCATATCTTGGTGATTTCTTTTAAGCATTAAATGCTTAATTTTGGATGTTGTCAGTCCTATAACATCCAAAAATAAGCATTCAATGCTAATATTTTTATATTCATACTGATGTCTATTTGTATGAAATATTTGTGTTCATCGCTTTAAAGCCATTATATACGCTTTTAGTCGGGGATATGAAACATACATGGAACAGCCATATTAACATGTTATTTAGTTCGCTTCCGTGACTTAAAATATTGTGCCACAAACTTTGTCAAAAAAAGTCTTTTTTATTGACGAATAGATATGATTTAACGATTATTTTCCATTAGTACAGTTCGAACGTTTTAATTAATCTTACAATAATAAATATACTCAAAACGCGTGATGATGTTTATATTTTATAAACATGAATTAGCTAAGTGTATTCAAAGGAAATTGAACGTTGCATATTTCCAAAGCAAACATAAGGGGAAATACTGTATACAGGGAAATATTTGCCCCTGTTTTATTTTCGCTCCTTTCGTCCTCGTTGTCAGCGGGCAAATTTTAGACTGGGCGAATTCCAATGTCTCAAATTATCTCTCTTTAATCAAAACTATGTCTGGGCGAATTCAAGACAGAGTGAAACTGTTATTCCTAAAAATCATTCAAGCAGTCAATTATTTACACCCGAGGTGATAATAGCTATTGGTGTCATGTCACCTAAAACAACACAAGCCAACACCCCAGTTTAAGGGGCTAATTACCAACCTAGTCAGTAAGGGCTTTCAAATTTTCAAAATCATTTTAAATACCTGGTAGTTTGAAGCCATTACCAACTTGTAATGAGTGTTTTATAAAATATTGGCATTCAAAATTAAAAGTTATTGACCACAAGGAAGACCATGATAGAAACAGAGTCTAGAAGCAATTATGGGGTTCAACAAGGACAATTTTTTTCAATTCAGTTTTGTATGATAAAATGTGGTTCTTTTATTGAGAGTATCTGTACATCAGTTGTCCTGAAAAAGTGACCCGACTTATAAGTGAGTCAACAGCAAATTTTCAAATTAAAGCTGAAAAAAGGCAACTGACTTACCGGTATAGGTGAACAATACTTATAGGCAAGTATATAAGGTATACACTAACTGTAAATATATTTGGTTGAAGTCTTTTACTAGATTTCATTCTATTTGGGTGTGTGCTATTTGGACTGTAATGCTGTAAATGATGTCTTGTTAGCAAAGCCCAATTGAATGCAACAAAGGATTATTTAAATCATGTGAAAAGGGCAGTAAAAATCTTCCTCCCATTGGTTAAACATTCAAGTTTATTTGAAGAATTGGCTTGATAAACAACTGTGGAATCATTAGAACTGTGGTGGCTTAATTTTAAATGTATGGATTAAATAGGTTCCCCAATTCTATGAATTAAATTTAGCATCTCAAACCAAATATGAAACACTTGTTACACATACACATAAATTGACAAAACAGACATAGCTTTAAAAATTGTAAATCAACAAAAACTGATCTGCACAAATTTTAAATGATTCCACAGTAACCACTAGGATTAAACTATGAGTGTCCTTTATGAGAAAATGAAATAAGCTTGGACAGTTTAATATTTTACAATATGAATTATCTATGGGGCAGTATGGGCTAATATATAGTGATACAGGTACACAGTTCAAGCATTCAATACACACACACAAAAAAAAAACCAAAAATGCAAGTTTATCAACTTTAAATTTAATGCTACACACAAATAAGATAATAAAATATTTCAGAAATGAATAAAAAGAACAGTTTGCTTGTAAAATTATTAACAATATTTGATTATGTCATTATACAGGCGATGAAAGCACTAGCATTGAAACTCTAGGAAATGTTCACATACATTTCCATCAATGCACTGAAAGTGAGATTCATTGGAATGTAAAAAGATAGATAAATATGTGATGTACATAATAATTTATCATGTATACAAGTATATTACTGGTAAGTCATACACTTAAGTAAGTAAAAGTAAGACGGTAAGTGGGACTTTTGACAGTAATCAAATGCACATGAGATCCAATATTTCTTGTTGTCTCTTATAAATACATGTACTCTATTATAAGAAATCCATCAAGCACACCTACTTATATTTCATAGGAAAATTTGCCTCTGTATTTACAATCCAAATCACAAAATGAGAGAAGATTAAAAGTAATAAACATGACAATTTTCATCATATATTCTTTTAGATTACATGGCACCTACATGTAATTTAATTAATTACAATTAACCTTAATTAATCTTCATTTACATGTAAAATTCATACCTGCATAAAATTACCACTTCCTGCTTAAAAATTTCACTTTTATGTTTTAACTGCAAAAAACCCTTTCATGTAAGACTAAGTATTTAAAGCTGCGTGGTCCGATTTTTTGGCTATTACAGTATCAAATAATTTTCAATACAAACCAATTATCTTAGAGAGTTATAGACTTTCACCTATTTACACCAGCAGAATCGATCTCCTTTCAAAGTTAGAAATATTCAAAGGAAATAAAAATAATTTCTTCATGGGCATACAAAAAAACAAACCAAAATGCATCCTCGGAATGTTTAGGAAATGGAACCATTTGGTTTCGTCCCCCGAATGTTTGGGTTTATTCAACCCGGATGTCATGCATCAATTGTAAACCAAACAAACTTCAGAAATAATAATGAACAACATGTACACAGGTTTACTTTTGATTTGCCAGAACACTAGCCATATTTAGACTCCATTAAAAGCGATGTTAAAGTCGTAATACAATCATCCCCGCCTCGACGTCAGGGGCGAATTTTAATATAAGGCGATACCCTTTTTATGATGTTTGTTTTGTTAAAAAATTTTGTACATCATTTTTTCATTGAAATATGGCTTAATTGACCGGGAAAACTAATGCAATGTCTATTGTTATACACATACTTAACATAACCATCGTTTCAAAGCGTACACAAATTTGATATAAAATCGGACCAAGCAGCTTTAAACATACATTTCAATATTTGTGTCAGAATCAAAATACCCTGTCCATTTCATACTGACAATGTTCCACTGTTGTAAAATTTCCAGAGTTTATGTATGTATATATAGTTCACCTGATAAAATGAACTATTGTGAACTATTGCATCAATATACCACATTGAAAATGTCTTGTGTCTATCAAAGGCCAGTTTTTTGTGAAATATTGTGAGTACCGTAAGCAAACCACAACTGAGTACCTCTACTTGTGCATGTATGTTATTGTGAAATTGGCAATTTGAAATTGGGAGAAAAGATTTTAAGCTAAATAAATTGTTAAACTTGGAGGACCTTTAGACTGTTGCTACATTTTGCACCTTTTGAAATATCAATAGGAGAAAAAAGCATGTTATTAATAAAACAATAAAAATAATTTTACTTACAATTGCCACATACCCTACATGTAAATTTTCTATCAATACAACAAACAAATAAATACACTACATCATTCACACACAAACAAACATTAATTAGTTGTCACAAATCATCAACAAATTAAAAAAAACCTGAAAATCAGATCATATTATACACATGTATTGCACTATCAAATTCAAATATAAACAACAACACATATATACATGTAACACAATTCATAAGTTAATGGCAACAGTTTTTAAAGTAAAACCAAAACAGTTATATAATGTACACATGAACATGTAAAACAACTACATGTACCTAAATATTCAACAATAAAAACTTTGTTCAAAGATAATTATGCCAAACAAAAAATTCCAAGAAAATATTTTTTCTGTGGTTACACTGGTGGGAAAGGGGACTTAGTTTTACTCTGAAACAAATGCTATTATTACAAATACTTTAACACGTTGTTCAAAGATAAATATGGCAAACAAAAAATTCCTAGAAAATATTTGTTCTGAGGTTACACTGGTGGGAAAGGGGACTTAGCTTTACTCCGAAACAAATTCTATTCTCTGAAATTCAAATTCTAACACTTCCCCAATATTATGCATTTATCTCAATTCACTTACAATACATAAATTGAAATTATACATCTTATTGAAAAAATAATGCAATTCAGTATGTATACATAAGTCATATTGGAAAGGCATTGAAAATAACCTGCTAGCGCTAGCAAAGTAGGATAGCAAATGTAAAATGTCATCTAATCAAAAGTAAGCAATGTAATTATATGTGTAATGTCATAAAAATGTTTTAACAACTGTCTAAATGTTGGCTTCATTCCAAAATATGCGCCAGCTTATAATCCTATTTAGATAAATTTAGCTTTCTTCTGACTCTATCCAATGCAAGGAAGGTAACACCAAACCTTTTCCTTGGTTATGAAGAAATGGCAAGTTATGGTATTGCTTGAATCTTGGACTTTGTATGTTAAAAATTAATTCTGACGTTAATGACCATAACATTGTTTAACTAAAATAATTATATTGCACTACCAAACTTTTTTACTTTCATTAAGTAGAAGTTGGAACACTACCCGTACATGCAAACTCTAAATTTTCTCCTTAGTACATACACTGTAACGAGGAAGATACTTCAATAGTTCATAACAAAAACATGAAATATAGACGATAAACATATCATGAACTGGCCAGACAATCCTACATACATATATTCATCATTTCAAAATGAATCTAACCAACAGACCAAGACAGTATAACATCAGTATCAAACAATAAATAGCACATTCACAGAAACAGAACATTTCTCTATTTGCAGATTTAACTGACATTTATCACATAGATGGTGTGTATTTTCTAAGGTTTAGTTCTAAGCTCTTTACATACAAAATATTTTCTGCACTTTTGAATGCCTTTGAGTCATTTTTTTTTATAGGCAATGCAAACACTAGCCATTAAAACTACATCTATTTAAGTTTCACTAAAAGAAATCATGGACTAACAGTCCTTAATTTATTTATTATTTTTTGGTCTAAAAATTCTATCTAAAATTCCCATCTAAAATTCAGTTACTGTAAACCAACTTTTTCTAGCAACAACTTCAAATTGCAAAAATCTATGCCAAAGTGATTCACTATGACAATTTTAATACATGCAGCAATGTACATTTGTGGTTTGCAAAGACAGATACATGTACATGTTTTTCTGATCAGTAAAATCACAAATACAGTATTTCATACACACAAATAAAAGTTGGTTTACAATACTTCATCTTCAACTTCTAATAAAGGAGGTTTCAATCTTAACTCTAGCATTATGTAGTGGCCCATGATACAATGCTACTTTGTATTCCGATCAAGGAGGTTTAAATCCTATCTCTAACAGTATCTAGTGGCCTGTGGCGGCAGCTACATCGTCCTGGGTGGGCTGGTACATCTGACTCCCTCCGGCCTGTTTCTGGGGGTCCTCGTCCCGCTGCTTGGTGTATTTGGGTCCGCTCCCCTCCCCCCCACTCCTCAGCCTGGCCCTCTCCTCCTCCTCTTCATCACTCTTCAGGTAGAAATGGAAGCCGAGGTTGAGCTCTGGGATGTCGTACAGGACGGCCAATAGCAGCATCATCACCAACAGGCCCAAAAATAAGTACACTGAAAGGAGGGGTGAAAGTTAATTACCCATTCATTGTTGCTAATCCATCACTTCTGGAAATTACCCATATACATGTATTGTTGCTAATCCATCACTTCTGGAACATAAACCTGGGGGGTTTTTTTCATTGTATGAAAGTTTCAGTCAATATTTTACTTTCATATCAGAAGCGCTCAATTTGTGAAATTGCAAACTATTATACTTTCTTTTAACAGTTGCCACTCTTTATGAATCGCAAACAATCCACTTTTTTTTTAAAGTTACTTAACAACATTTTCTATAGCTCATAATATCATTTAGTTTCTCTAATAATTAGCATCAATATACATATTCATTATAATGTTGCTGTTGTGCCTTATAGCTTCGATGCCCCTTTTGTGTCTAATGTGTACCGGGTTCCTACCTGTGGTGGCTAGCTTATACACCGCCCTTGCCTTCTGGTCAGGATTGTCCCCTGGAATGTAGTCCCCCAGACCAATGGTTGTCATGGAGATGAAACAATAATAAAAGGAATCCAGGAAATCCCACTTTGGCTCAAGTGCAGAGTAAATGCCAGCAGGAATGATGAAAATCAACAGAACAGTGGCTATGAGCAGTATGAAGAAATGAAGCAACTGTATATGGAACACTCGGTACAAATGGCCAAGTTTGCGGAACAGAAAGTAGAGGAACATCTTGGTGGGTATCATCATGCGCTCCACAACGGCGGTGAAGAAGATCAGGGTAAGGGGAATGCCGATCATGGCATACAGGAGACAGAAGCCCTTCCCTGCTTCTGACAGGGGTGCCACCCGACCGTATCCTGCAGTTTGAAATGATAGCATCAAAATAAAGAATGCCTTCCCCAAAATATTCAATCTAGGTACTTTATATATAGTATATTCACTTTCTGGTCAAATAATTGCATGATAATTTTTTAAACAATAAATTACAAGTAAATATTCGAACAGTAAAAATTATTAATAATTTATCTTTTTAATTAATACATAAAATTGCTACAATCAAAAAGCCTTTTATTAGCGAGCATCTTTACATCAGGGGTTACACCTTCACAGTTTTCTAAGATACACATACATAGGACTGGTTTATTTTTGTTTCATAACAAGGATCAATTTACTGTTGATTTATTTGTTGATACCTATTGTTGTCAGGAGGGTTCCAGCAAAGAAGATGGACTGTCCAAAGGTCCAGTTGGGCTCCGCCATTGTAACATTTTTTGTTGCAGACACTCCTCTATTAGTGGCCACCACAATACTAGCGATAAACTTCTCCAATTTGTCATCTAAAACAAAGCAAATGGATAAAGCATGAAGAGTTGGCAGATCAATTCATTTTTACAATTCATCCTGAATTTTTAACATCTGCAGCAAAAATCTATCACCATATTCCATGCAATCAGTTTTGAGGAAAGAAATCCCATGGTGCATCATAAATGAATTATTTATGCGCTGAAAGGCTTTCAACCTAAGAATGCCTGAAAATATAATGAGTGCAGGCGAATTGAAGGATCGGTGAGGTGTTAAATGGTTGCTCTTGACGCCTACTACAAACCTCAAACTTGTAGTGCATTAAATGCAAGACAAAAACAAAGAAAACCTGTAACATGTAAAGTTGTAAGAGATATTATCACATAGTTACATGCAACTCTCTCATTCTCTGATTTTTTTCCTCCTCAAAATTGACTGGCAACTTAAATATAATGCCAGTTATATATGCAAGTTAAATATGGAAGAAAATAAATGTACCAGTGATCATGCATATACAGTGACATATTTAGGTTAAGGAAGATTACGTTTATACATAGTTTGTATTACATGTATGATACAATATACTGAGTAAACAATAGTATACATGTATGCCAAAAAACCTATAAAAGGAAGTTTAAACAATAAAAACATGTCATGTAGATATCTTCAATTTCTAGCTGAAATAAAAACCCATCACCAAAATACTGACCGATTTCTACTTTTCTTCATCTGCAGGTGACAACATGAAATACTAGCTCATATAAACTTAATTTTAATCATGCAGTTACTTTTTACCTGATATGCATGAATGAGCAGATAAAAATTGTAATTTCCTTTTAATAAAGTCGCTCTGGAGATCCTTTTCCACGTTTGACTCTAGCTCAATAAACACAAAAGCTCCGAAGCACAGATAGAGCACAAATCCTACACACAGCCAAATTAATCGGGCATTAGAAGATCTACAGCATGCCTTAATGTTCTCCATCTTAGTCCAATACTGCATGTACAACAAGTCCGCAACTTTCTGTCCCTTCCAAGTGGGCTAATTTCAATTACCGTAATAATGCTAATCTGCATAAGAATTGACAATTCTCTACTTCGACCCCAGGAAAGAAATTTATCACAACAAAATCAATTTCAGACTACAGATGTAGTATCCTACACAATTTATATTCCCACGATGCTTTTAAAAAGACAATGCTGTAGTGTTCGCATCAGTGGAGCATCGGGATTTTTATTTTGTTTTGACATGCACGGAATCATTTACTCTCATCAGAATTAATGCATTGTCTCAACAATAATCAGCGTTCTTGACCCTTCATATCAAGTGTCCCACAACAATTTGTCATTTGGCTTGAAATTTAATTGATATGAAAAATATAAATGGGATTTTGCTTTTTTCTTATACTCAATATTGGAAAACTAAATGCATGCATGCATCTTAAAGTTTTTATCAAACTCTGAGAAATTGCTGAATCAGGAACAAAATTTGAAAAATATTGTTCAATGACTAAATACTTCTGTCATATATTAGGAATTTCATCTCAAATCATCTTAGTTTTATTGGCATTTATTGACTAATAATTGCCATGCAAAACCATACGTCTAACAAATCTAACACAGTTACACAGAGCAATTCAATTTTAGTGCAAGTTGGTCACAGAACTTATTTTTGGCATTAATTAAGTAACTATATATAATTATATCTTTAAACCCTAGTAGTTTCTAGTGAGATTATAAAAAAATTAACAATTATTTAGCTGTTCTGTCTGTGTGTGTGTGTGTGAGAGAGAGAGAGAGAGAGAGAGAGAGCAGAAACTCTCAACTCCTTTATGACAGAGAGGAAAACCTTAGGATGCATTGGCCTCTTCTCAAACAAAAGTTATTCATACTCCTTTTACCATGCACTTGAAATATGGATACAATAGTTTAATTCAATATAATTTTAATTATCCTGTTGTGATACTAAAACTTGTAAATACACAATATACAGTACACCCACGTACAGAAAACATGCCCAGTATCTATTTTCATCATTTTTATTGCTTTATAATTAAAAATCATTCTAAGTATTTTTATAACAGAAAATCCGACTAAAATAAGATTCTAATGAATGATGCACATTGTACATTAATTATAAATGTATGTTATGCTGTAATCTTAGACATGTATGTTTTGATTTACCATTAATGCTTTTATCATATTGCGCTGGTATTCAAACACTAATGAAAAGTGTAAAGAATATAATTAAGTCACCTAGCCTTTATTAAGTTCAGTAAAATTAATTATTTCACCATTCAGATTCGGATTTCTTAGTCTGTGTTTTAGTTTCGATTCATACACTTTAAAACAATTAAGGTAGGTTTGCAGTTACAGGGAGATAACTCAGATTTACATTGTGACGTAACACCAGCTACCTTTTATTTTAGATATGACAAGCAAGATTTTGTACTTTTGAAAAAGTACCGTAATTAGACACAAGCATTTCATCAATTTACCCAAAAATGAAGTCCGAAACATATCATTATGGCTTTTAATAGCTTTTCATAAACACCAGATTCTACAATTATTAATAAATAAGTTTTCATTCATGATTGGATTAAGAAAGGTTTTAATTCTTTTGTTTTTGTTTACGTGGGAGCAGTCCAAGATACTGACTTACTTGTGTTGCATTTTATCCCATTTCAAAATAATTTTTTTAGTGATTAATTGAAACAAATCAAAAAATAGATGGTGACATCATTATTGAACGTGTTTAGAATAAATACAGCTCTCAAACCTGCCACATATGATGAAATTGCTTATGTCTTTATAAAAACGACAATTTGAAATCATTATCTTTTACCCTTTATACAGTAAAACACGGTTATAACGAACACGCTTATAATGAATTGACAGTTATAGCGAAGTGATTTTCATTCCCCATGACTTTTTTTACATGTTGTAAACTTGATGGATATAACGAATTATGTTTATAACGAAGTTAAATTGCCCGTCCCTGGGACTTTGTTATAAGCATGTTTTAGTGTAGATGAAAAATAGGTCGAGCAAAATCATTTGATTTTTACAAAAAGAAAGACTTTTATAGAGTGAAAAAAATAATATATAATTTTTGTGCAATTTCTGAAAAGAAATTTTTTTATAAAAGTTGCAAACATTAATTTAAAACTGATGAGGCCCATGGGCAACATTTGCTTTGAACCCCCCCCCCCCCAAAAAAACCCCCAAAAACAAAGAAAAAAAAAAAAAACCCTAAAAACAAAAACAAAACAAAAAACCCACAATTATTATTTTATAAGAAGTACCTATATTATTTAATTTTTAAATTGAACCTCCCCACCCCAAATTGTGGCTCCTTTCTGACCCCAAGGGTCATTGTACAAACAAGAAGATTCTATATACAGTATCAGCTTGTTGTCACATTAATTTTACTTCTCCTCGGCAGCATTGTCCAACTGATCCAAGTATAGCTGACATCTTTTATTTCATCAAACACAATGCAAAAAAACCCTCAAACCTATCCTACATGCCAGGAAAACGTCAGAACCGGCGCCATTACGAAAACTGGAAATTCGCCGCCTCCAACTGGAAGCGGCATTCTACGCTGGATTTTAAATAGATATGCATTTAAACTCAATAATACAGCTTAAAAATATAATTTTACTGCACATTTTGATAATCACTCTGATAAACAATAGCGTTGTTGACCTATTTTCTCGCAAGATTTCAAAAATACACGAAATCAAAACAAATCTCAACAGTTCGATAGAATGTGTTCAACAGCTTGTTTATGGGACGTAAGGACATATAAAAGCGATATTAGTGAGCAGTAAAATCATCGTTTTATTAATTAGTTGTGAGTGAAACATTTGATTCAACTCGTAAATATTTAAAATCGAGCCGAGAATGCTGCCTCCAGCTGGAGGCGGCGAATTTCCAGTTTTCGTAATGACCCGGGTCTGACGTTTTCCTGGCATGTAAAATATCAAAATCGTTAAAAAAGCTAGGAAAACGTCAGATATTTCGGACTAGCATCCCTAAAGATGTAAAGTTGAAGAATTCCATAAATTTCTTGCATCGTAATCATACAAGGACCTGCCACCCCATTTTGAATGAATAAAAATATAACTAACATGTATGATCAAAGAGATAAACTGAGGATATTGTTTAACTGAGCAATTAGCTAATTTTTGGTCAGTAGGCAGAGTTTGTAATAGGCTGCGTTTCCGATAGGCTGACCTAGTTATAGGCCGAGTATGTTATAGTCGGACTTCTACAGTGCCCGAGTAAATGTACCTGTTGTGAACACATCTACATGTAAATGAAAATGTCTAGAATTCGAGACATTTTATTGATACATTGCATGTTGGCCTAAATCATATATAATAATTTAATAAATGTGAAACTTCTTGAAATTAATAAGTCTCTACCTTTACCATGCAAATTAAATAAAGGAATAATACCTGTTAAGCAAGTGTTGTCAGTCAAAAAATCAGATCTTAATTTCTTCACATTCTTAATCAATTCTCGTTCTTGTGGTCCTTCAATTGCTGAGAACACAGATGCCCCAATCACAAGGTATAGCAAATAAAATAGGGCCAATGCTAGCAATCTTATGGTACTTTTGCGTAATTTTATCATTGTCTATTACTTGCTAATATATAAAATGTTATGCAGTTGTGAGATTTGCCTTTTGCTGATAAAGCGAAGATGCTGGAGGATGCGGTGCTCCTGAATCTTAATCTCAAATTGAACGGCACTCAAGCTTTTTGTCACATATCTTATTAAATGCTTCACGTGATATTCAACAGTTTGTCACACAAGATTGCTACATCCGGCAAATAATCGTAAAAATCTGTTTCTTTCCCTTTCTCATTAAAAATGATGTCGACCTAACAACATTCACCGGATATCAATCCGAGTTAATATAGATCTAAAGATTTTACCCCCGAATACCCTATTTTTATTCAGTCAATTTTATAAAAAAAAATGCATAAAATACAATTTTATTATACCAGTGGTAATAGAAAACAAATAAGATAGATGATATGATGTGAGCGCGTAGGGATATTGAGAGAAATTTTTGGCGGAAATTTTGATAAGTTGTTCAAATCAAGGTATCGAAAGTAATCTGACTGACTGACAAAGGTAAACTATTTCCCTTATAATAAGGATCAGCTTAAGAGTGACACATCATAATTGAATGTTCACTCATTGTCCTTAAAAGCATCTGGTTATGTTGATCATGCAGCACTCAATTTCCTCTTATTTGTCCACACAATAAACATAATACTAACCCATGTGTACTCTGACACGGGTGTAATAATGTTGTTGTGTACTACAGTACTACATCCTATTTTTTTTAATCATGACTTTTAAAAGTATGAAACCACAGTACTTGGCGTAATGAATTTAGATCATTAACATGATTACATGACCTTTGGCTTTATTTAAATTTACTGGTTATTAAAATCTAAACATGCAAATTAAGTCCCTGAGCAGATACAATTTGTAAATGTTTATATGGTGCAGTGGGATTGTAGAAAAGATGACGGACCAGAATGGCACGCCAAATTCACAAAAATGAGCTAAACATAGTTTCACAGTCGATAAACTAGGTTTATCGATTGTAAACTGTAGTTTATATGGACAGAAAACTATACTTAACGATGTTAATGCATATTTCACATCTGTAAACCATTGTTAAAGCGATCATCTATGTTTCAGAAGTGTAAAGTATAATTAACACTGAAAACAATTATTTGCGATTGTGAAACTATGATTAACAACTCTTAATTATAGTTGACAAATGTAAATTACAGTTTACAGATGTGAATCTATATTTATCAGCAAAATCTATCGTTAACATTTATTTACAAACAAAAAAACTTAGATTAGCATTCGTAAACTATAGTTTACAAGCATTAAATATGGTTTTACAGATGAAAACTGTAGTTAACATATCATTAACTATAGTTTATGGTTCGTAAACTATAGCTAACAGTCGATAAACCTATGTGAATCAACTGTGAAACTATGTTTAGCTCATTTTTGTCAATTTGGCATGCCATACCCGGGCCCCCTGAATCTCTAGTCAGGTGCTCTACCAACAGAGCTATATGGCACCGTTATTTGAACTGGTCTGACGGTCACATAATCTCGGCGAGATTCGTCGAGACTGAAAATTTTTGACTCGACGAGACGATGAATCTCGCTGAGATTAACTGTCACATTCCTTCCTTAAATGATCTTCCCCCTCTAAGATACATCCCCAGGTTCTTTCCCATGGCAGGAGTAATTATAACCTTCCAGGGATTGGCACAGCACCAAATGTAACAGGATGAAAATGATGTACCTGGGTCCCCTGAATCTGTAGTCAGGTGCTCTACCAACTGCCTATCTGTTGCCGATATTCGAAACGGTCATTCACAATTGTAATGATAAACCTGATCTTGTAAAGGTGATTGACATAATAATCACTGATTATCAGACAACTAATTTCACACATCATTGCCTGTTATAATATTTTTAACTTTGCAGGGGATCTTGTCCTTTCTAACTTTTACAATATATTTATTATTAAGCTGTTTAAGATTTTATGGAAAGATTAAAGCAAACAAAGGCATGGGGGTGTACATATACATGTATGTAGAAATGGTTACAATATTATCCATGCTGTCCATTTTGTTTGATACATGTTTGGTTCAGTTGCCATAACTTGGTCAGTTGGACAAAACCCTTCTTGGTGCCATGAAAGCTCTACTAATAAACTAACGGTACATGTAAATGTATAAAATTATGTAACATAGACAGGGCAATGTAAATCCATCCTCAACATTATTTGCTAAGTCAGTATAATTACAATATTTTTTGCATATGCTGGATTTCAAGATTTTCAAATGAAATATAGTCTATTTTTCTGATTTTCAGAAAATGAGAATCAAATGTGAAATGGATGTAGTTAATCGGGTTCTGCCATCCATGAATGTAAAGAAAGGAGGCAAAGGCTGTCACACACAACTGTCTATTGGGAGAAAACCACAGTCTGATAACAAAGAGGGAGTTCTCTTCATAATGGCATGTACTGCAAAGGACAGAAATGGAACCAAGTTTCAAGTCAGTGGAATTGCTGTCTTTCGATCTTTCTGTTTCTCATACAGATGCAGAAGTTACTGGTGAATACATTTTAAAGACAGCATGTATGTTAAAGTAAATGCTGGCATGCATGGAATTTATTTCACTTAGTTCAATGTGCAATTTTTTTGTTTCTTTCAGATCCGAGACAATGTAGAACAAATTTTTGCAAAATTTATTAATGAGGGGAAAGCTACCATCCGTTTAAAAGATCCACCACAAGATTTGTGCTTATGTAAGGTATGAGATGTCATTAAATCATAAAATTGTACACCTTTATTTTGTAAAGAGAGTACCCAGGTACTTAGATTTTGTCTTTACCGGAATTGGACCCAAAGACACTGTATCACAATTCTGGTGTGTTGTACTAAAGAACTATATGAGACAGATAGCCATGGTCCTTGTTTAAGGTCAGACGACACGTTCCTCAATTTTATATAACTTTTTCCAGGAATTTGTTATTGATTTACTACTACTTTGACAAGCTTTCTTGCAAAAAATTAGGGTACCTTACCAGGCATTTTTATTCATTTTAAAAATGATAATAAATAGTAATAATTTTATTTGGTATATTATCAGGCCGTTGAAAATTTAAAAAATAATAATTATTTTTCGAGGAACGTGTCGTCTGACCTTAACTGTTTCATCTGTATCAGTTATAGTACTAGGGTATTCAGTAGAGGATTTTCTGGAAATAGCATCATTGTGATGAATTGCTGAATTAGTGTCCGACACATAAATGGACTTATTCTTAGTCAATTTTACCTTTTTACATTTTAGCAATTTCAAATATATGAAAAGCGTTGTGGCTTTTATACACAGTTCTTATGAACATTGAGTTGATATCCAGTGTATAACACTTCCACAACAAATATACATGTTACTACAGTTACAAAATATTATATTTCTTGCAGGCTGATCCACTGCAGCTTAAAAACTTCCTTACATTGATACGTAAGGCATCTCTGGGTGAGAACATCGACAAAATCAACTTATCAACATTGGCTCCAGCTAGTAACAAAAGTGTTGATAAACCCAAAACAAAGATGTCAGTGACTTCCCGCAAAGACTACCCTCTCACTAAGAGCTTCCCTTCACAGTTAGAATATCTCCATGTCTCTCAGTGTCGCATGAAGAAGATCGACTCCAGAATTTTTCAGTTGAAGAAGCTTCAACATTTAGATTTAAGGGAAAATGTGATAGAAGAGTTACCATCCACTTTTTCTCAGCTGGAGAATTTACAGGAACTAATACTTAGTGCTAACAAGATACAAACTCTGCCCTCGTCACTGTGCTTACTGCCAAAATGGAAGCAGTTTCTCTCTTTGTTAGACCTAAGTAATAACGGAATCACACTTCTTCCCATTCAGCTTTGTGAACTAGACAATCTTGTGACGCTTAAAGTGGATCAGAATAAGTTGGAAACTTTTCCACCTACCATTGGAAGACTCAAAAGGCTGAAATATCTTTCTGCTAGTCAGAACCAGATAAAGACTCTTCCTTGCAGTTTTATGCAGTTACGTCTGGAACATCTGGACCTGTACAATAACCCATTTGCTGATGATACAAAATCTGATCTGGAAGAGACTGAATGGCAAGCCCCATCTTTAGTGGAGTGCTGTGCAAGAATGATCAGGAAAAATAGGTACTGGTAATTTGAATTAGCATCATAAAGTTGATTTCTTACTGTCATTACTGTGTAAAATGCATGTATTATGGTGTCACATAATATTCAATATGGTAATATTCATAGCAATATTTTTTTGGATAGGAATTTCATTTCCAGGCAAGATGGCCTCCTTGTTTTCCATCCATCATCTTGCCTTGTATACAAGTACTACCAGTAGCTGAATACCATAAAAGATCATGAAATGATGCATTGATAATGGGAAAATTTAGCATTTTTTGTGAGTGAACAAAAATGAGAAGCTTTTTTTGAGAACTGATATATCCATTTTTTTTTCCATGATTTTCCAAAATACTGGTAGTCTAGTCAATGAGTTGTCTAACAATATTAAAGGCAAGAAGAAAGACAACTCTATTACTGCTAGGAGTTCAGACACATTTATTAATTTCTTATTAACCATTAGAGAAATTCTAACACTGTCTTTAAATATTTGTTTGTTTGCCTTTTCCCGACTCCGCATTTAAATTTGAATTGGTAGGTAGGATAATTTCTTTATTTCCTTTTTTCAGTTTTAAAATTTTGAGAAAATTAAACAAAAAAAAAATCTGCCAACATCCAAACTTAAAAAAAAGTGTGCTTAAATTGTTAATGAAAATGAACAAAGGGATATACCGGTAGTGTTTAACTCTGCCATTTTGTGTCTTTGATATTCATAATCAAGCTTGTTAAATTCAGACATTTTTACCCCCTGTCATATATATAGTGTTCTTAAAGTCCTTCTAATCTATCCTTCTGCCTATCGATTTAGTCCTTCTCTGTCTGTCCCTCCCTACACTGTGTTAAACTCATTTAAGAAGAAACTGATCAAGATGCTTTCATGAAACTTATTTCAAAGGCATGTATTGTAATGGTGAGATCTCAGCAATTACTGATAAACTGTCAATTTTTCTGTCAGATCTTGTTAATATGCTCAAGTTTTCCTTCTTTCTCCTAACCCCAAACTTTCACAGAGAGCTACAGTTCTGCAATAAGGATAGGTTGACCATGCATTGATTGAAAGTTTTGTTCCTCTGTTCAGTATCTGTCTTTTGGGATTTGGAATTCCTTTCTTTGTGTTCATGAATCAACATAATCAACAAATGGAAAAAAATATATCCCCATCCATCAAAACAAAGTAGTAGTCACATTTGATGTACAAAAAAATCTTGAAATGACAAAATATTTACAAAAATATAACACGAGAAAAAGTGACAAAAAGAAAAGTTGCAAACTTGAAATTATTATAATAATATTTTAGCATTTTATCCTTTATAAAGTAACAATGTACTACTTTACAGCAATTTTTCACAGAATAATTCTTGGTAAAAGTATCAACTTTAACATACATTTATCTGGAATTGTTTTAGTTGGGGCCACAGTCATTTATTTGAATTTACTGAATTGTATATTGGTCTAAATAATTTTCAACTGAGGAAAGAGAAACCAAATAGAAATATGCATATAATATTGTATCAAACCAGACTATATGGAACTTATATTTTTAAAAAAACATTGAAGACCCTTATGCAGTACTTAATTAAATTTGATGATAATAATTAATACCAGTATTATGAAAAAGGAAAGACTTATGACATCTTACCTTCTCCATATTCTTCAATCTTGTGAAATTATTTTTTCCCTCTTTCTGTTTTGGTCAATACATGGCAGATAAATTTCAGGTTAAATCTGATACTGATATGATTACAGTAGATTAGCATAATATTGGCTGCACAATAAAATTCAGGTTAGAAGGTAATTGATTTCCCAGTAGTATCATAAAGCAATACAAATCAACAGTGCACATTGATTGATATTGGCACTGGATAAGTCTAAATGCTATAGACTTGTCGTCTGATAGGTTTACACATAGAGGCACTGTCTGTGTGCAAATTGTAAAATATTTTATGTATGAAGATAATGATAGGGCCTAAGAAAAAAAATGGTTTGTTTCCGGTTTCCCGACCGACCCTAGCTTTTACTGCCGTCTCAAAACTTTTTTTTAAGGATTCTTGATGAAAAATTTTTTATTTCCATTTTTATCCGATTTGGAAAAAAATTTACTCAATATTTTGGTCACAAAAAACGATTGTAGCAGTCCTCTTTTCAAATCAGTGTAACTCAAAGGAAAAAAAAATTATTTGAAAAAATAAAAAAAAAATTCTGACCTACCGACCCTACTCTTTTTCAGCATGAAAGCGGAAACAAATCATTATTTTTTTTAAGCCTAGGTATCACTTGAGTAAAATAATTATGGAAAAGGTTTTAATGTCTGAAAAAGTGGTTTTGTAATTTTGAGTGATGCTGTAGAATTTTAATGATAAATGATTCATTAATAATCATTAGACCAATATTAAGCCTTATAAGAGTTATAAAAGTTTTAGAGTAGAATACACCTCAACTTGACTAGTGATTGAGGGTCATGCACTTTTGTAGTAAAGTTTTAAACTGATTATTACTGTTGTGTTGTTAATTAAAATAAAACTGACTAATCACTTGTCATTATGTTATATTGTGTCTGGGCAACAAAATCTTTTCCCATCAATTTGCTTTATTACATGAGTATCAAAATATCATTCTTTATATCCTCTCCAGAGCTGTACTTTACTAAGGTGACTGTTAAGGCCCATGGGCCTCTTGTCAAATTTTGAAATTGGGATTGATTGAAGTAAATAATTTATTAATCAGTTCTTAGTTTTGAATAAACTGTCGATTATTTGTTACAGACTACAGTAAAGTGACGAGAACCTGCATCAATAGTTTATGATTTTGAATAGACTGTACATTTATTTGTTACAGATTGCCGTACAGTGAGGAGGACCTGCACACTCACCTGTGTCGTTACCTGGACTCTGCCAGACTGTGTTGGTGTGGTGGCTTCTGTTTTGAGCGGTGTGTTCGGGCTACCGCCTCCTTCTCTCTGAAGACCCTGTCCCCCACCGTCTCAGCTGTAGATATGCGAGGGAGGACTGATGTACCCATTCTCTTGTTTTTGTGCTCCCCCCAATGCCAGCGTAAATATAAAACAAATCCGTATGCTTACTGGCGGTAATAAGTAGCATGCTTGTGTTAATTTAATATCCAAAACCATATACTTGTACTAGTGTAAACTCTGAATAGAACAATTTTACATTGCATCTGTTAAGTACAGCAGTACTACTCTCTGAAAAGTAAAGCATTGTGTATAGTTACCATGTGTTTTATAAGAGAGAGAGAGAGAGAGAATATCATGACATGTAACCATAATTTGTATTGAATAAATATGTATTTGCAGAGATGATTTAAAACATCACATGATCTTATTTTGGTTTACAAATGGTTCACATGTAATCAGTTCACTGCAGCAGCTCAGTTTAAAGATCGTAGTAATATATACATGTACAATGTGTATTCAACATATTGGAATGTCACAGATCTCAAAATCGTTTTTGAATTTGGTAATATAACACCAAGGAGCCGATTTCTCAGAAAACGGGTTTCTACAGTAGTTTCCCTCCGTCTTGAGGATGGCATAGCTCTGGTTGCCTGAGGGACGGTCCCCCCACCTCATGCACTGCCTGCCACTGATGGTCCGGTTAATGGTACCAAAGTAGTCCTCACCTCTCTTTGTTTCCAGGCACTCACGAGCTGGAGTTACTGTTTTGAAAGAACAGAATAATCCATACCACATTAGACTATTGGTTTTTAGCTCACCTGAACCGAAGGTTCAAGTGAGCTTTTCTGATCACCCGTTGTCCGTCGTCCGTCTGTAAACTTTTCACATTTTTGACTTCTTCTCTAAAGCCACTGGGCCAAATTTAATCAAACTTAGTACAAGGCATCCTTCTGGGAAGGGGATTATAAATTGCTAAAATAAAGGGCTAATCCCTTTTTAAAAGGGGGATAATTGCGAAACAGTGAGTATAGGGTGCGTGTCTTTAAAAATCTTCTTCTCAAGAACCACTGCACCAGAAATGCCAATATTTATACAAAAGTTTGTATATATAGTGAAGATTCTAAATTGCAAAAATCGTGACCCCCATACCAAAATTGGGGCCCCATGTGGTTCAAAGTTTAACATATATAGGAAAATGTTTAAAAATCTTCTCAAGAACTACAATGCAACAGTTTGGGATATTACTATGCATACATCCTTGGCAATTGTAGATTCTAAATTGTAAAAATCTTGACCCCCAGACTAATACTGGGGCAACAAGAAGGGTTCAGAGTTTAACATAGAAATATATAGGAAACATGTGTAAAAATCTTCTTCTCGAGAACTACAATGTTACAGTTTTTGAGATTACTATGCAAGGATCCTCAAATAGTGAAAATTCTAAATTTTAAAAGCCATGACCCCCAGACCAACACTTGGGCCCCAGAAGGGGTTCAAAGTTTAACACAGAAGTATATAGGGAAAGTGTTTAAAAATCTTCTTCTCAAGAACTACAATGCAACAGTTTGTGGAATTACTATGCAAGCATCTTCAAATTGTCAAGATTCTAATTTGTGGAAGCCATGACCCCCAGACTAATATTGGGGACCCAGAAGGGGTTCAAAGTTAACATAAAAATATATAGGGAACATGTTTGAAAATCTTCTCAAGAACTACAGTGCAACAGTTTGTGGGATTACTATGCAAGCATACGTGGCTATTGTAGATTCTAAATTGGTAAAATCTAATACTGGGGCCCCAAGAGGGGTTCAAAGTTTAACATAGAAGTAAATAGGGAAAATGTTTAAAAATCTTCTTCTCGAGAACTGCAATGCTACAATTTGTGAGATTAATATGCATGCAACCTTGGATAATGTAGATTCAATATTTTTAAAATAGTGACCCTTGGACTAATACTGGTGACCCAAGACGGATTCAAATTTTAACGTAGAAGTATATATGGAAAATGTTTAAAAATCTTCTTTTCGAGAACTACAATGCTTTAATTTGTCAGATTACTACGTAGGCATCCTCAAATAGTGTAGATTCTAAATTATAAAAGCCGTGACCCTCGATCTAATACTGGGGCCCTAGAAGGGGTTCAAAGTTTAACATAGAAATATATATGGAAAATGTTTAAAAATTTCTTCTCGAGAATTACAATCCTACAGTTTGTGAGATTACTATGCAAGCATCCTCAAATAGTGTAGATTCTAAATTGTTAAAGCCAACCATAAACCCTGGACCAATACTGGGGCCCCAGAAAGGGTTTCAAAGTTTAAAATAGAAATAGCATATGATACCAAATTAAATGTTACAAGGAACTGTTGTTCAGGTGAGCGATGTGGCCCATGGGCCTCTTGTTAAATAAAATTTTGTCTTTTGAGAAGCGTTGTCACATCAGACGAGTTTTTGTCAAAAAAATATATTGGATGGCAACCAGAACAAAGGCATCTGCAAAGTTTTTCTAAAAATACCTTATAAATATCTTAGAATTTGGTGAGTTTTTACTTGCCCATATTATTTGTATATTAAAAAGTAAAAAAAAAAAAGTTTTGTAATTCTCTTTTATTTTTTTATATGGAAAAATTAACTGGTACAGACCGCACTTGGGGATAAAGCAGTAGTCCCACACGTCATTTCCCGCAGTGGTGTAGCACCAGGGACCTCTAGCATATGCCCTGGCAGGGTTCCGGCAGAAGTTTTGTTCCCCAGACAGGGAGTGGTAGCTGTGTGTGCGTGGGTACTGCTGGTCCCAGCGCTGGCAGGGAATCCCCGAAACCGTCCTGTCACGCGACCCTCGGTATTCCCAGCCCAATTCCGACCGTTTACAGTCTGGAGTGATAGTATTGGTAGAATGGTTTAGAAAGATGTAGGTTTACATAGTTTTTAGCTCACCTGAATCGAAGGTTCAAGTGAGCTTTTCTGATTACCCTTTGTCCATAATTCATCTGTCTGTCCATCAATCTGTCCATCTGTAAACTTTTCACATTTTTGACTTCTTCTCTAAAACCAGAGTGCTAAATTTAACCAAACTTGGTACAAAGCATCCTTTTGGAAAAGAGATTCTAAATTGTTAAAATAAAGGGCACAACCCTTTTTAAAGGGAAGGATAATTGCGGAATAAAAATAGTGTGCATGTCTTTAAAAATCTTCTTCTCAAGAACCACTGCACCAGAAATGCCAATATTTACATCAAAACACACACACACACACACACACATATATATATATAGAGAGAGAGAAGATTCTAAATTATCATAATCGTGACCCCCGGATTAATACTGGGGCCCAAAGAGGGGTTTTAAGTTTGACATAGAAATGTATAGGGAAATGTTTAAAAATCTTCTCAAGAACTACAATGCTACAATTTGTGAGATTACTATGCAAGCATCCTTCAATAATGTAGATTATAAATTGTTAAAATCGTTCAAATATATTGGGAAAATATTTGAAAAATAAAATGATACAGTGAACTGTTGTTCAGGTGAGCGATGTGGCCCATGGGCCTCTTATGTTCATTCAGGGAGCTTAGATCATCACGTACTCTTATATTGTTTTTGTAATCAATGACGATGGCGTCGGTAGAGGTATTAAATTGGTATTCATATAGTTACAAATTTTGTTCTTGCCTAAAAGCTCTACAATATAAAGCTCTACAATATATGCTAGTCGCAAAGATGAAAAATTGCAGGTCTTTCCTTAAAGCTTATTTCCTTAGAACTAGACTTTCCGCCTAACCCACTCTTCTCCTAAAATCCGAAAACGGACTACATTTTGAAATGAATATTTTTTATAGAAAGTTCTGTTATAATTCCACGTTATGAATATGCAAAAAATGCAACCTCGTACATGGCCAAAAAGTTAGTTTGGTATCATTTTCTTTCGACTTAATTTTAGAGATGTTTAAATATATTTTTTCAAATTTTTGTACACGACTTACTAAGTCTTACTGTCAAAAATGTCCTTTAAATTATGTCGAGCTACATCTAAAGATATGTTCTTAAGTCGATTGTGAGATGCTCGTGACGGTTTTTTTTTTGTTTTAACGTTTTTTACCTATGTTACATCCTTTATGGACATGTCTAGGTTGCCTCTTGCTTATGAATTGAAAGCAAAGAGGAGCCTCTATATTATGTACAGTACGTACAGATAGGTTTAGTTTTAATGTGGAGACATCTTGTGCATAAATGATTAGTAAAAGGGAGCTTAAAAGTATATTAAGGAGAACCAGAAATAAGTTATTTTTGTTGGAAAAAATCTAAACACTATTAAGACATTACACGATCTTACTTTTGAAATCTTACCTTCAGAAACGTAGTAAAGATAACCAGGGGAGTGTATCATTTTGTTCAAATCAACCTCTCCAGCCAGTTTACAGACTTTCTTTTCTTTGTTGATGAAGAAGGAAGAACAGAGATGGTGATTGAAACATTTCAAGCCACATCGTCTCGGAGAGATGTCGGTATATTCCGCGAGCGGTCGACTGCGCAGCAACTTGTCGTCTGCTTTGGACAGACGACGAAAAACCGCTCCTTTGAAAAGAAATCCATATGGAGTAAAGAAAAGACAAAAACTTATACAAATTGAGAAATATGAAAATGCTGGTATCATCTCCGTTCACATTTGTACCACAGTTCGGATCCAAAAGAAATTTGAGTTCATCTAAAGTGGTGTATCTCAACTTTTACGTATACTCATTTGCACAATAAACAAAGAGTGAATAAATATGTTTTCTCTTGAGACAGAAGAGTTGACATTTTTGAGTGGAAGTAAATATTTCTTTAAGTGACTTGATTTAATCACAATGATCATGGTGTCTTTGGAATCTCCAGAGATTTTTTTATCTGCCATTATTTCATTTGGAAATTTATAAACGTGCATGGATGGAAACGAAGAGTGAGTGTCAAGAGAAAGTATTTGCAAATGAGGATTTGGACAAGACTGTGTACTCTGTTCCCAAATTAATTGAATTCATTATATATGGTTATAATCAATCACACTAACATAACGTATCTACATTTTTCGAGAAAAAAAATCCTGAATGAAATTTACAAGCTTTTCTCATCTTAATTCTGTAACCGCAGTTGATTTTTTTGCTGCGGTTGACAAGACACCGCTGTTACAACGCACTTTGCAAAATTACGCACTTTGAAAAAATTTTTCAAAGTGCGTTAATTTTTGGACCAAGTCAACGTACTTTGAAAATTTTTTTTTTTCAAAGTGCGTTGATATCGTCGATATTAACGCACTTTGAAAAAAATGTTCAGGGTTTAGTCGAAATAATTGATACTCTTATATGCAATAAATGATTGATTTAACCTTGTTTAGCTCAAAGGTATATATTTAAAAAAGAACCCAATGTATTCTAATCTAACTTGATATACATTTTCTCGATTAGAATATTTTCTTTTCTCATAAGATTACGTAGTTTGACAATTTACACATAAAGAACAATTAGAGAGATTTGAATTATCCAAATATGACATAAACTGCATCGCTTAGCAACTGCATTTTCCTTCTCTGTGTGTATGCAGCAAATTTTATTCTTATCTGGTACATTGGGCTATGCCAGAAACGAAAATGATTTAAATATATTGATAATGGAGATCAATGTATAACACATATCAACTGGCTTCAATTGCATGTGCTTGTAAACAAACATGATGGGGAAAAAAAGGTACGTTAGTTATGTTTATCAAAAACAATATGATCTTTTAGAAGATCAGTGCGAGAAAATAAACACACACCCTAAATGCCTATTTTTAAGTTTATAATAATATAATGTTTAAGTAATATAATGTATAATTTTTTTTTTATAATGAAGTGATTTATTAAATTAGAATTTGAAAAGAAGGTTTATGTTGAAACACTTATAGATTATTTAACATACCATTGGAGAAATTATTGTTTTGCCACCTCGTTTTCAATATCACTGTACAATGTACTTAATTTACAAAAAAGCGTATTTCTTTTTCCAATCTTAAACGTTTACTCCAGTTGCTGAAAATCATATGTTTTGGAAGGAAAAATATGAGGGGTATGGGACCTTCTTCCTGTAATCAATTAAATGATGTACTGGTAATTGACCTGTATCTTTGGTTAATCCCCACAACCACCCCCGTTCTCAAAGACGGAAAATTAGATTCGCTAGTGTTAAATAATCATCATACTATCAACAAATTAGAAATTCAATTCCAGAATTTGTGATTTATACATATTTTTTCTCGATACTAAAAAATGTTGATGTACCTTCATAACGCACTTTGAAAAAAATTTTCAAAGTGCGTAATTTTTTCAAAGTGCGTTGCCACACACCGCTTATCGGCGATTTTCCTCTTTATAATCGAAAGCAGCTGTTTAGCTACTATCGTGTCAAAGATTTTACATGTACTTCTATTTATTTTCATTTCTTCTAAATTTTAGCGCGATTTTAATTTAAATACTTTCTCAGGGGTTGAATATGATTATTGGTAGGAAACGCTTTTGTTAGGTTCAAGTGTTATTTAATCTCATTTACTCGTTTATTTAAGTTCAGGATAGTAAAAATGTCGAATGTCTTAGGGTTTCAGATAATTGAATTTTCTCACCTGACATCTTTATACTGCTAGAATCACTTACAGGCATTAAATAGTTCAAAGGGGATTAATTGGCTATGTAATTTACTTAGGGATTAATTCAGGTGTCATGGTCTTAACTATTATTCATTTATCGTTTTACACATGTTACATAATTTTTGTTTTATATACTCATTACTGTTGAAATTCTTTTGTACATTAGTCGGAATCGGACAGCCGTCCCGATGTCACCGATCTGTATCAAAATTACTGTCAGATCATTAATAAATGTTAAAACGCTGATTGGACTTTACTCGGTTACTTTTACAATAGAGAGGGCTACCACCTGAGTGTCGATCGGGTTGTAGTACAACCGAGAGTCGATCGAGTTGTACAGTGGTCCTTATCGGTGGTGCTAATTTTATTGTCGGTAATCGTCCCAAACCTTTCTGGACTGGACATTGCTGGCGAAATCCTTACGGAAATTCCGGGAAAGGATAATTAAAGTAGTCATGTTGTATATTTTATTTGATAATTGAAATATATCGGAAAGGACACTACACTTTCCAAAGACTGACGACACACAGACTCTTTCGGTTGGCTCCACATTTGGTTCATTTTTTAAGGGCACTCGACAATCATTTGTATTTGACAGAAAACAAATTTGTTCCGCCTGTACGTTTATTATAGATATATTATGAGGATGTACTTTTTTATATAAAAAATAAGTACAATTTGCATTTTTCTTCAAAATTCTGATAAAATGATAAGACGTTTATTAGATGTTATTAGATTAGAATTTAGATGTTAGTTAGAACTGCGATTCTATACCCTATCAACATCTGTAAATTTCTGCAGTTCATACGCTTGTTGTCCCTTGGTAAATATTGTCATGTTCTTTTAAAAAATAGTTTAAAAAGAATGGTAGTATGCAAATGCATTTATGACATGTCAAACGTTGCAATATTGCGTCAATCTTTTCCATTTGTATTGTATAATTTTTTATTTGTATAATTTTCTTTTGGTATTCTATAACTTTCATTTGAACTAGACTTTGACCCGTGCGTGAACGGGTTGACACTGCATATGATATCGGACATTTACGAAATAGATACATTGACACACCGTGTTTTTACTATTTTACTACACTTTGCTAAGTTAGAGTAATCTAACTGTGTCTCGGGACAGGCCTTCACCACAGTTAAAATGCCTCCCATATAGTATGTTATACCCGTTATGTATATAGCAGAAAATTGCAGAATCGCTCCGAAACGATTTTGGAGAAAATTAATGAAGTTGCATTGAAAATAACAGTCAAATTATTTATAACAACCCATTCTGAGGCTGTAAATAATTTAATTCATATTATTGAAGAATTCAACACTTTTTCACCAAATTTTTATAATCGCTTCAAGTTTACACAACATGTTGACATTCGGAACTCTCGGGATTTTTCATAGTAAATGTTATCTCAATTATTTTCTTTGATGAACAGAATATATAACAAATTTCCAATGAAAATTTACATGTATTTGTATAATCGTTTCTGAGTTTATCAATGCAAATGTGATATTGTGGAAACATAAACTAAAAAGCCTCCCGTGATTTAGCATGAATGCAATGCGCAAGCGCAAGATTGTAAAATCCAAAAAATCCAGATGATTTCCGGAATTTTTTGAGCAATTTTCGTTGATTATTAATTAGCGAAGCTCGATTCAGAAAAAATAAAAACAAATTGGTAATCTTCAAGCACCAATGATGTTTAAAAAATGTATAAATTGTAACTGGTTTTACGGTGAAACCGTAGTTTTTGGTTTAAAATTATATTTTATGGTAAAATAATGAATTATCAACAACTGTGTGTCCATAGACGCTGTTGGAGGCGACAAAATATATCATACTCAAGGGCGATAAAAAGGCTGAATTTTATGTATCGAAGATCAGTCCCCAACATTGACGAAGGAAGAGTGCCCGTGGGCAAAAATGTATTACCAAGCACGCTTTTTTGGACCATATACAGTGGGACTCGTTTTAAATTATATCCGTGTCATGTCGTACAATTGCTGAAAATTATATACGTATAATATATATAATAATATATAATAAATATAAGTAGAATGTTTATAATATTATATTCCAGGAATAAGAAATCATTCTTTTAGTCAATCTCAAATTGACACAACCAATGTGCTTATATTTTATTATATGTTTATATTGGTCATATATTTATGAGGAATCATTCTTTGAGTATTATGAGGTGATCAAATACCGTCGGGGCGTGATGAAATCAAATTAAGACCGAAGGGATTTATTATAGATTTGATTACGTTCGACCGTATTTGATCACCTCATAATATTCAAAGAATGATTCCTTATTACTTATATCTATATAATTTTCACCAATATTGTGCAATTAAATCTTTGACATTTTTTAGTTAATTTCATTTCGTATAATTATGCAAACCCCATTACATGTATAATTATGCTTGCGCCCCAACAGTATGTCATTTGTGACAGCGTCATTGATGAAAAGAGTTGAACTAAACGTTACATTTGATTCGTAGTGTTATCACAGTCAAATACCGGTATACTGGAAAATGTAAATATTATAAGATAGTGATATTGAATAATGATAATAAAATGCACGTGAGAGAATAAAGTCAATGAAGTCCGTTACTTTTTACTTCTTTTGCTGACCAATTTCAAGCAACTTCTAAGACTATTTATAGGAAAATGTTCATCGATAATATTTGACTAGCCTTGCAGAAAAATATAAACCTCTTTTTTTAAAGGAATTTTCTAGTAAAAGCGGACAAAGAATGTTGTTTCTTTCTTGTAGATTTTGATACAATCTCCAAATATTTTTGCATATCCATTCTATGACAATGACAATAAAGATGTAGAGAAGAAAATAAGTTTCATGTATAAATAGACCAACAATTTTAGAACTTATTTTTGTATACGCGGAGAAAATTTAATGTAGCCGACAACTCTTTGAATACTTGTCTTCTTTATTAATTTCAATCACGAAAAAATAAACAATGATTACATCAATTTCATTTTTCATTGGTTTGTTTTTTGCTTAATTAATTAGTTTGCTTGGGTCGAATCATCATTTTTGCCGACTTCAGCGGCATCTGCTGTCCCCATTTTTGCCAATGTAGGTCCGTGTAATCGTTGCGAGAGATTTTTCGGTACACGCCATTCAAATTGGTATGAAAACAGCTATTCATCCACCCTGGTGATTTGTATTTTTGTACACAACTGCCACCTATGTTGTCATCCCTATCCTTTGTACTGAATTTCGAGTTGTTTGAATGCTTCAAACTATCTCCTAAAGTTATAATAAATAATTATCATAGACCATATATATATAATTATAATTATATTAAATAATATTTATGTTATATACCTATAGGCCTAATATTTGAAAAACATCTTTTTCTATTACTATAGCAACAGCTACATTCACCATATATGTACATCAGCAGGTCTCATTTAAACGTTTTTGATGGTTTACACATGTATAAGAAATAACCATAAATTGTAAACATACCCAAACCGTTGGTTCCGTTGAAACTCCCAAGCGTCATTTTATACTTGTTGGCCTCGTTATCAACAAAAAATGACGAATATATCGCATGACCTTTCTCTCCCGAAAATTTCATCATATCAATTCTAAGAATCTGGTTTTTATCTTTTGTCAGTGCATGTATGGCGTCGTTTCCTGCAAATGCAAATTGTATAAAAAAAAACCAACCCCCAAAACCCCAAAAAACTTTCTTAAAGTAGTCCGAGTATGGCACTACGTCATAATACGGACTTTACAATATTGGTTCGAATTTTACATAGCGTTTTAGATATCCGGTGTTGAATTTGCTCTACATCGCTGTGTAAACAATGGCAATAATTAACAATTAGAACAGTAATGTATGTATTCTATGAGAAATAGAAATGATTAATTGATTGAGAAACTCGATTTTGTTAAAGTAAAATGAACAAGAGGCCCATGGGCCACATCGCTCACCTGAGGAACAATAGGTATGATAAAATTAGCTTAATGGAGTCATAATAAACACTATCTGGACAATGTAGTATAATACATGTAGATCCTGTATAAATAAAACTCATTTTTTCCACAGGATATTCTTATGTTTATTATCATTAGTCCCTTTTCTAACAGGATGCTTTTATAGTAATATCACATGTTGAGAATTGCAGCTCTCAAAAAAATCCTAAACAATTGTTTATAAATGGGATATAAACCTACATCAAACTCTGAACCCCTTGTGAGACCCAATCATCCAGGAATCATCCAGAAGCCAAAATCTAAACAATATTAAATAATCACTTGGCTGATTAGTTTCTGAGAAGAAGATTTTTAAAGATTTACTCTTAATATTCCTATGTAAAAAGTTGACCCCCCATTGTGGCCCCTGGGGGTCATGATTTTCACAACTTTGAATCTACACTACCTGAGGATGC
>WFKH01006014.1:45093349-45148541 GCA_016163765.1 Magallana hongkongensis
AAAAATACATGTATTTTCTCATACCTGAAGCATTAGAATGTCTTTATCATACATCTCTTGTCTGCACTTCACATTATGATAAAAGTAAATCTGAAAATACAAAATCAAGCGTCAATGTCTATTTTCTTTTTTTTTTTTCTCAAAATAGACAAACACTGACAGAACTTTGACTTCATTCAACCTCCGAATTGAGAAGAATTGTAACAATTGCTTGTCTCACAATCAAACACGTCTACACAACAAGCCTAAGTTTAATTGCATACATACTAGATGCATGTACTGAAAGCGCAAATTTCATGTTTTTACACTGTACCTGGTTCAACAGAGCGTATCCGTTCCTTCTCCAGAGTCCGGCCTGGCTCTGAGCAATCAACACCTGTACTCTGAGGGGCGGCTCTATCATCTTCACCGGGTCCAAGCCCTGGTCAGTGACCGAGAAAAAAGGTACACAGTTTTACTCAATATTATCGTATGATGCAACTGATACATTCAAATTTTACCATCATGATGGAAACATTTTTAAATGGTTCATTCCACTTTTTTTAATTTACCTGAACATTTAATTCTGGGCATCCAAACTGCAAGTTATAATCTCCCATATAAACATGAAGTCCTTAAAAAAAGCGGGCTCAAAATCAAGATACTTGTAATTAAATTTATAAAAAAGATATTTGTAATCATAATAATGATGATTGTAATGAAGAAAAACTGGAAACTTTAATATGAGAATAAAGTTGCAAATTACCTGCTAGATATCGACTAAGTGGTAGATGAATAGAGACAGGTTGACTTTGTACATCATATTTCAAACATTTCACTGTGTGTCCACACACTGCAATGAAATCATTAGCATGTAAGGTTACCTCTTAACTAATTATCCTCATAAAAATAATGAAACAGACAAAAAAAAATTTCATAAACATATATTTACATTCTGTGTATATTTCCCCTTATGTTTGCATTGGACATCTGCGACGTTCAATTTTCCATGAATACACTTTACTAATTCATGCGCCATGAGCACAAATATAAACGTCACCACATGTTTTTAGTATATTTATTTTTGTAAGATTAAATGAAACGTTCAACCTTACATAACCAATTTGATATGTACTTTTGAAAAAAAATGATCAAATTATATCTACTCCTTAATTAAAAAGATTTTTTTCTACAAAGTTTCTGGCACTATATTTTTAGCTGCGGAAGCGTACTAAATAACATTTTAATATGGCTGTTCCATGTATGTTTTATATCCCTGACTGAGAGCGTATATAATGGCTTTACAGCGACGATACACATATATTTCATACAAATAGACATCAGTATGAATATAAATATAAGCATTGAATGCTTAATTTTGGATGTCGTCGGTCCTATGACACACCAATGCGGTGCAGACAAATTATCATACCGCGCTAACGCGCGGTATTCAATTTGTCTGCACTGCATTGGTGTGTCATAGGATCGACGACATCCAAAAATAAGCATTCAATGCTTAAGTACAGCCTACTCCGGATATATTGAAATTCAGGGGACCATGCAAATTATTTCAATATAACCGTAATTCAATATAAGCGAAATCGACTGACGTGAGGCCGCCATTTTTTAAAGTTCAATCCCGAACTAAAATATAGAAAAACAAACCCGAAAAAATTATTTGGTCATCGTTTATCTATTACAGTGAACAGATTACATGTAATATAAGTACTTGAAAGTTTAATTAAAATATCAGTTGGTTTCAGGTTGTTACAATCTTTAACCTCATCATAATCCCCGATTGCATTCTTTTACGTTTTGGAGAAAAATTAACGGACTCAAATGCTTCAATTACTGCTGTACGCTGCGTGTATATCATCGTAAGTGTACTCGGGTTAATCTCAAAATCCTTAGCTATTTCGAATTTAAGCGTTGTCCTTTTATCAATAGCCATAACTAGTTCGTATTTAGTGTCCAAAGATAAGGTTTTTCTTTTCTGTGGGGTTTCCAAATTACGTCTAGTATAAGTAAAACAAAGATTTCAACAGTGAATAAATTTTATTTTTAAAAAGAAGTATAAAAACTCGTAAGGTGAGAACTTATCAATTCACGCCTATGTATATCAACCGGTCGCTCAGGCATAATTAGTCACTAATCGTGATGACAGCCGCCAGGGGGTACTTCAATATAACCGTTATGAAAACAACTCATTATCACCTCTTGGGACCGATCAGTGGCTTCAATATAAGCGATTTTTCAAAATAGCCGATTTCATTATAACCGTTAATTTAACGCAAAGAAAATGAGAGGCTAGAACTGGGGAATTATTTCTATTTCAAAATAAGCGGAATTTCAAAATAAGCGATTTCAATATAAGTGGAGTAAGCTGTATGTTCATTGCATAAACATCCTCAAATGTCGTAACGGTTCACATAATATTATTTGCATATATACATGTATGTGTATATAAAATTGTATTTCTACATCTTTTTTGCCCAACTTGACCCATTTGGACAAAGTCTGAATAAGCTTGATTACTGAAGAATGCAAAATACGTACATGCATATGTATACCGATGTATATTTACAATTTTACATGTATATACAACATACCTGTGTGCTGTTCAGATTTCTGAGTGCTGTCTCTACACTGGGACAACATCTTGGCCGCCTGTTTGTAGGCCTCTATATACACAGTCCTCTGGAAAATCAAACAAAAAAATATATTTCAAACAGAGATTAAATGTTCACACATAAAAAACGGCACAATTTCTGTTTTATAAAATTCAGAATACTTCAACGTTTTTCAGTCCAGATAAAATTTATCTTCAATGATCAATTTAGTGTGCGGAGTGTTCATACAATTTTGAGATTCAACAACATTAATAAGGTTCCATATGAAGTGAAAGACTTTTTTTTTTTTTTTTTTTTTTTAATTTATTCTTTTTCCCATTTTCACAATAATATATATGATTTTAATAACAAATGTATAAGATTTTTGAAAGTGAAAGACTTTCTTACATCAGTGCTGCACCATTCGGTGAAGGAAGAGATGACATCATCCACCCTCATCTGGAGGTTAAAGGCCCCCTCCCACTCTGGCTCATACTCCAGATGCATTCCAGTCTGCCTCTTGACCTCATCCATTCCCTATTAACATATTTATCAAATAAAAACAGTAGAAGTAATTCAATACAGTAATAATAAATTCAACTAATAAACAACATACTGTAGATTCCTAATTAAACACGAGGAATTAATATCCGCGTAAAATCACGAGAAGCTCATCTCGCGAATTTTAAAATCTCGCTTTTATTTTTCAGACAAATGTATTCAGACAAATGTAAACTTAATGGAACTATGATAAAAATTTGTCGTTCGCGATCTTATATTCTCTCAATTTGATGCAAAATAATTGAATCGCGGAATTAAGTACTGGCGTAAAATAAGGAATCTACAGTAAAAAGTAAATTAATATATATTAGAATGATATTGATGATATGAACTGCATATCACAACAAATATTGTAGGGTGGAGTACTCACTGCCTAAATGGGCAAACTGCCTAACTAATGCCCAAAGAGCACTTTAAATATACATATTATATTGATCGAAAAAACCAAAATAATCTTTCAGATGTGTACTATCTACTCTCATTTCTCTCTCTGTATCTCTTTCTTTCTGTGTATGATTCAAAGGCCTGCTGACTACACAGACTGTGTGGGCTGGTTGATGTTGGTAAAGAGTACTCATCATCAAAAACTTTAATAAAATTCATGTTCCTTTTAAATCAAGATGGGATACACTTTTACTATTAAAATTACCCACCTGCATCATTTTTAGAAGTTTGAGGAAGGACTGGTGACCTCTCAGAAAGCTCTCCCTCAACTTGTCCGACCACTCATCAGACGTGGGCTTACACAGAAGGGCATATCTACAACAAATCAAGTTATCTACAACATCCCCATTCACAAGTCATTACATGTTATACATGATTATCTACCACTTGCAATCCAGTCTCAGTGAAATGTACTGGTAGATGATACATATACATGTATATTATAACAGTTATCACGTCAAGTTGAGAGGCCCGGATCACCAGATCAAACGAGACGCAAAGATTGGTAGATGATACAAGGTAAATATTATACAACTATTGACTGGGGTTGAGGGCAACATTGATTATATTAGCCCCCGAGGGACGAAATATTGCCCGACGCGAAGCAGAGGGCAATATAATCATCCCAAGGGGGCTAATATAATCAATGTTGCCCTCAACCCCAATCAACATTTGTTTTGTTATATGAAGAAACAAACCAAAAATCAAGAAAGGATTTGAAAACAAATTGCCGTAATTTTCTCAGCTCAACATAGAATTCATGAATTCAATTTTGCGCAAAGTTCATTTCCAAAATATCGTCGGCATCAAAAGGTCACTGGTGATATTCCACCGTCCGTAGGAACTAAGCTAAAGATGTTTTACCTGATTTTACTTCACAATAATTCGCAAATCCATATACCCGTTATGATAGCAAACCGTCACATTGCGCGTCCGTTGTTTACTTGCCTTGACTGATTGCCTATTATGACGTCACCTTGTTTTGGAGTCGCGAAGATTTATTTACGTCACCATTTACGAATCAACAAATCAGAGGCGATTAATTGAAATAGAGGGAATATTCTCTTGATATTATTCCTAGCCGGGCAATATTAAAAAAATATTGACCGGTCAATATTTTTCGGACGAGCTAATATTACAATTATTGACTATTTGTCTATATACATTATATATTGAGAATATACTACTGAATATAACAATGACAATTGTTATCATTATCAAACAGCATCATCTGCCTCATGTACAGTGTACATCTGTAAGTGTATGATTTAATTCATGTAACTATCCTCCTCTTGAGGTTTGAGAATTGCAAATGGCTGATGCACTAACTTGAGATCATAGAGCATGAAACAGGCCCGTTTGAATGAAGGAGTCCGGTCTGCTTTACTCAAGGACAACACACCATTAGCTGCAACAAAAGCAAAATCCAGTACATGCAATGTTGTTTACAAGAACAATTGTCTTCAGCAGAGTGATGTACTGCTCATCAAAGGATCCATTTTTGTCTGCCATTACCAGTTACATTGAGGTAGTGAACGTTGCAGAAAAATTGAAAACTACAGATAGAAAATAGATTTTCTCATAACTTGATGCATGACTTATAAAACCAGAACATACCATTTTTCTTCTCCTCGCAAGCTTCCAGGAATGGAACCAATATGACGTCCAACAAATCATGATCAGTCACCAGCATCCGAGCCTGAACAGAAAAGATGGAGTCTTATCTAATGGCTTCACAAGCAACATCCAATCTAAATAACACTAGCATACACACATACACTCAGGTACTGTAATTGTACATCAAAAGTTTGACGGTTTTTTCTGTCCAAGTTGTATAGGAATACACTAAAGCTGTTCCGGTTATACAGGCACACTGATAAGACAGTACAACTAGCAACAACTACGGTAGGTGTTTTACAGGTACATGTACATAGTACATGTACTGGTATACACCAGGGTACACACACTTGTAGAATGTACATGTATCTACAAAAGTACAGGATATTTTGTCTTTTAAAGAATTTCAAGTATGCAGTGCCTACAAAAACTATTCAAAATGACAATATCATTATATGCCTAGTGCCTTTATATCAATAATTTAAATGAATAAAATTCAGACATTGCATTACAATTACAGAAATTAAACATAAATATGTACAATGGACACTTACATGTACATGTACAGTATGTCAGGAACATGTCAATAAGGACACAATATGGTTTTTGTCTCCTGTTTTGGACCAGTTTTTTGCCAATCATGGCCAATATCATTGTTCCTAACTTTTCAAACTTTTCTATCATGATCTTGTAAAATTGATCTAACTATATCAATTATCTGTTGTTCAAATTAAGAGGATTTTAATAAAAAAAATCTCTGTATATCAAATAAATAACAGTGCCATATAATGACACTTACTCGTGCATATTGGGCAAGTAGCAAAAAGCCAGAATAAATAATAATTACAAAACCCACGAACCCTGGCTTGTTATAGAATAAACGGTAGTGAAAATAGCATTTTGTACTCCCAATTAACATGATTTCTTGATTAACATACTTGTGATGAATATTTTATTAGCAGCCATCTATAATATGGCATAGCCCTGTGCCCTCTCCCTAGGATTTTGCAGCAGCATGACCGATGCATATCTATAGCATACTTGTAAATATGTAGAGCTCTCATCACATATCATATACATGTACATGTATGTAAGCCAAACTTTCTGCTTCCATCACTTAACAAGCAAGTACAATGAATTATCAACATGCTATCAATTATATCTTTATGAAACTATGTAAGAGGGTATGTATAATCCCAATGACGTATTATAAGACCATGTGACTGTAACCCAGTAATGTGATTACATGTATTTAGTTTGCCTCATATTAAGGGCATATGAATGCTAAAGTATTAAACTTTAAATTTTATTATTTCTGGTGAAGCATCATAAAAGTATGCATAAGAATAGTTTATCCAGATTCTGTTATTTTCATAGAAATCAAGTGAAAGCATGAACATTTTATCCAGGCTTTTCATTTTTGCCATAAAATGTGTTAGTATTATTACCAGTAACTATGAAATTACTTTCTAAGAAATAGTGCATAGTTGGTGCTTTTACACTAAACATGCCCGTATTATAAAAATAAAGGACCTGTAAAGTAAACATTCTACCCTTAGTATGACTTTATTGAGAAGTAATTTAACAGTCATCATTAATATGACAATAACTTTATGAATGAATTTGACCTATATAAGTATATTTACTATTCACCTTGTTCATTGTAGATCTGATTTATTTTATAAAATTATCTAAAATTTCTGCTTTGCATAATAATATGAATAGGAAGACTGTTAAAGTTTTGGATTAAGGGAATAAATGACTTGACCAAAAACAACATGCAAAACAATACATGTAATAAATGTAAATCAAAGGGGTAATTAAAGTTTACAGTTATATCAGAAGTGGTTACGACACTGAAGCATGGAAACAAGAAATGAGAACTCCACATAATTACAATTTGAATCACAACCTCTAAACCCCTGATCTAAAGTAATTCCCAAATCAAATAGATCAGAACTTTGGGAATAGAGATTGTTCTTCAAAGGAGATGCCTGAAAATGCATACAGCGCGCGTGTGGTGGGGGTACAAACTTCTAAGACGTACCACTGTTCCTACGGCAAAAATTTGAACAGAGAAAGAGGTAATGGAGACTGGGCGATAATGGGTGTCCAGCAAAAACTCCGACATTAGCATGGAATAATGCTACAAGAACAAAACATACCATCAAACAAAGCAATGAAAAAACCAAAGGGGAGGGTGTGCATCTACCGGTCGGGACTTCATCCAACCACTTCACTCCTTCCCCTTTCTTTGTCCCCCACCATTTCTACTTTTCACCTGAAAGCAGCTGATTGCAGAGGCCATGAGAAGCAAATATTGGAAGCTCTGAAAGTTCTTGACCATCTCTTGATTCATGCATTTTCTTATTCTTATAATCGACTTAAATTATTATGCATGCTTTACAGTAAAATACCTCTACCAACACATACACACAAAATATTTAATACTAAAATTTTGGCTTAAAAAAATAAACTTGGCTCTACAATCAGTCTGTTTTATTAGACAAAATGTAGAAATGCTGAGTGACTTTAAGCAGTTCACGTACCAGACTAGGAACCGTGTAAATTTGTACTGAGAGAGAGGCAACACACACTTCGTGATCGTGGTCGTCACGAGCAAAGTCACGCATCACATTCGGATACCACTGTTAACGATAATCACAAACTACATGTATATAACATATTCTTGGACCTTGAATTTTTTTTTACCAGCTCTCCTGATTGCCTTTCTGGATGGAAACGGGGATGGTACTATAAGTTAATATAATACTGTAGCAAGATATTAATGTTAATGCAGTTATCGCAATACTAAGCTTCATATGAAATTTCATAATCTGACATTTACTTTTTTTTTTTTACTTTTTTTTACCAACTCTACCTAATAGATGTTTTATTTCCTGTGTAAAATGAAAAAATATTATATCATATACATGTATGTATCTACAATTTACATGTACCGGTACATAAAAAACTCAAAGTGTAATTCATTGTAATTCTTTTTTTAACATAATGAATTCAATTTAAAAGTTGATAAAAGTTCATCATAATCAATTCCACAAAAAATTTGGATGGATGACACAATTAAGTTCTACTTAACCTCATACCTTAGTAAATATGACAGCAAACTGCTTCTTGCACTCCTGATCCATCAGAACTCTATGAATATGTACAATGAACTCTATGAATATGTACAATGAACTCTACGAATATGTACAATGAACTCTATGAATATGTACAATGAACATGCCATACACAAGAAAAACAACGACTTGTCAACTGCTTATAAACATTCAGTGTTATTAAACGAAATTTGTCAACTGCTTATAAACACATCAGTGTTCTTACATGAAAATATGATAAATATCTTACATACCCCGGTAATCGTACTATGAACTTACCCAGCCATTAACAGTTGATGACTCAAAATCCTTGCCACTGAAAGTACAAAAATATGTATTGATCAAAAGTACAGTAAAACTCCGCTATAGCGAAGTCCTAGGGACCAGTGGATTTACTTCGTTATATCCGTAATTCGTTATATCTGTTTAACGAATTCGTAGTAATAACTATAGCGAATTCACTATATACATGTTTTCTTTCACCAGACTACAATTTTTGCTAATTGAGGCTTAGAATGAAAATAATTTCTTTTGAAACTTTAATAATCGGATTGTAAATTAAACAATTTATTTGAAAATAAATTCATTCAAACTATTATGTTGATTTGTAGTTAATTTGCAAACTTTTTAAACTGTAAAGAAATTCGTTATAAAAGTGTTAAATTTCGTCATTATTCACCTCCACGGGACTCAAAATCAGTTTGCTATACCTGTAAATTCATTATATCCGAATTTGTTATAACCAAAAAATTTTGCAAAGATTTCTTAAGAATTTTACGGGGGACTCAAAAAAACTTCGCTATATCCGAGATTTTGCTATATCCTTGTTCGTACTAAACGACTTTTACTGTATAAATATGCAAAGGAAAAACTCTGTGTTGAATACTATATCTATGCATACAGTATATAAACAAAATTTTGTCAGAAACCCATGCTATGCCTCGAATACAAACAACCTTGGATTTCTGATGATAACCACACTTCAATTAATGAAACAGCATTACATCAATTAAACTACTACATGTAGACCAGGTGTCATTTGTGAATTTTCGAGAGTAAAAGATTGCAATATGGCCCTCCTATGTCTCTGTTTCATACCTTTCCACAGTTGAGTGTCATGAAGCAGCAGTTTCTCCATCAAGGATTTCCCATCTTCTTGTGGCTTCATACTCAGGAGGCAGAACAGCCTACGTAATCCATCTACAGTGCAATGACAGTAACCAGTCAGATAGCAGTAGTACAATGGAGTGTATTAGTAGTTATATGGTCATTAATCACACACCATAGTCTTATGTAACACTCTACAGTTATGTGTTCATAAAATACACTACACAGTTATATGTTCATAAAATACACTACACAGTTATATGTTCATAAAATACACTACACAGTTATATGTTCAAAAATTCACTATACAGTTATATGTTCATAAAATACACTATACAGTTATATGTTCACAAAATACACCCCACAGTTAAATGCATATACTTGTACATGTATAATACATCCTGCAATGTTATGTTCATGAATATAATACCATATGTTCATATAATACACTCCACACAGCTGAATGCAGTAAAAGTGTAACTCATGTTGATCAGATTCTTATGATCTTGTACCTGATTTCTCAATCAACTTCTGGACCCACACCATCAACCTAAGGCAGAATGTTTGGTGAGCCACCACTACTGTATGCATGACCTGAACCTTCAAAGGTTTGCTACCGTGTCTAGAGGTACTCTGCTGCATAAAAACAAAAATTGCATTTGTTACTACAAAGTTTTTTTATGGCCAATTCCATATAACCTATTTATAAAACTTTAAGTTTTCTTCTCCGATTAAAAACAAACTACATGTAAGATTAAAAATAACATGAATAATACTGATTAAATTAGGGTAAGGCAGGCCAACATGGTATCAGCTAACTAGCATCACCATAAATCAAGCATGGAAATGTACTTACATCTATGATAGTTCTACATTGTTCACAGGAAGTAAAGCAACCCCTGTATACTGTGGCACGACCCTGTAAAAAACAAATAACACTGTCAAGTTACTTTAGAAATCACTGGATTTACTCAAGCAACAAAAGAAAGCAAAAATACTATCAAATCTCATGTACTTTTTATCAGTGAACTTATCTTTTTTAAGACCATGTTTTAATTTTCCTACATACATATATGTCCAGACCACTGGTACATGAACAGGTATTACAAAATTACCGAACCAGCACATGCAGCTTAAATGCATGGAACTCTCAATGTACATACATGTATCAACCAACAAACCTGGTTGAACATATATTCAAAGTTTGTTTCATCACAGATTATTGTATGAGTAATGGATGCTGATGATTTAAGTCTTTGACAGCTTACCTCTCTGTCCACGAGTGTAGCAAACTCCCTGGCCTGCTGGGCCGTGCAGTGTTTGACAGCCCTCTGTAGGGTCTTGATCACCTGAAACATGCAAGCATTGTACGTGTCAACCTGATCATAATTAAACTAGAACAATCTTAAAGACATGTAAAATATGTAGCTTACAATGCCTTCACCCTTCTATTTAGTGTCCTTAGACGAACATTTTGAGAGCTAAATCTATGATTTGTAAGAACAATCTTAAATACATTCCTCATTTTGACTCTTGCCTGGTTTGAACTATCCAGACTGATATCTACAATTTATGAAGCCCACTCTTACTGATAAGATTATATTATTTTCTCACTACAATGAACAAGTTAAGTTGAAGAATCAAATTGCTGTTATGGTTAAATATTCTATAATAAACAGGTGAACTGTAGTACAACAAATCACCTGATCAAAAGTATGGACTTCATCATTGAACAGCATGGTGATGTATGTATCGTTCAGCTCCCCGTCCACCTGGAGGTCGGACGGAAGGTTATCACACTGGTTCCAGGTGAGAATCTCTACAATGTACTGCAGAGCAGCCATGAACAGCGCACTAGCCCTATCGGTCAAGTCCACTGGCAGTGTCTCTATGGGGTTCTTTTCATCCTGATTGACCTCGTTTGGAGAATGTAGGTTACAGAAGGGGTGTGAGGTCCAGGCCTCTTGGTCCCCACAGTCACAGTACCCACCACCCCCGGAGGTATTCATCTGTACAGAAAGAGAGAACAAATGCTGAAAGTTTACAATCAACTTCAAATTTCTTAATTCATACAATTTTTAGGGTAAATTCTGATAGTTACACACTCTACGTAACAACAAATGAAACAATTTGGCTGATGCTACTTTTTGCTGAGATTACCTTGTATCTATGGTTCTTGTGTGCACCATTTTGAAAACAGTCTATGCACAGAACACATGTTGGGTCATTGGCACAATCCCTGTAATAAAAAAATAAGAGGTTATGCTATCTGAATAGGCAGATGTAATATCTTTACTAAAAGATTTAACACAAGCTTATAAATATGGCTCTGCACTAAAAGGTCAATTTTTCTTTTCTTTGATTTCTTCTGAAAAAAGTTACTTTCTGGAGTAAACTACATATAGTCATATTGAGTATAAGTTAATTTTGTATTTCATCAAAAGTAAGAAAAAGAACAAATTTATGTATAGTAGGGCTGGGTCAATATATCGATATGTACCGGTATACGCCTGTCAAGCGATGTTCGATACACAGTTTTGATGATACGCCGATATAAAGTCGGGTTTGAAATTTGCACTTTTAAAGGTCGGGATCGAAGTTCTTAATTTAGAAATGGCTTCCAGTGTGTATGTCTAACTGGAGCAAGAGTAGAGTCTGGGATATTTTAAAGAACAAGCTGAAAGAAAATCACTGAATGTTATTTATGTTTTGAAAAAAGACCAGTCAGACAATAAATACAGTAGTTATAGTACAAGTATGATTGTTTATTTCTCCACGGTCATACTAAAACACGCCTACCGGAGAAAACATGACTGCCGAGAAAATCTATACGCCTGCCGTTTACCTGATGGATAATTTTTATTCTTTCTTTGATATTTAATTTTACTTAACTAAACTTATCATCGTAGATATATAAAGTTGACTTTATAATAATTAGTTAGCACAAAATTAGGAATAAATTTTGATGTTGGTAAAGTTAGATACATTTTGTAACTTTTACTTTTTAGAATTCATATGCCTGCCGAGGAAATCTATATGCCTGTCGTTTATTTGATGGATGAATTTTATTTTTTCTTTGATATTTTATCGCTCTATATTCAACGGCATAAAAACTCATCCATATATGTCAATTAAATGTTAAAAAGGAAACGATTCTAAATTGAAAGAAATTTAAACACAAAAGTGCTGAGCCCTGAAATTGTAAAATTCCTTGTATTTCTGAATAAAAACGTGATTTTAAAAGGGGTTGTAGGCTTGTAACATTGTTGAGAGTTTTAATGCTTATAAATACTTATTCATGAATAACTAACTACTCCCTGATCATTTATAACCTTTTTTCAATAAACGGTATGACAGTAATCAGTTCATATACAGTATCATATAAGTCAGTAAATATGTCCCTGATACACTGTAATATATGGAAATATGATAAGTTACCTAACTGATTCTTTTTCTGCTACTTTCATTGACTCAAACAAGACTTAGTGTTTGTTTTGTTATTTTATTTTAAAAAAACCAATAAAACCACTGTAATTTTGGTATTTTATAGTACTTTACTCTTGAAAATGCTACACTTAACCAATATATCGGATATCGCATCTGAAAATACTGTATCGTATCGTATCGGAAAATCTTTACCAATACACAGCCCTAATGTATAGCAGACTAGAAAAAATGAAAAATTAGCTCTGTCTAAATTTTTAATGGTTAATACACAGATTTTTATTTTCCAATCATTAATTTTGTATTAAGGCTTTCACAATTCTTTGGAGATAAGTCTCTCCAAATTTCATCATACAGCTAATGATTACAGCAAATTGCTATGTAGAGATGAAGTGCTATATTTCATAGAACAATGATATGGTGTCATATGATGCTAACCTTTCCAAATGGCTTGGTCATATATTCTATAATATTCTTATTTCTATGACCACAACTTCCTTCTTTACCTGCAAGAGTAGGTGGGTTCTCCAGTTTTGAAGACTTTTCCACACAGCTGTGAAGGCATGTTTTTTGCTTTGAGTTCTTCAAAAACAACCTCTGGATCTTGTCGACACAGGAAATATTCCATCGGTCGAAACAAGAACTTGTGCGCCAGACGTTCCTCTTTTCCTGGGTCATGATTATTACCAAAGACACTAAGAACAAATATCCTCCAGTGTTTCTTTAGCGCTGGTAGTAAATTTCCTTTTTCACAGCTGTTCCACCATTCCTGTAACAGAATATCACATGTCTTATGTCTTTTTCTTAGCGAAATCATGTTTCAAACACAAATATACACATATACATGAAAGCAACCACTGCGATTGTTGAAGGTAATATTAATAAGTTTAAGAACATCATGTGTTTTTATATGTTACAATATCTCATGTGTGGTGCAAGTGTACTGACCTCTCAGATACATGCAGCTACCTTTCAATTTACCATTATTCAGTGTGCTCATTTTGGCTGCATGCCAAAAAAGGTTGTTTACTTACATGTACCATATGAACCAAAGTTTGTGGAAAAGTACTAGTCATGGAATAATTTTCTTTCAAAGGTGTTGATGCACATTTGAAACCTTACATCACTGATTATTATGTTATTAATTTATGTGAGTTGTGACAATGAAAAAAAGTTTGTTTAATATAAACATTTTTCATATAACATTTACAACACTTGCAAGAATGTGAAGATTCTAAAACAAATTCTTAAATTCAAAGATATTGCTTTCTGTTAAAATGTCAAAAACTCAATGTAAGTGTAAAATTGTGCACTAACAAAGCACAGTGAGTATTTATAAGCACTTTGCATAGCCCTTGACTTTGAATAAAAACTGAGGAATATAAAAGAGGTGCTAGTATGTGGGTTTCGGAATCAACAGCGTAAGCACAGCAGATATGATAAAAGTGTGCCACAAAGTGAAATTTATTTATCACAGTTTTCATAGGATAATTATGCAACTGGTTTTTGTTACTATGTCGAAATTTAGAAGAACTGCGATTGCACAAGCATTCAGGTGATTACGATGGAAAATATATCTGTCATTGCCTTTTTATATAATATGCAAAATATTGACATGTTTCATACCTCTAACAATGTATCTTGCCTATATTCAGGCGTTGCAATAACATTCTTCATCGCCATTTTCCATTATTTGCGAAACTTTATCAATTTCGAACGGGTCTGTTGTAGTAAAAGTTCTCCAACGTTCTTTGTTTACAAGCGTTTCAATTCCTCTGATTTGATGAAGAACGAGCCCGATCAAATAATCAATAACGAAAGCAGAACTGTATACTAAACGAAACTTAGTAGTAACAGACAAAGCCATGGAAAATATATCAGATGTTACTGTTGAAGAATGTACAAAATCAAGATACATAACACCCATGCGTTTAAAATATAAACAGGTATGTTTTAATTGATTTATAATAGTATTAGGTATGTCTTATAAATGAATTACATATCATAATTGTTCATAGGAATTTTATAATATGAACTATATAGAATTTTTGACATGTTTGATTTTAAAGGTATTAATATGATGTATTTGTTATCAACATATTTAGAACACTGAAGTGGCTTCTTAGCAATAAAAACAGTTTTATCATTTTCTTAGAAAAATACCAAAATCTCATTTGACAATTTAATCAAGTTAGAGCATGCATGCATGTATCTGTCTTGACCAATTAAATCAGTTTACAGAAATTAAACTTTTTAATGAACAATTTACATTTTTGTGTAGCCCATTCAACCTTAAATCATTGAAAGATTGTAATATACGTACGTCTTTCGATTATAATCCCTTATTTTTTTTATGTTGTACAGCACGTACATATACATCTTTCATTCGCTCATTGCTTCAGGAGCTAGTTGTGCCCTATTGAATACATTTTTACATGTACTTATGGTCAACATTGTGTGCCCAATGAAGAAAAAAATCGGCATACGTTAATTACCATTACTTACTAGTAAATAATTTGGCTGCATGAGCAAGATAGCAAATATGCTGTTCATGTTGAGTTTTGGGGAATTAATTCTGGCCAACTAATTCATGAGACTGTTGTCTTTATACTGTAGAATAAAGAAGATAAGTGTTGGGACCTGATATCTGAACATGATGAGTAAGTAACAGAGGATTTCACACCCACTAAGAATGCTCATGACACTGGCAGAGTGATGATGTCCACTCATTTTTCTCTGGCTTGGGGATTTTGATTCTGCATAATGATACTTGAAATCAATCAGTGAGAAAAAGGATTAAAACATATATAATGTATAATAACCAACATGAGCTTTTTCTCTGGGTGTTAATTTTCTGTTATTTTGATTATTAATATAGCTCATTTTTGTTGAAAGGTACTACTATAGCATATTGTAATTGCATCAACACACTCAAACTGAACCCAGGGTTGTTTTATAAAACTATGTTACAACTGTACTAAAAATAATCAAGCAGTATGATGACATTTTCTTGTGCAAATTATACATATAGCCAGCAGTATTTCAATGATTTTTTACCCAACTTTTGGAGGTGCATATAGATATGATATAGTGGGTACTATATACATGTACCTGAATTTATGCTAATTGGTTTCAGTTGATTTAGTTACTGCAATTAGCATCAGACTGGGTACTGACCTGAAGACCCCTGCATTTTGAATTTAAACAGGGACTTTTGTTTAATTAAATGAAGTGTAAAAATATTTTGAAAATCTGCATTCTTTAATTTTTTAAATCCAAAATAGTTAATTTAGATTCATTTACATCCATTGCAAAGAATATCATATGGGTTTTTTTCTATTTAATCATATTTCAGTATAAACTTGTTACATTTACTTCCACCATAAAAATTAAGCAAACACACAGAAATTACAGAAAAAAAAAATTAACATATCTAATTAAAATATATATAACAAAAATCAAATGATTATTTCTTCAGAATGGCTCAGGGAAAGTATGGGATGCAATGCAAGTACATAATAGGTATGTTTACATGTGAAACAAATATTTTCTTAAATTTATAAAAAACAATATATAATGCTACCAATCTGGCACAGCTGGAGATTCACTCAATCCTTATCACTCAGTAGAGTTATCCTTCTTTGGCCCATGCTCTATCGAAGTACACTGTAACTGAATTAAACTATATAATTAATATTTATCTGATAGCCCATTGAAACTATTGAGACATATATATGGTATACCAGTACATGTAATACTTTGTTAAATGTGAAACAAAAAATGAATAAATAAAAATCATTGGGTAGAACTCTGTAAACTTTTGAGATAGTTTGTAATTATTTTAATTAACTGCATGATAAAATTTAAGACTATTAGTATATTTAAATTTTCATTATTGTTTGAATTTAAATGAGGAACCCATATAGAACCATTTTAACAAGAGCTTGGACTTTGGGTAGTTGTGTCAATACAACAGCGATGTGATGTACAGTAGGACATGTCTATTTTCTTGTTGGCTACTCGGCCATGGCTCTTTGAAATCAACAAGATTTGTCTGGCTTTTGAGCTTAGACTACGCAATCTATGCATATTTCACTTGAAACCAGCATCATTTTTAACTTGTTTTGATGCAAGAAATAGATAGTTACGTCCTACCTAAAGTCCAAAGTCTTGTTAAAATAGTTCTATTTACAATTCTTTGCTAATAAACTGTCATCTTTTAGCTTAAATTCACTACTAAGTTCTTACTTAGTTTCTACATTTAGACCTTGTCGTTATAGGTGTAGAAATCATCTATAGCAAGCACTTAATATATACTTGGCCTTTGCTCACTATTTCTTTACATTAACAATATTAATCATTATTATTATTTGTAACCATTGTTAAATTTCAGAAAATTAAACTCCTATTGACAGATATTTTAATGCGTTAATTTTTTGCCCCTGTTAACATATATTTGTGTACTATTTAAATTTTTACAGTGTTGCCGTTCTTCTGTTCAACAAATCTACTGACTCTTTTATATTTGTGAAGCAGTTTAGACCAGGTAAATATTGTGGAATATCTTTATTTTCCTTTGAAGCAAACAGACAAAACTTATCCATTTTAAGTAATCTTTGCATAAGCGAAATACATGTACTGTTAATTAAATAGGTCCTTTGGAATTAATGAAAGGCATATTATTGTAATACATATGTAATTGTAATCGTAATACATGTAATTGTAATCAACAACTAAGAGTGATCATCATTTCTAATTATGTAGTAGTTGCATGACTACTGCTATTCAATCATCTTGATATGCCTATAAATTTTTTCCAGCTATTTATATAAATAACAGCAAAACTGAACAGAAGAATGATGGAGTAATAATTGACACCGATAAATTCCCCGGGTCGCTGGGAATTACATATGAGCTTTGTGCTGGACTGATCGACAAAGATGTCAGCCCCACAGAAATTGCCAAAATGGAAATCCATGAGGAATGTGGCTTCGATGTTCCCATGGAGTCTATCGAACATGTGACCTCATACAGGTAAGTGATTGGCTGAAAAATGATAAAAAAATTCATGCATTTATTATTAACTTAAATCTAAAAAAAAGCATATGAGAGTACATGTAGTTTGTATTTGTGGTACATGTCTACAAATTCTCTCAGAGATTATCTTCAGACATTGTATAAACTATAAAGCGATATATAAAATAGCACAATATAAATATCCTCTATTTTTGTGTTGTTTTATATATTATATATGCTTGATCAAAGAAGTTACTTTGGTGTAGGAATTCACAAGTAACTTTGTAAATCTCTCTCTCTCTCTCTCCTCTCTCTCTCTCTCTCTCTCTCTCTCTCTCTCTCTCTCTCTCTCTCTCTCTCTCTCCAATACAGCCTCAGATCTCAATTTTTGACTTTTTGTAGCTTTCTAAACAGAATGTGTTGATTTTCATTGAAGAAATATACATATGAGTGATAACATGGTATTAATAGGATACTCTTTTAAAGAAAATATCTAGTTTCTTGTGTAGGATTCTGAATAAATATGCATGTATTATAAAATTATAGCCTTAAAAAAAATCATATACAGTTCATGAACCTTACTCAGTATTCAAAATACATGTACTGAAATAGAATAACAACAATGAAATATAAAATGTCTGCCAGAACACACAATGTCTGGATTCAATATCCATGTCTACCTGTACAGTGCTAAAATTCTGAAGTTTAGAATGTCAGACATTAACATAAAATAGAGTTCTGTAAGGATTTGTGTGCAGACTGATAGGAAGCCATAGTGAAGGTCATTCCTTTGAATACAGATTACGCCACTGCAACTCATATCAGACAATCATTTGACAGATCCAAAATTATGCGACCCTCGGCATTCAGGATATTTATGAATGGTGAGAAAAATATAACTTGGATAAATCCTTCGTCGGCTTTAGGACATTTTTAATAGACATGCGGGATATAGATTTCATACGATAAAATGGAAATTTCTTATTAAATATTCATTTGCAGATTGTAATATTTATAAGTTGAGCATAAAGTTATGTTAATTAAGTAATTATACATTTGGTGAAAATCGGGTACTTCCGGTTTCATCTCTAAAATTAAATTCATGGTGACAAACTGTACATCTCCATAGTTGACTTTGTTAAAAAAAAATTTTAAATTACAAAAAGAAATTCTTGATTTTTTAAGATTTTTATGTACAAGTTTGAATATAAAAAGGATTATTTTCTTTTCTATATGAATCTTCTCTCCGTTGGGAACAAAAACGGGACTTAATTCTCAGGATTCAATTAAAACTCGTGTCATTTCTGTCTGAAAATTGATATCAGTGAGTTTTAGTTCAATTGATTGTTCTCATCTTTGAACATGTCAACTTGGTGGCATATAGGAAAAACTGCAATAAATTTTCCTTTTTAACCAATTAAAGAGCTATCTGTCAAAACTGCTTTGTAGTAGCAGACATCATTCTGTGCATACAAAATCTGTTTTGTATAACAACCATATATACATTTCTGAATTCATTTTTATAACAGTACAAGTTGGAATCCCGTAATTTTTTCCCCTGAGGCTGGGATGGGGTGTCTGCTGATGGAGGTTTTTGTTCATTAGGGGGGGGTTGTAAAAGACTTATTTTAACATTATTACATGAATTTTAGATCTCTCAATTTTTTCTCTCTCTCACCCCCCCCCCCTCACCCCGTACCCCTGCACATGCAGTATATTATTCAAATTGGTTGAAACTATTTTTTTTTTAAATCACAATTAAGTTAAACCCTGTTGATATACAGTGCAATTGTTTAAAAATAATTTTTAGAAATATTTAACTGAAACAATTAGATAACTTTCCTCCAAAAGTGTTAATTGGCTTCACATACCATGTGGGCACATCAAATTTCTGTAAAGCTAACTCTAGTTTGGAAAAAATCACAAAGTATCTAATGTCGTATTTCTTTTCTTTTTCTCGTATTGTTAGTCACTTGCTGAAAGTTACTATTAATTTTGAAAAAAGTCATTTTAATTTATTTTTAGATACTTTTTTATTGACTGTACAAATAATTATTATATTTGTCGACAGTTATGCAAACGTTCCATATCAGAGTAATCTATCCATATTCCTTCGGTAGGGGAAAATGTCTTACAAGGAACAATAAAATTGTTGAAATCCAAAGTTTAATTAGATTTAGAATTTTTTTTTTATTGCAGTGAGATTGATAGATATATCAATTTGTCTCTATGTCCATCAGAGCCAAATTGACTTCTGGACATTACGTAATGACAATTTAATGAAGACTTGCGTTTTTGTTCAGATTAAAGAGACATGGTGACGCACAAACCCATGATTTACCAAATATCGAATTTTGACACGATTTTCACATATTCTATATATCATATGAAAAGATGAACTTTTGAAAAACTACGGTGTTCAAAAGTAAAAAAAAAATCAAATTAAAAAAGAGAAAAATAGAATTGAGCGTTGGGCCAACACATAAATATTGAGTTTCTCTTCCGTTTCATAGCCACGCAAGCGCAGGGAAGTGTAAATACTGCAGCGTGGCATATATCATAAGCCAACGGCCTCTCAGTGAAACCTGATGTCTTCAAGAACTATATATTTATTAAGATGCACTCTCTATGAATGCATATTTTACATCGAATAACTTCAAATGTAAGTTCTTTTCTCAGTGTGTCAATCCCACTGTAACTATTTTTAGACAGCAATCGCAATCACGTGACACTCAAATCAATGTCCAAAACAACTTGGTTAGTTTAAGGTGGATTAACACATCCTAACAAAATGGCTGATCTCTTATTGAAACGACATTTCGTTTTATTAAAAGGATTTTATCGACGGCAACATGTAACTTACTCCATAGCCGAATGGATAAAGTGTAGGGCTTGTGATCCGTACATCCCGAGTTCGAATCCCGCAGGGGCTTTTGTTGTTACTAACTGAATTGAATTTTTTAGATATTCATTTTTTTATCCCCAAACTGCAAATTTTTCGCTTATTTGAAACATGTACAGTTTATTTATCATTATATGTTTCACAATCAAATAATTTACTGTTAATTTGAGTGACTTTTTCCAGGTGTGTTATTCCACCTTAAATGTGTAATTTCCGGATGAGTTTTAACGACTTGTAAACGGATAGGGGGTGACTTATAATGCGTGAAACCTTCCGTATGGTGAAATTTTGTATATTTCTTCTTATTTCCGTTGTCATAATCAGTGAGTAAAACATCTTTTTTGAGTCACCGTGTCACTTTAAATAAATGCAGTCTGATTAAAACCATCCCCTTCTCCTTACACTTGTCAGGGACCCTGACGAGTGTAAGGAGAAAGGGGATGGTTTTAATCCGACTGAAATAAATGTTAATATTTTACAAATCCCGACATATTTTTATTTCTTAAGGTCTGGCGTGGGCACCACCGGATCAAAACAATATTTATTCTATGCTGAGGTAACAGAGGAAATGCGGACTGGAAAGGGTGGGGGTATCGTGGAGGAAGGAGAGATGATTGACGTGATCGAAATCCCTAAATCAGAGGTCATGACCTTTGTCATGGACGAAAACATAAACAGACCAATTGGAATGATGTTTGGTGTTTTATGGTTTTTTCAAAATAAATCGAAATCGTAAGATATTTATTCGTTTTGTTTGTACATTATCTCAGAAACGATGGAGAGAAACAAAGATGAATTAAAACGAAAAGGTATTATGATTTAAACAGCAAAAATATCCAGAAGATGCTGACTATAATGGTATTGGTTATGACACAAATCTGAGGAATGAAAGTTATTGATTTTGCACTTATCTATTCTTACGCGCAATAACGCCTTAAAAAAGTGCAAACTCCTTTCAAGTGCAGTTCGGAGACCTCAAAAAATTACATGATGCTTATGTTCACGTTTTTACCACCCCTTCCCCCTTAACGCAATCAAACGCTTTCTTTTTATGGTTCATGCGGGTATGAAGGTAGAGCGCATTGCAGAAAAAGTACATTAAAGAACGTTATGCTCGCTAGCTTCATAGCCTGCATGAACCATCAAAGAATGTATTTTTCTACTTAAATATTTACACGTTTCTGTCAGTCTCGTTTTTAAAAATTATTGATATAAGGTGAGTAAAAGACCTAAATTATTGTTATTGTCGATTAGTATGTAAAGTTACATAGAACATAGAGACCATTCTTTCACATAAAAGCAGACTGGCATAAATTTATTTGGATGGTTGACGACAGTCCGTGCATTCTGTGTTTCATGTAAACTAAAAGTTTCGATCAGTCAAAAGTATAATACATCATTTAACAACGGAAACATTATTCATTATAGAGACTTAATTAAGGGGGTCGAGTGGTCCACGAATTACCCATCAGATCTGCCTTAAAACTTTAAATTTGATAATTTTGGCTATAACCTATTTATTATTATAGAAAAAATCTAAATATTACAGATTCAAAATTTAACTATTTTCCTATATCTTTATACAGAGCTCTTCGTCTAAAGGAGACTGATTTAGTCTAAAATAGCCACAATCATACAGCCCTCTTAAATAAACGTTGTCACATATATAACTGTCATCGCCACCGTTTGCAAACCACGACTATTATAATGAAGGATCCTTGCGAGCTATGCGGACTCCGGCCCGTTGCTTGAGACGACGATATGTATTGTAAACTGCTAAATATTTACATCTACTGCGCATTTTCTGCTCTATTTCTGAGTAAACCCGGTTGTGTTCAAACATTTCTGATTAATTATGTAAATATGTATACAGGGTACGCATTCCTTGAAATTTTTTTTTAAACGCATAATTCAACAGAGACCAGTTCATAAAGGGACAACGTTTATTCAAATAATTACAATATATATAGTTTTTACATTGTTAAAAGTTGTCTTATATTTCGCTTTTGAGGATGACTATGCATGTATTATTTCTTAATTGGTCTACACTTTAGCAAGGTTGAAAGCAAGCACAGAATGTACATACTGATATCAGACCTACAAATAGCTGTAATAACATTCCATATATGGTAGAATTGACCTTTGCTGCGTACTATGTAAGGTACTAATGAACAATAAAGACATTGTACGCCCTTTTACTCACTTTGTATGGATAATTGATGATGATCTCGGAGAGGGATGTAATTGTAATCAGTAAAATGCTTTCTTTGTTGGTTTATTGGTCTATGAAGGAAACGATCATTGCAAAAAATATATACATATTCCGCTGACGCGGAAGGGAGAGTCTATGAGAGAGACTGTATGGTGTTAGGTAGTACCTTAAGGCAAGGCTGAAAATATACACAAAACAAACATTTTAAAGAGCTTCTGCACTTGTCAATCATAAATTGAGAAAGCTCTGATATGAGCTGATGGCTCCCTCCTTATGTCATTTTGGGTTATTGTTTTCTGCTCGTACTGAGGTTACCGAATCGTAGTAATTTATTTCTGTCGACCATATCCTTTTCGGTGAACATGTGCTACTGGTTTCATAGATAACATGTGAATTATGCCATAATCATTTCTAATGAAAAGATTTCTTAAATGAGAGAGGAAATCCGCTAATATTAATTTTCATCTTAATGAACCGATGTGTAGAAGCTTCTTTTAAATATCGCTTATCACTGCTGGTGTTTTGCCTGGGTCTCTCGCCGTCAACTATTCCTAATCTTGTAATCGTACACGGTATTATGTGATAAAATATTCATTGCGTCATTGTGACGACTTCAAGCAGATGGGGCGACCTCTAAACATTTATAAAGTTGACCCCCATTTCAGAAAACGCGGTTTACCAAATGTCGTCTGCTATAACCCCAAGATTCTACGATAGGTCAATTTAATAGGGTAATAAAAGCATCTTTTGAATCTCCCAAAAGCTTTCCGCTAATTTTGCAGAAATTTGAAAGGTGGTGTATCCAGTGAATTACATTCGAAATAAATAATGAATTTGTTTCAAAAGTTTTACAAGATTTGAAATAAACGGCGTCTATAAAAAAGTCCAGACAAATTAAATAATAAAACTTAATTTAATTCAGTGGCATAAAATTGCACAAAACCCTCCGTTATTTTGCCCATAATGAATCGATTTGAGAAGCGTTAAATTGTGCACGAAAGACGGGTACTCCTTTAATCAATACTTGTATATTTGAACGTTTAAAAAGTTTTCCACATTAATTTTGCAGGCATGGGTTTTTAATTGTACAATAAAAATGCAAATGACGTACGATGATATCATCATTATGATTAATAATTATTATAACTCGTTTTCCTCCTGAAAAAAAAAAAAAAAACTTAAAAAAAAAAAAATCGTATCGATTTTTAGCTCACCCGAGTCACTCGGGTGACCAACTACGATCAGTTGTATACAAATAATATTATTGACGTTTGAAGTAGATAATTTTAATTTTTTTTCAAACATCTTGAAATTAACATCTGATTAAATACCACAGGTTCTTTATAAACATAATCTTGACTATTCTGCTATCATCACATAGACCACTGTATTCCGCTTTACTCCCTCATATGGGAAAACGAATTAGTTCGGTCTTCGGATTTGCTCTATACGTATGACTAGTTTAAGAAGTATTTTATTCATAATATATGCATAAGTATGACTCTGCAATTTCGAAAATTAAATTATGTCATTAAAATATATAAACATCAGATTTGTTCTTCAAATGAAATGAAATCACAACGAAAATATGTGTTTCATAGGTATTACTAAAATGAAGTCAATACATTTTTACATTTTTGTGTTTTATATTTCCGATTCTCATCGACAATTCAATTAGATTTCACGCAGAGAAAAAAGAAATGATAACACTATTAGACATTTTTGCAGAAAGGTGAGCTCGTCACATCTATATATAAAATAGACATCGTAAAGTCTGGATTCGGATAATTTGTTTTTTTTTAATTTAATATATAGACAGCATTTCACAAACTGTAATGCGACATAAAGCCTACCTAAAAATAATGATAACATTCTTTTGTAATAAAGGGATTAAATAAATTGAAAACAATCTTATCTTATTTATCTATAATATATTCGTTGGATGTTACTAAAACGCACAAAACTGACTTCTTCGATAAAAGTAGGAAAAAACGATTTTACTTGATGTATTACGCGCGATAATTGATGCATGGTCACATCAATGTTTTCTTGTATATGATTGAACAAATAGATATACAAGATCGGCGTCAAATGCACCGATTTACAAATACGCTACTTAGTTTTAATCGCGCTAGTTTATGTACATTTACAGTACTATTCAAAATTTATACAATGCCACTTATAATATAGAAATGTCAGATTCATTGTATTACTGAATGACTTTACATCTAAAGTCATTAAAAAAATATTGAAAAAAAAATCTTTAGAATCCTTATTATTATCCCTCTAATAAAGTTCAACAACACATCATATATTTACCCGGAAACATGTATTAATGCATTCTTGAAATTCAGTACGTTCCCTTGCGTATGTTCTTCATGAAAAAAAAGAGTATTTATAGCTTGATTACTATTTGCATATATGATGGATGACCTCACTTATCTCTCCAAATCTCATTTATGGCGAGAAGATTCGTTTTGGTCTTGTGTACCCATTTCATTATTTCCTCATAAACATCTCCAGATTTCATCCAGGAAAAACAATTTTAAATTTGAAAAATAATTTGTCGCTTAGATATCGACCATATTTCACGGCGTAATAAAAACAAAATGGCCGATTTAAGCCACGATGCGGCATGATAAGGAAACTCGATAGCCCCAGGTATTGAGATTTGCTCTAAAAATTTCAATTTATCAATCCCCCAATCCGGGATATATTGCCATAATTTTAATACATTTTTCATTCGGAGACCGGTTTAACAGATAGAGGTGAAACCCGATCTCGACAATTGTCTTTCAAAATGTCAGATGATCGGGTGTGTTACTATAGGGCCTCGTCCTATCTCAGTCTGATCTGGGAGGAGAGAATTGGCTTATAAAATACGTGTCAAACTGCTTACCGAACACAAAGGCAAAGGTGTTAGGAAATTCTGTGAGGTAAAGCAAAGTAATTTATCAATTTTTGAGAGAGGTAATCCGATATAGACACCAAAATAAGATCACAATAGATTCGAAGTTAATTAACTGAAAAAATGTTTTTAAATTTTTGAAAGAAACGGGGAATTGATATATTGTAGGTTTTTATCCCATTCTGTTGTAAAATAAAACATTCTGAATCTGTTTAAGACTATATCAACGTAGAAAAAGCTTGACATAATTCTTTAAAATTAAAAATAATTAATTAGAAAAGGATAGTGTCACCGTGAATCAGCAATATATAAATTCAATGCAATGAGATGCACTATTAGGTCATTCGTAACACCTTAATGTTTTTTGTGTGTTGACAGCTTGGTATATTGCAATAGATCCCAACAAACAAATGGATCAATTCAATATCATAATAGTGTTGATTGCGGCACACATGTGTAAAATCAATACTGCAACTCAACCCCGCTATTTTTGTCTGCATTTATTTACGTGATACAGAGATGCTCTTTTAAAAATAGAAAATTACGATTAGTTAGGAGGGCATATTTTACAAAAGTTTATTTTTCATAAAAGTTCATGGCCCATCACAAATTCCCAGTTTTGCAACATTGTATATCTCTTAAAACACAGGAACAAGGCACTGAACGCCATACAAATTGTCAAAAATCACAATGTATCATATCATAGATTTGTTTTTATGTATATACAAATAAATAACAATCTTAATCTCCCGTAATTGATACCTCACAGCGACATATCAAATACGGGTGCGTGATCTTCTCAGTTTCAATTGTGTTCATATATGCTTTTCACAAGTTTTCCTAAATACGTACAAAATATCAGAAAATAGTTTATGCAAAATCATTTAGAAAAGATTTTGTTAGAATGATTGGGCATAGTGCAAATTATTTGAATAATATGAAAAATGCGATTATAATTTGGCATAAACAAGCCATAAAAAAGATGATATGCTGCAATTACTTGAGTAACAACTACGTAGTTATACTTGCATGAACAAACCAGACGTAACAACCATAGACAAGTAAAGGTCCCATGACTATATAAAAAATAAACATAATCCTGTCAGTCTTTAAAGTCAACATAACTTTTGAACAAAATAATTTAATCTGTCTGTTGGTTCAAATACTTTAATGTAAACAAAGAGGTAACCGTTTAAAGTTGATGTCTTTCAAATGATGAAAAATGAAAATAAATCCATATTTTAAAAATATATTGTTCTCAATGTCTGGTTATGAGGCCTGATCTATTCTATTTACAAAAAAGAGCAATGATTCTTGTCTTTTTGAGATATAAAGTGTTAGAGAATTATAGCAACTATTGAAATGTGCAAACATTAACACGACCAAATATAATTATTGCTAATATAAAGAGGTTGAAATATAACCAAATATTTAAATTTTCCAGTGTCTTTGTCTGTGATAACACTACGAATCAAACTTGTAACGTACATAGTTTAATACATTTCATCATTGACGCAAATGACGCAGTTGGGACGCAAACGGGGTATGTATAATTATACGAAATAAAAACAACACTAAAATGTCAATAATCGTACAATTGCTGAAAATTGTATAAATATATAAAATTCTAGGAATAAGGAATCATTCTTTGGAATTATAGGTGATTATTACGGTCGAGGCGTGATCAAATCCAATAAAATCCGAAAGGCTTTTTGATAGATTCGATCGCCACATAAATATTCAATTGCAAAGAATGATTCTTTATTCCTTACACATAACCGATATAAACATATCACAAAATATAAGCACATTGATTGTGTCAATCTGAGATTGAGAAAGCTAATAAGAATTAAGATTATAACATTTTATATCCATGTAACAACAAAACTAAATATATAACAAAAACATTTACCATATAGCAAATGATAAAAAAAATTATTGCTTGACAGATGTCATCATGTATAACCATGCAACACCGCTTATGATTAAAAATTAACCAAATAGCATATTTAAGATAAAATCTCATGCAATTAATGAAATATAATGAAAAAATCTCGCGGTGTTTGACACAGCATGTTAAAAAAGAACACAGTATATTTTTAAAACAAAACATGTGCCATGTTTTTACACAACATTATTATTCAAATTATGACATAACAGAACAATATTTAACGAAACATAAACAATATACTACAATTGAAAATCTCATTGTTGTACAAAACATAACCATACTATATAGTACAATACAAAACAGTATATAACAAGCCGTGCAGCATACCGGTATCATAGAAACTATCAGCGTTTTACACAATATCATCACACGACATTTCAGTTTCAAACAAAAATTTACCAAACGAAATATTGTAGCAAAGTTTTACACTACATATTACAAATAGACACTGTATATTACAGAACAGGTACTATGTTGCATGATAGAAATCACATTTATTGATTTTTTTTAATATCAATAATTTGACAAACAATACTGTGATACATATGAAAGAAAATATTTGTAATACACAACGAAAACAATGTAAAAGAGAAATCAAGCTGCAGATCATAAAACAATTATATATTATTATACAATATACTGCACTACAAAACAAACATAACATACAACAATATTTTTCAGAGAAAATAATATATATTCCAAAAGAAGAAAAGAAATAGGGTCTCAATTAAAGATTTGAATTCAGACAGAATGATCTGTCAAACTTTTGCATTTGGAAAAATAAGTAGAAAGGATATTTAGCGTAGTATTATTTAAACCTGAAGTTATAGATGGTTTGAATACTGCTTTGAAATTTGAGACCCACTGTTTTGTTGATTTTTTAAATTAGAAAAGACGGAAAGAAAACATAGGTTTATCATCACATTATATTCTCAAGTAACAGGACACGGAACAGACGAAGAATGAATATGCAACCGTTTTTGATTTGGATATTAATTGACGAATATCACACTACACAATGAAAATGTAACAAAGTAGCAATTCTTATAACAACCGATGCAAACTTGGTTACCTTAAATTTCCGTATGATTATAATTTTTTGCATAATATATGAATTATATGCAGTATGAACAGGATGTATCAAATTTATTATCGATATTACAGAATTCAGCCAATAAAAACGGGAAAGTATTTAAAAATATCCTTTTGCCATTGCGTTTTAAATTATTGTCATATTAAAACGAACATTTCGAACAATCTCGTCTATTATATTAATAAAGAAATTTAACAATTATGTTGTATTTAAGAATTATTTGAAATAAACGACTGAAAAAATAAATCAAAATAAAGTTGAAAGGCATACACTGAGTATTGTTATGATATTCCGTGCGCCGAATTATGAACTGATATAGTGATATATCAATCAAACGAACATGATTTATGGCCAAATAGCATAGACGAGCTCACTTTTGATCTCAGTCATAATAGTATTCTTTTTCAAAAAATGAAACGGAGATCAAAAGATAGCTCGTCAAAAGTCAAGTAATTAGCCAAAAATGACGTTTTGGGACCTCACGGAGTGTTATATCATTACGTTTTGCACATTAAAAACACCAGCAAAAACTGTGAATATGCACGAGAATGCAAGAAGAATGTCAAAAATGTTAATTAATGACGTTGGAAAATTGTTGGGGTAGTCTAGAGACTGTGAATCGGACGACAAGGACGACACAAAGCCACAGGGAGAAAAAGGATTTATTGGTAACTAGACATCGTAATTAATGAGGATTAAAGAGGATGCATAATTTGAACTTTGTAATAGGTCGTCTTGTCTTCATATTTTTGACATAATCGTGATCCGTGTTGACAATATGCATGTTGTTTCAAAAATCGGATTACAGAAATATCTCGGTGATAAAATAGAATGAAACTTGAAAATTAACCCTTTGATTCCATATATTTTATCGCAAAATATTGTGTTGATGGTGAATCTTTTTTTTACTGTGTACATATTTTGCTAATGTCCCTCGTATTATCCTCTCTGTAAAATCAGATAAGATTTCTTTCGATGTGTGTGCGTTTTTTAAATTCATTTCTTTTTTAATCCATATAATTTTTTCATGACCTTGCTATGTAGTTTTAAAATTTAACTCAATGCTTTTGGATTTTGATATTTTATGATATATTTATAATTTGTAAAATGGCATTTTGTTTTTTGTTGTTAAGTTAAAAAGTTTACGAGAACGAGTTCAGTTCGAGTGCGCATGACTTTGCGCATCTTTTTATTTTCATGCAGCCATAGGTGCAAAGTTATAGTTTTCTTTTCTATTGTGTTTTTATACAAAATAAACATTATATGCAACGTTTTTGAGTTTTATTACCTTCTTGGGGTAAAATGTTAAAATGGCGCTTAAACGTCATCGTTTTCAGGTATTGTAAACTATGCATAAAACCGAAGACAAAAAGTATGACTCGCTCATTCAATCAAGGCGGCCATGGATTTTTAAAATAAGAATTTATTTACAGGGCATCAAAAGAAACACTTAGCATTTAAAAAGTGTAATTTCGTTAAAAAAAATAATTTTTCTAAGCCAATATATATACCGCAATATGTCAAATTTGAGGAAAAAAAACTTTGATATACTAGTAATCCCAGGACCAAACCAGGATGTCAACATTTTTTACATTTCACCATTTGGTGACTTTTTAGAATAGTTTTCATATATTTGAAAAAAAAATCCATAGGGCAGAAATACAAACAATATACGTAAATGTGAAAGTTTAGCGTATTTTCAACAAATTCCAATAGGGTCCCATAGTTAAATTGATAACTTTCGAGACGACCCCGTAGGAAATCGGGATGGAAAATAAATTATATTTTGGTCTTTAAATAATTAATATAGAAGTAAAACTACATGCAAGAAATTTCATCAAACTATCTAGGGTCGAAATAATTAGACTCGGCCTCGTTAAGTAAAATTATAATGTTACATTTATTTTTACGAAATTGAATTGGGTGGTAAGTAATATAATTTTTGTATGTCAGTTTGATCAAAGTGTTAACATTGTGTGTTTGATATTTACAAAGAAAGTGATTGACACAATGTATTTCAAAGTTTAGTGAAGTGCACTACCACTACCGAAGTATCACTGATGAAGGTAAAGAGTTGAGTTTAAAGAGCTAAAGCGTATTTGGAAAGCATATTTGGTAGGTTTTTCTGTAATCAATAATAGATATTTTTAACTACATTTTTTTTATCAACATTCATTTAAACAACTTTTTACATTTTTTTCAGTATAAAGACTACCTTTAAATAAAATTATTCTAAAGGAATTTAGTTCAGTGATACCTTTAAAATAGTTTGAATGAGGTTTTGATTAAGGGCAATATTTTAAACAATTTGTCATTGTTAAAGCGCATACCTTAATACTTACTATATGCTCTATGTTTATGTTTATCACATAAGAAAAACTGATTACATTTAAGTACATGTATCAATATTCTTTAATTTGAGTATACACATGCAAAACCTAAGATTGTTAAAGGAGGATGTACGGCCATCTTGTACATTTGAGGACAAAAAATGTAAACATTTCTTGAACCAAAACACGTAAAACCTCATATTTATTGCTTCTGTATCTTTTGACAGCAGTTTCGGTCAGTTTATAAACAAATCATTTTAAGAAATGTTTAAATTTTAATCCACATGTGTACAAGATGACCGTATATCATCCTTAACAACATGACTACTAACTTTAACTTGCTCTTAACTCTCATGGGCATTGAACAATACAAATAACATATTTAATCTTAACATTTTTGATTTGGATTTTTTTCTTGTTATGTTTGTTCCCAAGACCTTAGCCAAGGACTGGCTACTTTCTTTTTAATATCACATACTTGGCAACAAATAGAGGCTGTCCATGGAAATTAAGGTAGACACTGACACCATGAATTTCCGGGACCACATTATATTGAATAATTTATAACCTTAAATGCATATTGATTTAGATGAATAATGAATGTTGTTCGGATTTTTCTTTATAGATGTTTAATGTTAGAAGTTTTTCTCTTAGAAGTACAAAAAATGATTTTCATTATTAAGGACAGATAACTCTTGTTTTAGCACTAAAGTTTAGTTGAAAACACCGAAACATTCACTGAAATAATTTATCTAATTTTACGCATATAGACAAAAATCATTCTTATGACAGAAATCTATGTTGTTTAATTATAACAAGTAATAGAAAATATGCAGGGATCTAACACTCAAAATATCGCTGATAATAAAAACACGTAAAGAACATCCCATGTTTTCAGATGAAAAGTCGTACCTTGACATACTTATTTATATGGTTTATGAAAGTCAAGTGCAAATTGCAACAGTGTAATGGGAAAACAAACAGAAAAGGTAAGTATTTAAAGGGACATGGTCACAATATTGGTCAAATTTTAACTTTCTCTTTTTTTATTGTTTACAATGCTTATTAATATTAATGCATTTCTAATAATCAATAAAATTTGAGTGTCAGTCGAAGAGTTTTAAACCTAAATACAGAGCTCACAATTCTTTGTTACATGTATATATGTAAACAAGGCTCGTGCCATGTTTTGTTTACATTGATACAATGTACTGGTAAAAATTCTTTTTGAATCTGCTAATTCGTTTTGAACATACATTGTAAATAAACAGTTCCTAGGGTTTTTCACATTCATTTTAGGTCTAAACCTGGAATTTTCTTTTTAACTTCAAACATGATCTGAGCTTTGTGTACATAACAAAGAATTGTGAGCTCCATATCATGCTTATAACTCGATGACTGACACACAAATTTTGGTTGCCTTTTAGAAATGCCTCACGGAAGCATTGTATTCATTAAAAACGAAAAAAATTATATTGACCAAAATCGTGACCATGACCCTTTAAACATTGATTAGCTTAAAATACTATGCTGACTATTATAACAACTACTATGATATTCTTGAAAATGCGATTTGATTTAATTCTCATGAGAAAAAAGCAATTTGAGATCGTATATTTTTTAATGTATTTTTTATATTGAATTTTTTATCAAGTGTGAAGGGCTGTCAGCAGAAGGATAAAGGGCAGACTACCTTTTTTAATGTACACGAATGAATTGAAGTTATTAACCTACATGTACCTGTATTGCCATCAGAAAAGACAGGGTACTTCTATACATAATTTAAAGAAATTATTTATCAGACAACGATTCAGAACGTTATCTTCTTTATATAGGAGGTCTTCAAGCGTTTATGTCTTTAGGCAAGAATGAAAATGAAGACACATTCGTATAGGCAAACTTCTTGGATGCTTCTTTTCTTATTACGTAAAGAATACCATAGAGGCATCGTTTTACTCAGGAAAGAAAAAAAATTGCTCGAACACGCGGCATCGGGTTTGCAATTAGAAATTTGATCTCGGAACAATAAGGCTGGGATGCTGCAGGATACTAGCTCTTATCTTTTATTGTCGGAGCAAATTAGCCGCGTAAACACTTGGTCGAACATTATTTCCGTATAATTTGTTTTTTCTCTTCCTTTTCTACCTTAATAACACCGTTCAGAAAAATTCGTCTCGTGTTTGTAGTATGTCGAACTCGATCCATGCTGTTTTTACCTTTGTAAAAGAATGCCGGAGGGATCACAAAATAGCTAATCTTCGCTGAAGAAAAAGACCTACGTTGGGGTAGTAAATTACTGACTATTCGCAATGCTTCTGTTTGTGGAAGTATTAATAAAAAAGGTTTCTAATTAATTTCTTTAATTTTTTCTCCTGTGTACCGCGGTTTTGGTTTTTGTCCACAAGATTCAATACAAATGCCATTTTGATTAGTGAAAAGAACCACAATATAATTGAACCGTAGTTTACTTGTTCACTAATTGTTCCCAATTTCTTTAAAATTGCGGTTGAAAATGGAAATGTACCCATCACTGTCATCATTATTTTCATGTAGATTGTTTTTAAAAGTTCAGTTTTATCAGAAGAGTAACATCTGCAAAGAGAATATATATGCGTTAAAAAAATGAACCTAAATTCAACTACTCCAAAGACATTTATGTATTGATGCCAAAAGAGTGTTACAAAATCAAGCTGTTCTTTGTTGTACATAGACACAATAAAGATTGAAGTCAAGAATAAATTTAAAACCATATTCATAAATGACAAAATTAACTTACGTAAGTAGGTAAACAGGATTTTTCATGTTTTTTAAACCTCATCCTTTTCATAAATTTCTTTGTAGGAGTTTTATTTTTGGAAGAAAAGGTTCTTATTTTTGTTTTTCTTGGACATCGTTTTTTAGATATCGTTTACACATCCTGTTCCTTTTCTTTTTCATTTGAAAAATAGTTTCGTATTTTTTTGTTACATATCTTTTTTTAAATATCCTTTTCTTCTCTTTCTGTCAGCTTTTCTTCTACATCCTTGTTGTACATTCTGAATGCTTTGAATAATTTTGAATTTTTTGAAGGTGTGTTATTGACAGGGATATGTAATAGGCTTTTCTTTAAAAAAAAATCTAAACTTAATTGAATACTGATTAGTATTATAGTTCAAAATTTCTACTTCTTATCAGTTGTCAGTTGTTTTTAATAATAAATGTGAAGGTTTTGGATGGGGAAAGAGCAAGCATTTGTCTACTTTTAATGTTCATTCTGGTATATCTAATTTCTTAATAAAAATATATAGTTTTCTTTGTCAAATAAATGTTTGTGTCCAATCAAAGGTACCCATCTTCTACATTTGGTTAAAAATTCCATTTCAATCGGAACTTTGTCACCTATATTTTGAATATATGCGGTTTTCATTTTATAAACTAAAAACATATAGTCAAAAAACACGCATGATTTATTCTCTAAAACCAATTATTCGAAATATGTATTCAGGAATTTTATGGGGAAAAAAACCGAAGTGACGACCAAATTTTAAGCCATTTGGTATTCAGGAAATTCAAGGTTTGTAGATAAGATGCGATGACCTAGTACATATATTACAACAAAACGGCATACCAGAATTTTCTTTTACGGATAATTCTATATGCAGATTGTACTCTTGCTTTAACCATGGCGAGAATTCTTCACGCATAAATGCTGGTGAAGGTCTTTTTTTAAATTTCGACAATTGTTCAGCGTTCACAGCCATTGAGCAGTGAAGGTTCTTTGTTGTGTGTAAAATAATGCAAGATCTCAATTTTGAAGGTCGCATTTGCAAAATACAACATTTCGGATTTGTACGCACAATATAAAGATTAGTATATAACACTCGTACAAGACATCTTAGTTGCATTTTTAAAGCAGGTTTTTAGTGAAAAGATTGTATGGAAAAGAATTTCAAACCGGTAAACGACATTACTACATACATTTTAGCAAAAATATGCTACATTATCAGAAATATTATATTATATTATATATATATATATATATATATATATATATATATATATATATATACTTAAATAAATAAAACAGAATGCGATATTTGCACAATTCCAACAGAACCTAAAATCATCAACCTTTCACAAAGAGACTTAAACACTGGTGAAATAAAACTTCTGGAGCATGGTTTAAAATTCACACCAACACCAAAGTCTGATAAGGTTGATGTTGTCACGGACACGGAAGAATTTTGTCGAAAACAACGTTTAAAAGAGTTTTTTCAAAATGAAAATAACAATGACATATCTCTAGTTAAAAACAATAAGGGATTCAAACCACCGTTGAATAGAGATAAACATATGGAGGATTATATTTCATGTCTTCGCAACACCGCGAACTCCAACGTGACAGATAAAACTGTAAAGTCTAATATTTCCCACAAACAATATAAAGCAATGCAAACCTTAAAAAATGACCAATCAATTATAATTAAAAACGCCGATAAAGGAGGGGCTATAGTCATAATGGACAGAGACCACTACAAAGAAATGGCACTTTCTCAACTTCAAGATCATCAGTTTTACACAAAACTGGAACAGAATGAAGATCGGCGAACCATGCTCAAAATAGAAAAACTTACCAGGAAGTACCAAGACAATCTAACGGATAATGAAATTGAATATCTGACAAAATATGAGGTAAAATCTAGTAATTTTTATGGTTTGCCTAAAATCCATAAATGTAAAAATATCCAAGAAAACGTCAAAAAATGTAACTCTACTTATATCAAACTTCCTAGACCAAATGATCTGAAACTGAGGCCTATCATAGCAGGACCCGCATCTAGCACACAACGGTTAAGCAATATGCTGGATATTATTTTGAAACCGCTATGCACCAAAGTGACAAGCTACGTTCGTGATGATATGGATTTTCTTAAATACATCCCACAAACAGTACCCAGAGACACGATCCTTGTTACTTTTGATGTAAGCAGCCTATATACTAATATTCCTCATAATTTAGGATTAGAGGCAATTCAATATTGGTTGGACAAGCATCCAGATCAAATAGATAGTAGATTTTCAAAAGAGTTCATCTTAGACGGACTAAAACTTGTACTAGAAAATAACACTTTCCTTTTTGATGATGAAAATTACCTACAGATAAAAGGTACTGCCATGGGCACAAAAGTTGCCCCTACTTATGCCTCACTTGTAATGGGGTACCTAGAAGAAAAACTTTATAGTATATTGCCGGATATCTTTGATGCCGATTTTACGCTATACATTAAAGAGAACTGGAAAAGATACCTTGATGACTGTTTCATCTTTTGGACCACAACGGAAGAAGATCTTTTAAAATTTCATTCTACTATAAATGAACTGGATATTCCTTTAGCACAACTTAGAACGACCCGCCTTAAGGAGGAGAAACAAGATGAGAAAATTCCGTTTGTAACTACACATAATCCGTGTAACCATAATATTTTTAAATCAGCAAAACGTTTTTTTCCAATATTAGAACAATCAGAAAATATGAAAAAACTTTTAAACCAATCATCAATCATAAACAGCAGAAGACAAGCGCCGAATCTGAGGAAAATTCCCTCCAAAGCAAAGTTCTCGTCCAGCAATACTATTTCCATCAAAAAGTGCGGCGACCCCCGATGTGGAACATGTGACCTTATACAGGAGGGAGAAGGAATAATATTAAAAAGTGGCCAAATTTTAAAACCTAATGCCCCAATGAACTGCAAATCGTCTAATTTAATTTACTGTGCAACTTGTCCAACCTGTGGGGAAAATTATATTGGCCAGACTAACCAGCTCAACGCCCGAGTAAGAGTCCACAAACAACAAATAAAGGACGAAACAGTGAGAAACACTCCATGTTCGGAACATTTTGCTAAGTGTGGAAAGGGAAGATTTAAAATATTTCCATTTTACAAAATGTGGACTTCAAATGAAATCGCCCGAACTACAAAAGAGGACTATTTTATTAAAATATTTAACCCGAAACTTAATCGAAAATAGATTTATCATATATATGTATTTTATTATATGTCTATGCATTGCTTACATTTTATGCCTAACTGCATTGATTAAGTTCACGCCATCGCTACCTTGATGTACATTGTGACGTCATAATGAACTTTAAAAACACGACGTCATTGACAACGTTACAAACAACGTTTTTAATTTTGTATAACTGTCTGAAGAGCCGACATGGCTGAAAGCGCTAACAGTAAACAATTTATCTAATTTGGACTGTCGCATTCTGTTTTATTTATTTAAGTATTTTTTGCTATACCAAGGCTTTATTTATCTACATATATATATATTTATATAGTGAGTACAACATAACCATCTAATATCAATAAATTTTAAATTGTAAATATACATGTACACGATTTTTTCTGAACTATGAGATTTTTCACAAGGGGAAATGGGGCTGTACAGCAAATTCTGCTGGGTGATCGTTTTCATATTTTTCCTCATATTAGTATATTTATTCATTATATATTTGGGTTTTTTTGGAAACTAAAATAAATATATAATTGGACGAATTTCAATAGAAGAGTTTTTGGTCGTTGATATTTCTCAAGGATAGTTCTAAGAAACTTTGACGCAGATCAAAGATTTAATTTAATCCTAGATCTGAGAATAATATCCGTATACTAGTAACTGTTCAGAAGCCGTGGTAATAATGACAGCTGTGTCTTGCACTAGAACTCAAATCTCAAAGGTGTATCAATATTATTTTTTAAAAATTGGTCTCATATCGTTTAGATTTAAAATTATTTTAAATTTTAAAGAAAAAATAGAAGCATCAATATAGAATTTTCTGCAACATCATTCGTCAAAAAAAAAATTATAATGCGTCGATGATCGGACTTGAGCTAAATGCAGTTAAGTTTTAGTAGTTATATGCAAAGTCATGGTTTTATGAAAGAGGACGATGCTATTTTATAAATATGATTCACATACCGATTCAAAATTATTCTTTTTTATAATTTGAAATAATAATGGAATATCTATTGTACATTAAAAGTTTTGAACAAGCCAAAAAATAGCGGTTACTAAAATGACATTGAATCGTACTGTCAAGATATATATCTTTGAATAGCCACACTTATTTTTGTTTAATACCCGTATGTGTTACATTGAATTGCTTATCAAATAATCATTTATATATCTTGAACAGTTGTAAAACTGCCTCATTGTTTTAAATACGAAATGATAACGTTTTTTTCTTTTATGTAAAAATTTGCAACGTTGAAAAAAATTCAACCGTGTTTTTTTTAAATTATAAATAAAAACACATCAAAAAAATCATTTTACGCATAACGTGTTTTCTTATAAGTGTAATATCCTACATATGCTCTTTATTTTTACTACTAACACTTCAATGCAAACCAGTTTTCAAACCCACCACAAACGATTTAACTAATTGCCAAAACTCATTAAAATGATGGACTCCTACCCTTTTAGAGAAATAATCCTTGGCAAGGCAAGTATTGCAAGATAAACAAATCTGCAAGGTTTGACAAAAGAATTTGTGTTAATTTGCGGATTACATTGAAACTAATATGGATTGACACATTTTCTCTGTAGTATCTAGGTGTCGTATGATGTGTGAATATATAAAAACCAATATTAATAATGAATCACTATTTTCTGTGTGTAAATAATTCATAGCGAGTTTATCTGGCTGCAATGACTATTTCAACAATGACTACATTTCGAATTAAAAGAAAATTAAGATTGAAATACGAGCCGTTAAAATACCACAAACAACTCCTTTGGATTGGTGGGTCCCTAAGGATGCTGGGAAATGATCCAATCGTCTGCTACTGGGGTTGAAATATCGTCTGCTTGCGGACTTGACTTCACCCCTTTGGTGCAATAAAGCATCACCTCGTTTTGAATATGATATCTTGGCGTAAATATTGTTGGTTTTGAAGACAGGAGTTGGATATCACAAGTCATCATTATGCAATACAAGATATGGACGACAATGCACCAATTGGTTTTTTTTTATCCGTCAAAGGCGCGATTTCGTATCAAATATTATATTCTAGTATTGGAGGATGCCAATTTATTATCGCAGGAAATCTCTATGATTTTGGCACAATCTAGGTTTAGTTTGAGAAGAGGAATACTATTTCCTGCTTCGGGTTTCCAGCCTGAAGTGGGGACGCTATGTAAAAGTAGAAATGGTGTCCTCATTACAGGAGTACTGATCATACAGTCAACATCTGTTTTGCAACACTTTGCTTCAATTATAACAAATGTTTGGGACATTAAAATGCAAATACTGTACACTTTATACATGCCACTAGATCGATATTTGATACACGAATATTTGACAAATGTCGAATCAAAAAAGGGTAGAGTAAAATTCTATTTTGAGATGACTTGTTTTGTTCAATCAACATGCATGTAATCATTTTAGGATTTATGGAAGATTTTGAATGCAAGGATACAATAAACGCCATACATGTGTTTTGCAACAATGATCTAAGCTATTCATTTTTTGAGCTAATAAATTGAGACTTACATCTCAATACAGATCAGTCGTGAATAAAGATTACCATACGATACAGTAGTCCAAATAGAAGTCAGCTGATGGTAGTGTCTGTCTCAATGTGACTTGGCGCTGATATGTCCTTGCACTTTCATCTATCATTCCTTAAAGTAATTACTTCAGAAGGTTGTAGAAGTTGGTGACCTGTCCACAATATGCAAAATTCCATTCTAATGTGTAAAGTTATGAGTCAATTAAAATGTGAATCGAAATCAAACGAACATTATAGTCTGTCCCAAGATACATGTATTTATACAGTACATTTGGACGATCTTTTAAAAAAAATACACATATCTGTGAAAGAAGTGCAATTGAAATCGATGAAAAGAATAATATCCAAGATATCTTTATTGAAACATTGTGATGTATCACTCGGAAAAAATCACAGGAACGAAAACAGATTTCTTACGGAGATTTATAATGGAAAATGTTGACATCTTTTCTCCATTCGGAAGTCACTCCGAATACCTTGCACAATTTTTGCACGTTATCTTCCGGTTACTGTTCAACGCAAAATCCATGTAGACTCCTTTATTTTTAGCCGTGTATTGAAACCGGATAAGCTAAAGGGGGCGTTTCAAAGGAGAAATCTTGGAAATTTTTCATACTGTTTGAACCCTGAGGTATTTATGATTATCGAGTAATCAAGCAAAATGTGAGTCGAAGATATCTTTGGACAGAGTATAGATGTTAACCAAACAAAATATATATGATTTAACTTTGTTTATTTCTCAATCAAGAAATCTAATTATACATATAAATTAATGGAATATACCATATTCATTAATAATAGAAAAATTAGCATGTACTTTTAGTAAAACCTGAATTTTACAAGCATCAGCATTTCTCTGAATATAATATAACCGTTACCATAACTAATTAGCAAAGTAAAGAGTCATTAATTTAAGATGTCTATATGTATTTAACAAAACAACAAAGCCTCATGAAAATGTAACGTCTGGGCCAAAAAGTTTCAGTTTATTATAGCGCAATAAACACACAATGACGGCACGTCTATCTGCTTGTTATTCTATATCATTCTGATATATACCATATCTTTGATTGTAAAAAAGTGGTACATTATAAAACTTCATAATAATTTCTATACAGTTTAAATATGCTGTATTTCACAAACTTCGCAAACAATTGCGCTATTAAAGTTATCTTAAAACAGACAGTTAATTTTGTAAAATAGAAGCGTATACCTTAGTTATGCGATGTGACTTATTTCGGTGTCTTCCCACTAAGACTTAGCCAACATTTTGAAAAAATACAGGTAAAATACAGGTAGATTTGTGTTGGCAAAGTGGGAATGGGGTGCAGGTGGAGAACAAAAGAATATAATTACAGGTAAGCTATAGTCTGTTTTCAGATAAAAGTGTATTATATTTGTTACAGTAGAGTAAATATAAGTTTAGCTTCTTTTTTTTTTTCAAAGAAATTCAGATGAAAATATAATTTATAATTACCTGTTAAGATTTCCCCTTAATTTGTTACTTTAGTTAAGCTATATATCCATGGTTTGTCTATCTTAATCATGTTTTGAATTAATTATATTTAGTTGTTTCAACTTTCAGCTTTTAATAATAAGGCAATTATATGGAAATTATAGTCATAAATCCTATAATTCCTTTCTTCATTTTCCTTTTGCTTTATGGTTATATCAAATTTCCAATCAACACAATATGAAGTTAATAAAAAGCAAAATTCGCTTGAGTAAAACTTGATGAAAATTATGAGATTTTAATTGTTTTCTGGAATGTTTGTTTAAAGATATTAAAAATCAAATCAAAATAATTAGCATTCAATAATTTTCATACTTGTGATTTTGTATTCTGATATTTTACCAGTAAAATTTTTAAAAAAAACTTAACAAAATTTCGTACATCAAATCATCGTCTCCCTGTGATGAGTTTCATTATATTTTAGAATGCTCGGCATTAGAAGAAATGGGGGAAATTATCTTAACGTGAAATACTGTAAAAGACCAAATGTCTTTAAGTTCAAATCATAAGAAAATTGTATTTACATATTATTTTCAAATATTTTCGATGCTGTCTGTTCCCCTTAGTTGTTTCCCTTCTGATCCTTTATATAATTTCTGTTAAACGTAAGTTTTTACTATTTTTTTTCCTGCTTGACTATGTATGTATACTTCTGATATTTTCATCGAATTATTCTTCTAATATTAAAACCATTCTCAGGTAATTGATAACAAATACATTCACATGTGAAAACAGACTATATCCTGCTGATCACTCAGGTGTAACATTCAACATGTTGGCCAGGTGGGAATTTAGAATTTCAGAATGTTGGCTAAGTGGGAATAAACCCTTATTTCATACAAATTAACTTCTTCCCCAGCTCTTTGTTCCGAATCAAACATGGTGTTAATATGCTCAAAAACATGATTTATAAATGAAATATAAAAAATATGAGAATTTTCTTGACACAAAACTTGCGTATTTTAATGAAAAGGTTAACAAAAAGTTGAAATGCCTAATTTAGATATCATTTTTCGTCCTCAGATTTCTTTGTTTGTTCTTTCGTTGTTGGATGGTGGTATTGTTAGGTGATTTTCTTTTTCATTAAGTTTATTAATTATTTATTTTGTTGTTAAGATTTCCTCATATTGTGCACACCTCAATTTTAATGTTGATGAAGAGCTGCGTAAAACAGATCCTCTCAGAAAATACAAACTACAGTCCTAAAGTGTACCCATAAACATGAAGTGGAGTTAACCTTGATAAGTATATACGTGGATATTTAACAGAAAAGCAATGTTAAGTATAAAGCGTTCGTACTTGAGTTTAGATGGAGGAGATCGAAGAAAGGTTGGTCTTTGCAAGACTTAATTTGTGTTGATATATGCTTAAACTTTTGAAGAATGACTAAATGGTGCCTCTCTTCGTAATGCAAATAACAACGCCAAATTAAATATTCATAATTGAGTACATGGAAAAAAATGTTCCCTTTCAATTTGATGTGGTGAAATATGACTATATTTACCGTTATAATAAATATTTCATAAGTTTGCAAACGTTTATCTTAACAAATGTAAGCATTTGCTAATCAAGTTTAATTCAATACGACGTCTGCTCCATAACAGTACTCCCACAAGCTCTGTTCGCATTTTCTATATTTTTAAAAGAATCATGAAATTCTTTCATGTAGAAAGTATGTTTCAACTAAGTAACAAAAATTCATATAATGTTTTTTTCAATCTGTTTCGCCTTGGCAAAATCTATTTTAGTGATATCTAGAAAAATAATGCGTTTTTAATTGTGTATCACATTAATGTTATATCATATCATATCATATCATGTGTCTTCTACTTAAAAAGATTAATATCCTTTTCATTTCGTAAACTGAAATCATTAATCTGGCTATTTCAAAAATGTATTCACCTTCAACAATTTGCATTTACAACCTCATTTTTTTTAATAGGGGAGGGATTCGGTTGTTGCATGAGGTTTTTTTGTTTATACCTTGAATTTTGATTTTTTGAAAATAATATATACTAGTAACTTTTGCCAATTTTATTTCTATTACGTATTTTAAATAATCAATCATTGTTTCAGTGTCAAATCGGAGAAAACCAATTGTGAATGTTAAAAGCTCGTTAGTTTGACGCTGTTTGTCTTCTAAAAACAGTCTACTTTTCCTAAACATGTATTTTTTAGCAATTTAGCTGGACGAAATTGCTTTGATTTTACTTTTTAAAACATCTTGATAACATGACAAAAGGTATTTCCATTTTGATTGATACATAGAATTTTATATTTAGCAGGCCCGTATATAATGATAATAAGATCAAATATTTACTAGAATTTGTTATTAAAGTCGTTGCTACAATTAGAAATTTATACACAACATGTTCAGTTAAGTTATTTTTTATCGTGGTTTCAAAATACTGTCAATATCATATTTATTATCAATAAAAAAGAAATAAAGTTTCAATTTTTTTGACAGTGAAATTACATCTTCATACAGCTGGAAGCCGTGGCTCTGGTGCTAAAACATGAAACGACTGGAATCAAACAACTGAAATGTTTGTCACTATAAACTATAAAAGGTGTTAAAAACTCTTGAATATTGGTAATAGTTTCCGCTAAAAAGGGAATGAAACAAGAGCATGAAATATATAAGAGGCAAGGGTTTCAAGTTTTTAAAAAATTCGAATTTAATATTTACACACTTCAAAATCCAGTTTGTGTGGTAAAATAAGAGCAAAGAAGCAATGGTGATTAGCAGGGGTTTCCTCATCTCCACCCAAGAGTATGAATGTAACTCGTAAACAAAAATGTTCTAAGGATTTTGAACTTTTCGACATTCAAGAACTGTTTCTGTTATTATGTAAAGCCAGATATGTTAGTATAACTGATTTTTAAACTTTCTAGGAAGAAACCCCAAAAGTTAGACTAACCAGTACTGCATTTAAATTATAATTTAGAAGTTTCTGCATACTTTTATATTAATGTATTTAAATGGATAAGAAAATAATTTTATGAAATTACCGTTGATGCAAATAATAGGATCTTATCATAAATAACATTCCTCAGTGTTATGCCTCGGTAATATTTCAGGCTGTATACATTGTATCTAATAACATTCACTATTTATTCATATGACAAACTGGAACCTTTTTTAAAACCATAATCATTTGTTTAGTGTTAATTTGTACATATATCTTATACGAAATCTAAGACTTGTGTGCAAGGAATTGCTTTTGATTTACGTCTGTCAGCAATTGATCTGGAAGCCTGGGATTAATCTACCAATATTCATTGATTGAGATTTATCACATTAATCTGATAGTTTTGATATATAAAAAATTCAAATATTGTAATATTTTTTAACTGCTTTGTATTCCTTGTGCTTGCTCCAGAATACTTGCAGGAGTTACTTATACCATGTAAGCTACCCAAAATACTAATTTACTTAAATATCAACATGATTTTAAAATGTTCTTTACTCAGATCGATCTACTTCCTATGTGTATAGTTTTTAACCTTCAAGTATTAAATTGTGATTAAATTGTAAATAAAAATGATCTCTAACTGCTTTCTATTTCTGTTTTCTATAGTATATATAATGTAGTATTTTTTAGTATTTGTAAATTCATACATTTATCAATTGTTAAAATTTGGATTTTCAAAGTCATCATCAAAGTGGAAAAAATATTTCAAACTTGTGCTGCATGAGTACTTATTTCATTATTCAGAGCATGTACATAAGTTTGTGTAGTCTGAGATTTGTTCTCATAAACTGTGGATTTTCGTTTTCTTGCACGGTTTGTATTAATTAAGAAAATAAGATTTATAATAAAGATGATTTGTCTATTTCAGTAAGATTTTCAAAAGATTAATGAAGTATGTATATGAGCAAATAATTGTATAATATTAAAGTATTACACAACAGATGGGCTAAATTTTTACTTACATTTAATTTTTTGCTGAAACTTTCACATTTTCAGATATAAGATCTCTCTTTGTAAATTTTTTCTTTTAATTAAAACATATATTCTTGCTCACATGGTTTAAAATGCAATTTATAGCCTATCAGACCAGTATAAAAAATCAGAATCAAAAAACTGACATGAGAATTTGCATTGATTAAAAGTTACTTTTGAGATAATACAAGTGTTTGTGATGGTGTTTATAAGGATAACAAATCGTTTGCTAAAACTCACAAAATATAATGCTGTAATTAAACACCAAGTGACATTTAAAAAAAGGATTCCTTACTAATATACATCGGGAATTAAAAAAGGTTTTTATGTTTAACTTAAAGATCTTTTTTTGTTTTTTAAAGTATTTTAAGTAAAAAATAGATTATTATTAATTTCACCAAAATGACTGATATAAAACAAAGATTTGAAAAAGGTTTTAAAAATCGCCATAGGGATTTTTGATAGTGTATAGCTTTCGTACTACTTAACCTTAATATTTGGCTTGACTTTTAATGAAAACAAATAGACCCTGTTTACATGAGTGCAAATTTCAAGTCTGTACTATAAAAGGATTAAAAGTTACACATTTGAATAACAGGCGATTAAGTCGCACAGTAATGGCATAAATAATTTCTAATTGTACGCCACGAATGTTTTATGTGTCAGATACCTTCATTTTTCTTGAATAGGACCAATACTTGCTATCTAAGTTAATCTTTGGTTTATTGCATTTAAATGGATTTTCTGATGTTATTTTGAAAGATGTTATTATAAACTAATTTCACGGGTGTTTTGTATACCTTTATTAGAAACAGTTTTCCGTTTATTAAAGAGCTAGGTTCTTTTTTGTAATTGTATATTTTCTAAAATCTAAAGGACTGCTCTCTCTCTCTCTCTCTCTCTCTCTCTCTCTCTCTCTCTCTCTCTCAGCTATTTGCAGGAAATTGTAGAATTTGATGAACAAAGAGTTAAAACTGAAAAATAATGTTTTTACAACAGATGATAAAGTAGAAGAATGGCGTCTTTTACGTCATAATCAGCAGTAATTTTCGTATAAACTTAAGAATAAATATGTAAATTTCAAATAAAAAAATATGATAATGAAGATGACTGAGCAACAACTAAACCATGCATAAAATCGGTTAAAAGTATCATTGTATGAGGACAAATACTTTCGGATAATATTTCCCAATAAAAATTCATAATTCATTTTTCGATTATGCAATGAACGTTTTTTTTTTTTCCAATTTATGAAAATTTATGTTTTTTTTAAATATTTCATTTGACAATCGATATACATAGCCTTTTTATGAACTAAATCATAGATAAAGAGTTGAATTATATCAGTGTTCAAGATTTTGTACCAGTGATCACAGATATGGTATACAATATATTTCTTAATTTCTCTGATATGAATACGTTTTAATAAAATATGTTTAAAACAAAAATGAAAAAGAAGCAGCTTATTTCAAGAATAGTTTTTTGGAAATATAAGCTGATGGTTTTACCAAAAGAAAACAAACAAGCGTCATGTGAACAACTTTGTCTTTTCTCACAAGACAAGAAAAAAGCTAAAGCTTGGGCAGACAAATTCATGAAAAAATCAGAGAATTTCTGGGGAGTAATGAGAACATAACATAGAGATAAGATTCATAGTGATTTAAGTTTGGTGGGGGTTTATTCTTTTCGTTTTGCTTTCGTTAAAAATGTTAATCTCCGTCATGTCTAGATTTAAAAAAAACTACACTGTGTCAGTCTTTAATTTTATTTTGAACAGTACAACAATGAAAGTGTGAAACATTTTGCAAAAAGGCCTTATTTGACCTTGTGAAAGAACTTTAAGTTATCTGTAGTAATCCTATTCTTGATCCACGCTCGCAGATAGCACTATTTCAGATACAAACTGAAGACCTCTGGAATTGTGTTTGTAAATCTCCAGTATGACAGAGTTTAGAAATTCTATTCATGAAAATGCTTGTAAAAAGTTAAATCCTTCAGATTAGTAAAATCCACAATTGCTATATGATAGAGACACCTTTAAAATATGTAATTCTCATTTGTGAAACCGTTTAAGATTATGCCATTAATGTTTGGGATGATTGTTATGATAAGACGGTAATATTCAAGCAGCTGCAAATAGAATTGTGAAGGGGTTAAGAATGAACGTTTCCAGATCTGCTTTGTATGAGTAACTTGGATTTAATATTTCTTATTAGAACAGAAATTTCCATTCCTTTATTTTATTCTACAAAACGATCTTTGTACTTGCTCCAGAATATTTACAGGCCCCACCTATACCATCTTCATGTTAGCAACCTCAAAATAATCCAATTCGCTTAGATATCGAGATTGTATCTTAAAATTTTCTTACCTCTGATCAAAACAACTGCCGATATGAATAGTTATTTTACCTTCAAGTATCAAATTGTGAAATGATCTCCCTCTCGAAATCAGAATGTTGCCAACAGTATCAGCATTTTTTAAAGATATGGGTTTTTTTAAAAGCCAAACAAAGCATGTGACTACATAAAAAAAAAAACCCAGCAGAAAACATGATACATTGGTACGCGAGAAGCAATGCTATTAATTTGATAACTGATTTACACAATCATAATTTGTGCAATCATCCTAATTGTGATATTTGTGGCTCAAATTTTGAAAATGCATCTAATTATATCTTCAATTGTCAAAGAAAAAATATTTTCAAATCATTGAATTTTTTGCAATCATCCATCCCTATTTCACTTGACTTGTTGTGTGGGGATAGTAATTCGTCTTTTGGAAAAATAAAACATTGCTGTATCTGAGAGTGTACAAAATTATGTCAAATACAAATAGGTTAAAATATTGATTTTTACAAGCTGTGTTATATTTAACCATTCAACTAAACAGTCTCTCATACATGTACATTGGTGTCACGGGTATAAGCTATAATATGTGCCATGTTGTCTTTTTGAACTGGTACCAAATATTTCGTTGGTTTTTTTCTGACGTTCTAAAATTAAGTCAGTTGTTAGTTTACATGCTTACCATACCTATTGTTTTATCAGCTCTCGACTGTTCACAGAGATAGTTTTAATAGGTATGTTTTTCAACGCCCAATCCATATTATTTTTATTACGTAATAAAATATTGTAAATATAGTTTAATTAAAATTCATGTGTGTGTTTTTCAATATAATCCAAATTTTATTGAGATATTGATCATAAGCTTGCAGCAATATTCTTCATAGTGTTATTTTGGGAGTCAATTTTAACAGTATGCTATGTATACTAAAATAACATAGTATTTTTAGTTTTTGTCATCTTACAAGTGTCCTACGATGAAGTATATGAATTTACTAAAACTTGATCAAACTGTTGTTCATTTAAAATAACATTGCACGCTGTTAATAATTATCTCTTAATAATCTGTATTCTGTAGATCGAATAACATACATGTTGTATGGTATCAAAATAACAGTCTTTTATGCCTCTAAGTAGAAGGTCCTAGACAACATGCACTTCATTATAAATTTGAAAAAAAAAATCAAGCAATTGCATAGGGTCACTTTTCTTTATCTTTAATTACTATCCATGAAAAAATTAATTTTTGACTTTTTCATGAAATTGTGAAAATCTGTCTTCCCTATTTTCTGATCTTATTAATGTATTGGTATTGTCATGTTGTACATTTTAAATTTACTGGGTGGGTGTGTAAATGCAAAATTTATAAGTTGTCATGTTGTAAATTGTGTATTTACACACCCACCCAGTAAATTCAAAATTTACAATATGACAGTAACATGACATCACATGCTGAGTAGAAATAATGGCGTAAAATGAAGTATACGTGTAGATATTGAATCGTAATCTTGATAACTATACTATTAATAATACATTAACATTGTAATCTTCTGAAAATATCTTCAAGTTTTATCCAACACGAAAAGAGTTATCTGGTTTGTAGTGAAGAAAAACAAATAACACAAAACATTAGAAATCTGACGTCTGTTCATTTATTTTTTAATCTGAACAAGGTTTTAAAAAAATAATAAATATACAAGTTACAAAGATTGTCATTTCAAAAAAGGAAATAATATTACTGTGTGCCAAGTCAAACTCATTTAATACCGTTAAATTGTTAAATGATCATACAACTGTACAGATGTTTGTTTTCTTTGATTTGGGTACGCCCACTGCTTTCTTCGAATAATAATTCTTTTTTTAAAGAATTGTTGACATCTGAAATCAGCGGAGCAAATAAATTTGAGGCTTTTCTTCTCTAACACCCTGACACCGGGATTATAAGACACAGAGTACAATTACTCTCTATCAAAACCATGTACACATGGCTACAATTCGAACGCTTATGACAACGAAGAAAACGTATAATGAGGTTAGGAAAATTTCTTATTGACCTTTGAACTCTTTATGATTGATTGGCGAATACTGAGAACAGCTGCAAACGATAAAAAATGATACAGAAACTTGAGGAGTGAAAAAAATATCGAGTCTGTAAAATGATATAATACAAATATTTATTCTTTCTAACTGTAATAAGTCGTACTTAATGATTACCTAGATAGACACATATAATAATAATATTCATTTCCGGAAATATCAATAATTTTTTATTTTCAAGCAATTATCAAGAACATGCATATATTGCAAGATATTTCTCCATTCCAATTATTCTTTATGCAAAAATAGCCAAATTAAGCTAAACCACTTAAATTCGTCCATTACAAAATTTTTATTGTTTGTTTTTCAATTTTAAAATTTGAAATATGTCAGAAAGACAATTATTTTAAAAGCGCCAGATCTACAGTGTATATGAATAAAGAGGAAATGAACTTTGGGAAAGACTTTACTTTGAAGCGTTTAAAATATTGTCTGTCTGCTGCCGATTATTTGTTTTCTTGCGGTAAATTAAAAATAAACATATTCCTTTGCGAGTCGGTATTTTTAAATCGTAGTATTACATAAGAACAGAAAAAAGTGTACATGACCCTAGTTTATAGCACACACAAACATTAATAATAAAAAAAGAACAATATACTTTGGTAACTATGACAACAGCCACTTTTTTTCCAAGTGAGACACACGTCTGGCCAGTAGATCATGGTTCCTACATTGTAGGTGATTTATACATATAACAGTTATTGTCGACTGTTTTAGAAAGCGACATAGACTAATAAACAAAACTAAAAGCATTGATCCATTAATGAAAAAAAAAAATACAAATAAAGTAACCGTTTGTCAATTTACCAACAGAACTTGGTAGGTACAAACCGACATAACAACAAGAAGTAGACAATCATTATGTCAAAATGGTGCAACTCAATGAATTCTACAGGCTTTAAAAAAATTGTAATGAATGTCAAAAACGCAGACTAATGTCGATAATATGAAAAATGGAATGCAGTCATATTGTCGGACCATCACCGAATCGTAATCATTATCATCATAGTGAAGTTAAAAAAAGGCAAGACTTATCAGTAGATCCCGAGTATCGAATGACGGATGACGCTGCGAAAATCTACCACTTTACGACATGTCGCAAACTGTCTACACAGAGGGTGGAAGTGACATAGCAACGCCAGATGGCGCCACAGTCGTTCTCAGACGGGGGGAATGGTGTGAGGAAACCTGTGATGAGAATGATCGAAGGGAGGACGAAGATATGATGGAGGCAGTGGTTCGTTTTTCACGAAAGACAGGTTAACCCGGACGTCGTCTGTCAGTCGCGCGTCCAGCATTTTGGCGGACATAGCTAGGTCGCCACCGTAGTCATGTGGCACCATCATCTGTCCGTTGTTACACATTTGCTGTTGGTGGTGCTGGTGGTGGAGATGTTGGTGGTGGTGTGCCTGGTGGTGTCCAAATGAATGCATCATGCTTTCTTCCAGCATCTCCTTCCTGCAATAGAAACAATTTGTTATCATTAAAACACCAACAATTGTGTCACAACAATTTTTAAAATAAAATGTTAAAGTATAAAATCAACAGGTTGCTATCCTTTGCATTACATATTACTCCTTTAAAAGCAGAATTGACTATGCATTGTACCGGATAGGAATTAAACATCGGAAAACTAAAGACAGATCTGATTTTTTCTACTCCTGCATTAATCTTTTTTTTTCAATGAAATTAAAGGAAAAAATGGTTTCATCCTTTTTTATTCTTTAATGAAGAATTTTGTTGAAAGTTATTCACCTTTCAAAATAATGAAAGGGTGTTTTGAAAAAAAAAATATTCAATACGATTCTGAAAGATTAAACTTATCGTAATTTCTTTATGTGGAATGGTTTAGATTAAACGCAATTTTCTCTATCTTCTCCCTCTCTCTCTCTCTTTTAGGGAAAAAATGAACAAATTTGTGGTGTTAACAAACATATTAGATAAGCGTAGTTTGAAAAATATTCGACTTGATTAAAAAGACCATTTAAAACTTAAAAATAAAAAAAAATACAGAATTTGCTATTCGTTCCTATTTTTCATTAGATTCTTGTACTTTTCCATTTTTGGTTCAGGACGGATGTTGTTTCACCAGATCTTTCGTGTAGAGGAAAAGTACGATGGGCAATGATCATTAGAGCTCAAGTTTTCAAAGGTTTCTTCCTCATTCTTAAAGTTCGTACTCATGTTGACTGACGTTTAAGACAAGGTCGAACTCCCCCGCTTACTTCAAAACATCCACAACCGACCATTATTCTGAAGAACTCTACCGAGCACTACAAGATTTTCCCACCCTCATTAGCCTTGAACGACCGGAAATGGTCCCCACGACCTTCACTGCGCATGATTCGTGGATGACAATAGGAGCGCTTCGCTTCAAGTGGTCACGTAACCCTCTTCAAAGCGCATGCTAATTGTTCTTATTAACAAACAACATGCATATTGTGCATGGTTGATCTGGCGACAGACATGTATGTTTCCTGTTGTTTTTACAATTTTGAGTCTATATTGGCCAAACATCATGGGAACGACATATATGACTTTCCAACTCAATTGGTTCATGCATATTAGCATGATAAAAATAAAGAGACCCGGACGGGTTAATCAGTTTATGAGCAATTAAAAATAGTAACTTCGTTGATTGATTTATGGATTGATTGACTGATTAATTGCTTGGTTGATAATTAATTATTCGCAGTAAACCGCTACTTTGGCGATATTTCAATTCTATAAAGATGACTGTTACAACCCAGTTACATTGTAACTTAATCAAGAGTTTATAAATATCTTTAACTAGACTTTTCCAGGCGTCTTGTCTACACCGATCAGACTGAATTGTTTCAGTGTCCATTGCAAGCGATCTAAATTATTTATAAGTGTAACAGGTGGTGGTTTTTTATAACAACAATCGAACCACCAACCGTTGTTCGACGAACCGCATCAACAAAAAGGACCCCGAACTATCAAAACGAGCAGAGGTGTGTAAAACTAGAAAAGACGGCTCCATAGAAGTATTGTTTTGAGCTGAATATGAGCATCCAAGATCAAGTTATATATAAGATCGGGCGACAACGTATTCAAACTATAACATCCTGCAAGCGCGAAGTAATTTTGTAGAAGAATAAGATCCCATGTATCCGTTCCTCTATCGAGACAGAAAAAGGAAATGGTGTCCTATTTGAATATAAATTATAGATATAATGTTTATTATTTTTTTTTACTTAACAGGTGTGAATGAAGTTACGGGTTACCTTAAAATGAAACTGGTTTCCTTTAATATCCTTCATTTAAAACGACTCTTGCGTAAAATTACATTGATTTTGATTTAATCTATCTATCTAACAATCTGTCTATCTATCTATCTATCTATCTATCTATCTATCTATCTATCTATCTATCTATCTATCTATCTATCTGTCTATCTATCTCTCCTTCTATCTATCACCACGAGGATAAAAAATGTTCATAAACTCGTGTTTGTTTATACATTAAAATTTTATCTGATTTCTCTCTCTCTCTCTCTCTCTCTCTCTCTCTGATCTAAGATGGTATACATAGTATATTTTTCCGTAAACGTGTAATGTCATGGTTTGCTGTGATTGTAAGGTGTGATTTCCTTCAGTCAAATGTCAATAATTCCTCAACTAATCTCCTGCCTTTCGTTCAGTTATATTGATTTTGTTCATTGCACATCAACTTTTGTGTTTAGATATTATATAACTACAATTCAGATACGTATTAATTAATCATAGAAGAAAATGTCACTGAAAACGAAATGTTTTTTGACGCCAAACAATTCTGAATCACATCCATGTTCAGAATCGGGAGGGGGAGGGGGTAAAAAAATAGATAAAAAATTACCTTTTTCATTTAGACAATTTTGGGTCGTGGTAAAATGGCTTTGATCAACAGGGTATTGTATTGTATTGTTTATTACCAAGAACCATACGATTCATAGGTTTAACATGTATACATAAGTAAAGTAAACAAACATATGTAGACATTTTTTAAAAACATCACAATCTTGAATTAGACTGCGTGTGCACATAACAGCGTACATAGCAATGTGGAAATCAACAGGGTAAAAACGTTATTTTTATGCTGCTCATTAGCAGCTGAAGAATCTAATTGTAATAATTGGTTGAAACCGAAATGCATTTGTAATTGTATCATTTTCCTAATTAGACAATCGAGAAATTGTCAACTGAGCAAATGATATGTTCGGAGTGAAATTGAAACCCTTCACTGAGACCTGACCAAGTAATGATACAAACACGTCGCCCTGTCACGGAAAAAAGCACGTGACTTCTGTGTCCAACTTCGGGTAGACTAAAGCATAGTTGGCATTAAGTATAATAATTTATTGAAAAATACATACATTGTGTACAGTAATATACATAATTCTAGTGTCAGATGGATACGTAGAATTCAATTGTTCAGAATATCCAGTATTCTCTTAATTGAAGTTAATTCCTAAATCCCGTGTTTTGGCAAAAGTATTTTATGTAAATGACTCTCTATATTTTTGACAAAACCTTTTCTACTTCTGAAAACTCAACTAAAATCTGCAATCTGTCAGTATTATCTTTAAAAAAATAAAGTAACCAACATATAAAACACATTTTTTATCACATGAGTAGAATTATTGATTAAAGCTTCTTAAAATCTCTCCCTCTTTTTAATAAGCTTTAACGTTATTGTGTTTTATTAAAAAAAATAATAAAATAAAAACTGTTGACGCACACGTGTTTTCAAAGGGACCGATAAAACAATACTAAGGCTCACAAAGAGAACCACACAATACTCCTGGCAAAATATTTGGAAGCTATTCCGTGAACATTTTCATTTCTTAGAGAATAAGTAATACACAAAGTATCTATATTGAATTGAATTGAAAAAAAAATCCAAAAAGAAGATTTCAAACGCTTTAATTTTACATGTTTGTTTGTTAAATGCAAACACTGTATGATATTTTTTTTTTAAACTAATTCTCGCTCTCTGTAAAGTTCCACTAAATTTTCAGACGGTATAATTCTGAGCGTTTTGAATTTTTAGGGCTAGACGAATTCCCAATACATGTCGCCATGTCTCTGTTTATTGCCGTTATTTTAGAATATTTCGTTATGAACATAGACCAGTCTGGACAAAGAAACAGTAAACGGATATTGGTATAAAGATTTAGTTACATCGTAGGTGCTATCAACTGACATGCAATAAACATGTAATTTGCATTAGAAATAAAATTCCATCCGATTGTTTGGAAAACTATAAACAAATCCTGAATAGAATTTCAAAAAAACGGAATAGATACCGTATTGCGATATTCACCGTTTGTTAAGCAGAATAAAAACCGTTTTAAACGGCTAACATAGACATATGTATTCATATAAAACTAGGAGAGAGAGAGAGAGAGAGAGAGAGAGAGAGAGAGAGAGAGAGAGAG
>WFKH01006014.1:45188104-45202937 GCA_016163765.1 Magallana hongkongensis
CCCCCCCCCCCCCCCCCCCCCCCCGGATTCGAACCGGCAACGACCATGCAGCGCAATTCAAATATTCAACATTTCTACGCGGCTGACTTTACATCTTTTGCGACCATTAACCGATTTTGATAAGGTGTACATGAATATTACTCTTGCAATAGACCTACACAGTTGGGTTTAAAAATTTATGCTTAGATGACTTTTACAGCATTAACATGTATGTGCATGAACAAATAGAGGAATGGAAATTAAAAGTTCCATGTGATGTGTCATTTATGTCAGTTCTAAGAAAATTTGCTAGAAAACAATTCAGTACAAATGTATTAAAATTCGAAATTCCTCGTGACATATCAATTTTTCATAATTATCTATAAATATCAAACTTGATCGAGCATTGGGAATATTGAACAAAATAACGGTACATAAAATGAATACTTTGAATATCATGAAAACAATGAAATGCATGTGAATACGAGTCGAATACAAATTAACTAATGTATATAACAAAGACCCGAGTATCCGAGAAACCGGTCCTCACTTTCAATAAACCCAATTCACAATTCTTGGGTTTGCTTATTTGCAATAAATAAATAAAAACAAAACATTACTCAAATATGTATGTTCAAACCTAAAGAAACTACACGAAAAAAAATTACAAACACATTAAATATCAATAGTTATGCCCGACCCCCTCCCCCTTCCTTTCACCATTTGCACGAGCCGGAGACCGACAAAGTTTAATTTCAGAAAGATGGGAGGGGGGGGGGGGGGGGGTTGTATGTATTTTCTGATTTTAAAAAAAAATGTATTTTTTTTAAACTTTATGCTACAAAGGTTATTACACTATTAGATGCCAGCAAAGACCTCGTAACCATTGACCATTAATGGCTCTTCACCGTACCAACGCCTGTTGTACGTGACATGGACCACATATAAAACATACTTACTATGTTTTAGTCTTAAACCTTTTTTGTTTTACCTTTTCATAAAATGACACAACATCAATTAATATATAACGCATCACGTAATTGACGTCTATATTTCAATTAAAAAAAACCCTTTGGGTCCTTGACAAAACAAAAAAACTTATTAGGCTTGTGACCTTTCTTACTCGTGTTGTATATTTTTTTTGGTTAAAATAAATTATGTCAGAAAGGACACTTGTTATTACTGACTTATAAGTAATATTGGAGAAAAAAATACCAAGAAATGTCAGGCCACGCGTTACTTCTGATATTTAACTAAGGGCACAGACTCTCGTTAATTAAGTTGACCGTTCTGCTTGTTAATTATGTTATGTAAATTATTATGGTTTTTGTTACATAATATCAAAGTTTCAAGATTCTGGTCCCTTAAGAACCCTTATTACGTAACATATTGTCATGTTCGAGAGCTTTTGTTTTTGGTCCATGGAAAATGGATGGAATACTGATATCTTTAAATTGGTAGAAACCAGTTACTACATGTATGAGGACTGTCCTCATTATCAACATATCGAAATAACAACCCAATAATTTGTTTATTTCAGCCTTAACCTGACAAACTTGATAGTCATGTTATGATAATTACATAACGAAGGGGTATTTCCGAACATTAGAACATTCTCTAGCTATCTATATCCAGAAACATCAAACATAAATGACTTGCAGATTTCGACTTGCTATACATACTCAAAGACAATGTTTATCTAATCGTGTACTGTATTTGGCGGCCATTATCCACGGTTAAATTACATCAGTTTCTGGTAGTCCATTCGATAGAACATTTCAATGGCATGAGGCCGCTGATAGCAGTGAAGAGACATTCGGTAATATATTTAATTGCTGTGCAAATATGTACATATCCCAAAATCTGCTGCTCAGGGGCAGAGATAGCTATTAAAGTATATACCAACCACACGAGCATTTTAATTACAAATCAATCCATTTTTTATCTGCGGGTTGTGTCCTCGAGTAATGCATTTTCTCTGTGACCCATGTTATCTTGTTTCTTTCTTTGAAATGAAAAAAAGAAAGAAATGATAGGTCGTACTCCGTATGAAAAAAAAAATCTGAACTGCTTATCATGACATCATTTTCTGTCTTAAGCGGTGATAAATGATAAAAACTTTTGATAGGTCGTCTCGTTAAAAACATATATTTCACTTGTCCCGACGTTCATGCGGAGCTTTTAGGTTTTATTTCTGATCGAGGTTTTTATCAAAGAAAACAAATAACGCTTCATAGATTATAGGTCGTTTCTTGACCTTTGAACGATACGATGACCTTTGGTCAAGCGTAGGAAGTAGTACCATAGTTTACGGGACCCCGGAGAATTGAACGAGAGGATAATTATTGCGTTATCAGTATTTATAGGTATGGGGTATCATGCAATGATGAAACTTGTGCTTTTATACTTTAAATTGATTCCAAAATAGTATCCCAGAAATGAGTGAATCAATGGTCATCTATATGTTCCTTTTGTAATAAAGTAGAGACCACAGTATTTATTTATATGGTTATGATAATTGACCCAGATATATGAAATAATTTCCTTTATATTTAGAATGGTACTTCCTTGGTTTAACCTGGAAAGAGAAAGTTATGTGTATATATAGGTATTTGAAGGGGTATTTTATATCTCTTTTGTTTCATTCATATTTTAAAAACAGGAGAGAGAGAGAGAGAGAGAGAGAGAGAGAGAGAGAGAGAGAGAGAGAGTTTTCGTAATGTGTTTGATGTTATCTTGGATCATCCCTTACTCACATGATCCTGGCGTTCAAAATATAGTTTATCTATCTTTTTATCTGGAAATTAAAATGTACGTTCCGTTTTTCAACGGCGAAAGTTGTACATGTACATTTTTTCAGCAGAAAAGAGATCAATCAAGCACATATAAAAATAAATGTGTTAATTGTATACCTCCCCCTGAGACTGTTCGGTGCAGAACTTATGTACGACGATGTGTAAACAACAACAGATTTTAAATATATTTCAAATAAATTAAAACCATTTAAATAGTTGCGAGATTTATTTTCGCACTTATTGAAATATAGAAATCAGTTAACTCTGCCATCAGAAAATTAAAAAAGAAAATTGTGTCAAAAACTTTTTGAAAATCAATTTAATGACCAAATTAACATTTCTTATCGCTACCTGTATTTCCGGGTTGCGTGTGTTCAATAGCTTTTGAAGTCAATAAATATACGAATCCATTACCCAGCTGCGTGTGTTCATCATTTTGTTACATCTTCTCTTGATCAGTTATGTGATTACAATATTCTAGTATATTGCGTCGCTTTTTTAAACTTCGATTAGATTTTTTTTCTTTCAACTCTCGTGTAATTATATTTTCAATTAAATAAACAAACAAATCCAAAGTAAGAGGCCATTAGGCCCCATCGCTAAACCGGGTAACAGTTTTCGAGTGCATCTTTGTATCCTGTTCTAAAGAAGTTTCAACAAGATTATTTGTGCGCATTATGGTTGATGAAAAAGTATCGTTTTGGGGTTTTTTAATAATTATAAATGTCTTTTAAATTTTTTTCGGTGTATTACCGCTAGAAAACCCGTACGTTATTGATGAAAAAACCCATGTTGACACTAAATACAACGAAACTTAAATTTCAGTAAATATGATAAAAAGTGATTATATAGATACATGTATCAAAGCGTTTGATACATATTCATTAGTTAAGATAAAATAATTCAGCAACTAAAGCAACAATATTTGAAAAAATATATTTTTTTTTAATTTGTAAACTTCTGTTCAAGGCCAAAAAAAAAAAAAAAAAATAAAAAAATAAAAAAAATGAGTGAATCAAAATCATTTAATTTGTCCCTTTTATAATAAAGTAGAGATCATTGCAGGCATAGTCACTAAGTTTTTATTAAATCTTAGTACATGTACAATGACCTTGTAAGTAAAGCAGTCTGTACCTTAATCAAGAAATTTAATTAGATATTTCTTGTAGACGAATTGAATCTTGCGCTATTAAATCCGTTATAATGGACCCAGGTATATGAAATAACTACCAATTTGGAATGGTATTTCCAGGGTTTAATTAACCTATATAAAGAAAGTTGATCTTATGGTTGTTGACTTGGTATTTTTGTGATTCATTTGCTTTTTATTCATTCCCTCATTTAAAATTGCCAAACTAATTTCTCTTATTCAAAACAATACATCCGATGAGGCAAAATGCCAAATGGTTAAATTAGAATAGTTGTTTATTTGGTGTTTTAAAAAACGCAAAAAAAACCCAAACATACCCAATAAAATAGAAAGAATACTATGTCGCATTTATTCTGCATGTATTCTGTGGAAATTGTTGTTGTATTTGTAGTGTTATTGTCTTGGCAAAATAGAAGTATAAGAGCTCTCGGTTGTCAAGAATTTGAAGTTTACAGGCGACAACCAGACCAGACGGTTGTCGTAAAAAGGGTGACCTACAAACCCTTTTGAGTGTACGATCCAGGTTAGCTAAAAAAGGATATTAAGATAACGAGTCTCTTTTTTTGTTAAATTTATATAATTAATTGCAGGTTCTACCTCTTAAGTTTGCATCAGTTTGTTGTGCGAAAATACGTAGATGCACGAGTAATTTCTATTTAATACATAAAACGTAGGACAGCAACATTAACAATCGATTTTCTTTTAAGATTTCGATTTTCGTGTCGTTAAATATCTAATAATAGTAACTGATGGGACAATGTACACGAACTCTCATTTTTGAATAAAGTGTGATTTAAGTTGTTGAAATTTCTAGTTTGATTTTCTTAAATTGAATACATGTATATTTAACAGATCTACTTGTACAACATATCTGAATGACGTCATTTTCTGTGGTGGGGTGGGGGTAGACTGACGATTAAGCATAGTTTCTAAATATCATACATATAACTCTACCGTACTTTTCTGGCATCACTTTCAAATCAAGTTCAATTTTGCAAACGAAGTCTGATTTCGAGAGAGGGAGAAAAAAAGTTAGATAAATTTCCCTCGGGAAAGACAATTGATTACTTTCCAGACAAAATTAGTACAGGAGAGCAGTTAGAATCGATAGCGTACGGATTAGGTACACGATTTCTAGATCCGTCATTGCATTCAAAATAGAATCCTAATACCTTGCGTAGGTAAGAACAATTGGGTTGGACTGAGTAAGTTTATACAACAACGGATCGACTGATCGCTGCGTTGGTATTCATTAAAGCTGTCCAGGCAAAGCATCAATTGTAAACCTGAAGAAAACACTTGAATAAAAATAAAAATCGAATCCGACTTATCATCAATAAGCTCCATGAACGCAATCTGATTACTCCGGGATATCGAGGCTGTGACGTTAAGTGTCCGTTATATCAAGGAGTATCCGCTCTTTCCGTTCCTTCACCAATAACGCGATGCCTTGATCAATTCTCGTTTGATTAGGTGCATCAAATCATGCTGATCAAACCCAGAGTAGCTTCGTGATGTGCTTCCATGTCCAGTTTAAGCATGCACGCCTTTTTGCCAAGGACAAGCGTCCTTTCGATTTTAGATTCGAAATAAAAATTGCTGAAAAACGGGGTTGCCATTACAAAAGTTGTAATATTTCTATATATTTCCAAACGCTTACAGACTACGTATACGGAATTCAGCAACCTTTTCAGTTAACGTTGTAGTTTTGCACAAAATTTTCGAAATGCTAAAGAATTCATCAAGTTAGTCAATAGGGTAATAATTATTTTTTAATAATAAACAGATTGTATTAACTTTATTGTTTGTATATTACGTCAGGTTTTCAAATATAATACATCCTCCATGACATGACAGATAATTATGCCGCTGTTATGAATATAGAGTATGGTATTTTGGTCTTTGTAAATAGAACACTAGATGACTGTTGCCAACAGGGATTCATTATCCCAGCTTATATTCTGGTTTTCAAATTACGTTGGTCTCCTGCTATCGACAGAGAGAAAGAAGATGTACATTTGCATTACACTACTATCTCGAAAAAAAAGTCATTAACTGTTCTCGTTGTTTTAATATAACAATTAATAATATATTTTTTTTAACACTTATACAAGTCATTAAAATTTATTTTAAATTCCGTTTCTTACACGACGTGTAATAATTTGACCACAATCAATTACTTTCCTCGACGAAAATTACATAATTCGGACATTAAAATTCAGAAGAAATTGTATTATATCTGTTCTCATAAACTAGATAGACAAGACAGAGGTTTTGATTAAGTTATGATCGCGGACAAAGTATTACAGAATACAATTAGCAGACGGCAGAGAGGGACTTCGTCATATTACGTCAAAATGGCGTATGCTGCCAGAAAACGAATAGCAGACAGCGCTCTGGTTTCTGATGCTGATCTGACATGCGGCGTTAACTATGGAATTCTCTTGTATATGTCAACAAGAATTCCACGCATCCTGCCAGCAACAGGAAAGAAAAGAACCGCTTTCTGGGATGTATTCAGAAAACAACAAACAAGATGATAAAAAATAATTACACATTTTATTAAAACAGTCAACAGTTTGTACAAAACTTCCTTCATCTTTATTGCAAAGAAGTGTCAATCATTGTGAAAAAAAAATCGAATGCAAACAATCATTTTTTTTTCACTTTGTACCATGTTTCTTGCATAACATGCACGTGTATTTCAATAAAAAAAAATCAAGAGACATTATTTATAGTTTCTGAGGAGCAATATTGAACAAAACGGAGAAATGAAAGACAGCGTTTTTCCTATTATATAATAACAACACGACCCCGAGGTCATCAACAAAAAGTTATAACAAAAACGTTCAAGGCTGATTTCTGCCTGTCTGCTTTTCTCCTGCAATTTTACACATGATAACATTGAAGACACTGATTTCACAGGAGAGCTGATCCCCACAATACTCAAAGAATTTAAATCTTGTCCTTGTCACCTCACAAGCAATATTTCATGTACTTATTCTCTGGGGTTTTTTTTTTTTGCAAGCTTTATATTTATGCCTGGGTAAAGAGATAGAAGCCAGAAACGAGCTGGAATGAATAGAATCACAAAGATAAGTAACAATCGCTAATGAAAGAATGTTGTGGCCTGGCAAAACATGTACAGATGAATGGCCACATGCGATGTAAAAGTCTTTTATTTCTCTGAGAAAATCCTCATAACTATCAATGATGGAAGATGCATTGTCTCACATATAACAGTGTATACAGACAGACGTGGATTCTACTGGTAGAGTGTACCATGTCTTGGCCTCGTGTTGACAATGATAGAGCACTGATCTATCATAATGATCAAGTGACCTCAAAAACACCGACATCAGACCATTTACAGATAAAAAAGGGATAAACAGGTACATTACGTAATCAATCTTACTTTTCGTATCTTGACGCAACATAAACACAAGAATTGGAATTCTCATTGTCTTTGACATACAACAGGTTCTTTACATTAAAAAACATTTTTTTGCCATGGCATGGGAAATTTTCCAGTTGTCGTTTTAAACAAATTACACAGTTTAAAGCACCTTCACCCCATTGAAAAAGGCATCTCTTATCTGTTATGTCAAAAAGTTGACAATGTCGCACAAAAAAGGGTACATACATTTAATTTTCAAGTCCATGGCAGTAAACATGAATACCAAAAAAAGTCTTGACTAGTAAAGTATCAGATAATAAAAAAAATGTATCCCTAAAAGTACATCTCAATCATCACTATCAGAACTTCAGTCTTTAAACTTAAACTCAAGTCAGCTAGACCAAAGAATGTCATCAATATATTTATCTCTGGAGATATCAGAATAGATTGTCCCAAACTTATCTTATTCTTCATAAGGGTGCAAACCATCTTCATATTTATGAAGTCTGTCAACACTATGCAAGTGTTGTGGGTTATAGTCTAGCAGAGTTTGTCGAATTGCAATGTTTTTGATGAGAATCTTGTTGGTTTAAAAAACATTTGCTTATTATCTTGTATCATGGGAGTGGGACGTTTCTCACAATCTTATCACCTAGTCCACAATTTACACTTCTGGGTGAAAAAAAGCTAGATGTGTAATGATATCTACACCGACGTGTTCCCATTGTCTACTGGGCTGTGACAACAGTATCTCCCATTCAAATGTCGCCTGTTAGTTGTGTAGTGATAAATCTTCCATGCAATGAAAAAAAAAGGAATTTTTTAAATACAGGAAAAGCACCAAAAGCTTGAACCTCATTCCCACGTTCTTTCCCTTATGAACTTAATTAATCAACAAAACGGGGGCAACAACAAAAAAATTTAAGCTTGTTCAGTTATCATGTAAAAGGTTTGAAATCCCCAGAACAAAAAGCAATAGCAACTATTGTTTTGTGACCTAGCAAGTTGAATAATCATTACCATGTGACCCACATTTCTCTCTCTCTCTGTATAAGGCCTACTGTGAATTCTGTCCATAAAGCAGTGAAAAAAAAATTGAAAGCAAACATTCTATTCCCATGAGAAGCTCTTTGGGTTTAGTGTTCACTTTAAATTGCACATTGAAATCTATGCAGGAGTAGACAATAATCTCTGAAACTTTCATCACAAATACTAATCCAGTGCACTTGAAAATACACATTCCCTCAACTCAAGCATAAAAAATATATTCACGAAATAAATTAAATGGATATAAATGATTGACATATCTTCTGTACATCAAACACCGATATGTATAAATTTACAAATATTTTTCTCAAAATCTCACATTCAAATCTCTTGAGTAGACCTGCTTTCAACAAAAATTGGTTATCGAAAAGAAATGTATGATTGTACATGTATCAGAATTTACAATCTTTAAAATTTGTCATCAAATCAGAATTTTTTTAATCTATGCAACACAATGAAATGAAAAAGTCTGGTGATTGAAATACCACCCAAAATCTTTGAAAAATTTTGTATTCATAGAGTGTAGCTTTTGAAACTTATGAATCTGTTTGCATTGTGAATATAATTTATGCTGTATTGGATGAAGCTGTTTGTAATCTGAGCTGTGATTGGATGGTTCTGGATGGAGATGCAGCCTGCGTCATAGAAAGCAGCAGAATTTCTTCCATCCACCCTTTTTATGTTCCGCAGCAAGATCATCGGAACTCTTTGGTATGAAAGTCTCTGCTTTCTTTGAACTCTTTTTGGATTGGCGTGTTGACTTGTTCCTTTTTAAAGGGTCAGTTAATTTGAGAGCACAGAGAAGGGCAGTATCAAACACTTCCTTCAAGTTTTTCTGGGTGAGAGCTGAACACTCCATATAAGTTGCTCCTATGCTCTCAGCCATTTGCTGTGCCTCAGCGACTGGCACCGGCTCTTCCTTGTAGTGAGCCAGCTCAATCAACACTTTCACGTCATTTCGCAGATCACACTGTGTGCCGACTAGAACAATTGGAGCTTTGGGACAATGTTTGCGAATTTCTGGCACCCATTTCTCAGCCACATTGTGAAAGGAGGTGGGAGTCACAACACTGAAGCACAGGAGAAACACATCTGTCCCTGGATAGCACAGTGGTCTCAGGGAGTCAAAATCATCCTGTAATCATAAAAAAAATTATATGTAAAGGCATCTCTCTTTCTATATCCTTATTACACGAAAGAAATGTGTTATTCTGACCGATTTATTTCTCTCAAAATTTCCTTGTGTAAATAGAGCCCACTTCAGTCAAAGGTTTAGAGGAAGGCAAAACACTTTTCCATTGAAATATGAGGCTCAAAGCACAGTGTGAATATTTAAATAAGACATTTAATCTAAACCTTGAATACTCATGCTGAAATAAAGATGAATGAAGAAGTTTTCCCTGACGGATCACAGAGATATTCTGAAGGTTTTGATCACAGCCAGACAGGTGATTACCTCGGAACAAATTATTGTACAACCATATACCCCCAATAAAATTGTACTGCAATACCCTTAACTAATTTCTGAGATAGGGATCATCTAAAAGCATTAAAGAATTATATATGGATGTGCGAATGTAAAATAGTTGATTTTTAAGCAATCTTTTTTTCCGTCTTTCTCACTTTTATGGCACTATATTTAGATGTTTTCTCATGATAGAATTGTCACTTCTAAACACGTCAACATATAGACAACATCTATCTATTGCTGTGCACCTTAGCTGACTCACAGACCCAGCACCAGTCAACCTTTAACCTGTACAGTGATCAGTCACCTCGCGACCAGGTGATTTTCTAATAAAAACAATAATGATCATCAAAATCCATCATCTTTATCTACAGAAATTACCGTACTAGTGTTATTTTACAAGGACTCCTTTATCACCCGGAGAATCAATCAGAGGTTCAATAAATGTTTTTGAAAAAATGCCTCCAAATTCCCTAAAATCACCAGTGACGGATTTAAGAGAATTCTTTCATGTAGCGAAGGGGATGTTCAGTGGTTCTCGCCAGAAATAATAGCCGTGAACTCGGGGTTGATAATCTTGAAGAAATGTTAATTACACAAAAATTAGGAAGTTTCCAATAAAACTGACCATGTATGTAAATAGAGATAAATCACATTTTATGATCTATACAGAAATAACAGATATTACTATAGATGTATCAAAATATTCATTTGTCTAATGTATACACAAAGAAGATTCCTCATTCTGCTATAAATGACATCTTAAATGTCCCCCATGTTTTGCTATATCTCCATAAACATAGGGCGCAGTTATCAATAAATTTGTCCCCAAATGATTTGATAACCTGAACACACATTTATCATCAAAGCTTTGATTGCAAACACAATCAAAGGTGAATCATGTGATCTCGTAGGTAAAAACCGAGATTGGCGAACCGCGCATGTAAAATTACTGCTTACGTCCACAAAAAGCCATCACTGTATTATGCAATGGTGGAAATGACTGGTCTGAACTTTCTATTTAGGGACCTTATTGTCATAAAATGAATAATTGTCATGTCTGTTAAATGTTTTAGTCATTTTCCTAAAACAGTGTGGCTTTGAGACTGGGCCCTCGTACATTAAAATTATTCATAACTTGTGTTTAAGGGCCAGTAAAGAAAACAAGAAACCATCATAGGAGAAATAAACACAAAATTTACAAACATACTTCCTCTTTATATCCTTCGCGACCTCAAAAATACAAAATGATATTTAAACAACTGAATTATTCTAAATCCTTTTTCTTGTGTCATGTATAGCACACCAAGTTCAGGATGATCCATCTTTTTTTAAAGGTCAATTAAGCTGTTTCATTTACAGACAGTGATTAAAACAATTTCCTTAACATTTCACAGATACAATTTACTGTGCAGCACACACAGGTATAGAATTCTACTAAATACCACAAAACGCCAAAAAACTGCGGTAATGACGTATAAAGGTGAGATGAACACTGATGGAATCCGGAGCCTCTATAATTTGTTACGTGACTACATACAATAACGGGCTGGTACAAATTACTGCAAGAGAGAGCTGGGTTACAGGACAAGATGAAAAGAAGACGGGTGACAGCCACTGCACTTCGTGGCAGGCCTCCACCTAATGACCCCAAATTATCCCCCTAGTCTGGCGTGAACCATCCAACTATTTGGATTTGCATGTCCACAGGCTGTTAAAGCTCCCGTTAGTATCCCTCCCTGATAAAATACTCTAAAATTAGAGCCCGGTTTGAAAATTAATCAGAGAAGCATTGGCTCTAACACAGAGGTAGTTTTGTATATTTTTACCTACGTTGGGACCTCTCTGGGCTTATTCTTTTCACCTTAGCCCAGGTGTACAGACTAAGTTGATGGCAATCGTTTATCCTATGCAGGTCTGAATATTATGTAGATGTGTGCTCCATTTGTCACCTAGCACACATCTGTCTGTATGGGGAGAGCACACAGCGATAAGTGCTGGATTAGGCTGTTTGCTCTTCATTGTGTCCAGGCAGAAGACAATCAGCACAAATATTGGCTGACCTTAGACGACCCTTAAAAACCCCTAAAAGTGTCAGCCTTCCTCAGAAGACTTACAAGTGCAAAACATTTAAGACTAAAACAAAAAATATTAAACCCTAAATCAAGCCATGATTCATCTCTCTCTCTCTCTCTCTCTCTCTCTCTCTCTCTCTCTCAAAACTCTTATGATGACTGGAAACAGAGCCAAAAGAAACAGGCCTTTTGGAATTCCGAATGCTGAATAAACCATCAAAATTCTGATCAGGTAAAACACATTGCTTTGTTAATACATACCAAGCTTTAATTACCAACACTATTAGCATAAGATACTGAGTCACATATGACCCTTCCATAAGGAAATAAATCGCAACACCTTCCTTCCCAGATAACAGGTACAAGTCTTCTATTTGATCCATGAACAGTACACTGTTCATTAATTTTCATCTTACAAAAGAAGAAAAAAGAATACAATGGAGAACTTGTCAAGATTATATCAATCAGAAACAATTTTCTTTTTGCCTTAAACTACCATTGTACTGCTTTTTAATTTAACAATAATCCATATCTCAAAAGCATAAAATTTAAGGAAGATTCTATTAAGTCTTCTTGACCAATAAGAATCTTGGTTGTTAAATTGTTTTTAACTAGGAAGGGAAGTGCTGGAACATCAAGGAACAATTATGGATATGTCAGTCTATGCAGCAATAAAGTGAGGGCAGACTGTCAGATACAAGATAAAAGTGTGTGTTAGTTCCATGCTTTTATTCCATGTAATTGTAGGGTATGCTGGTAAATAAACACTTTTATTGCTGCATCGTAGCCAGGGGCATCCACAGCCCTGTCGCCTGGGCTCTCAGCTCAGGTCACTGAAAAGAAAGAGACCCCTCATTAACAAAATCGGACCCTGTACGGCCCATCGCTCGACAAAACATAGGTAATCACAGATTACAAAGCTCACCGAGACGAGACATCACCTTTATGAGGCATCACCATTATGAGACCACCTTTATCATATGATATGAAAATCATAGTTAATGATCTTGGATATTCATGGAAACTGTTTTGACACAATATCGTATATCATATGTTAAAAAAATTGTATGAAAATCATATGCTTATTTCATACTGTATTATAAGATACAATGTTTATCAATACAATAATATATAATACGATATTGCATCCTATGATACTTACAATATAGTATTATATAATACAATATAATACTGTTATAAAAAATTATGCAATAAAATATTGTAACATATAATATGACATTGTATCTTGCTATACATTATTGTATATGATCACATAATACAATATCATTATGCAATATATGATACAATATAGTATTACATGTTACAATATCATATCACATAAAACATCACAATATTGTAACATATGATATTATATTGTATAATATAGTATGATATTGTATTTTATGATATTGTATCATATTTGATACATAATATGATATTGTATCATATGATTTGATACAACATTGCATCATATCATATGATAAAATATCATGTGATATAGTAATATATTATATAATACAATATCATATTATACAATATCGTATCATATAATACAATATTATATATTACAATATCATATAATACAATTCATGTGATATAATAATATATTATATAAACAAAATATCATATTATACAATATCATATTATACGATATTATACGATATCGTATCATATGATACAATATTACATATTGCAATATCATATGAAACAATATCATGTGATAAAATATTAAATATATAATACAATATCATATTATACAATATTGTATCATAATACACAACACTATACATAACAATTACATGACACAATATCATATCATAATGTACAAAAAAATTGATACAATATCATATCGTATCATATAAACAATATAATATAATATTGTATCATATAAAACAATAGTGTATCATATCATATACATGTAATACTATATCATAGGAATCATGTTATATCATTTAACAACAAACACATCTATCAAGCAGGTTTAAGTGAGGTAGGAGATTTTTTTAGCATCCTTGATAATGGAGATCAGGCTCTGCATCTGAAGCTACCTCTGCGATTCATTTATATTATAGTTAAATCAACTGTGCAAGTTTGAAATAGTACTAATATCTATAAAACATTTGACCTGTTCCAAAAAACTAAACCTCATCCAGCATCCAAAACCTATAGCTCAGATTCAGCATTCAAGCCTGTCAGGTGCATCAGTATCATAAGATACATCATCCATGCAAGTTTGGTGAAGTTAGGACTAATAATAACTAAGATAAAATCACAGAGGGCACCTGCTCCAAAAACTTTAACCAGCTCTAAAAACCTTAACCTCCTCCAGCATCCGAAACCTATGGCTCAGATTCAGCATCAATGCCTGTCAGGTACATCAGTATCATAAGACGCACCATCCATGCAAGTTTGGTGAAGTTAGGACCAGTAATAACTAAGATATATTTTTTAGCATCCTTGATAATGGAGATCAGGCTCTGCATCTGAAGCTACCTCTGCCATTCATTTATATTAAAGTTAAATCAACTATGCAAGTTTGAAATAGTACTATTATCAATTAAACATGTGACCTGTTCCAAAAAACTAAACCTCATTCAGCATCCGAAACCAATGGCTCAGATTCAGCATCAGGTGCATCAGTATCATAAGATGCACCATCCATGCAAGTTTGGTCAAGTTAGGACCAGTAATAACTAAGATATAATCATCAGAGGGCACCTGCTCCAAAAACTTTAACCAGCTCTAAAAACCTTAACCTCCTTCAGCATCCGAAACCTATGGCTCAGATTCAGCATTCATGCCTGTCATGTGCATCAGTATCATAAGACGCACCATCCATGCAAGTTTGGTGAAGTTAGGACTAGTAATAACTAAGATAAAATCATCAGAGGGCACCTGCTCCAAAAACCTTAACCTCCTCCA
>WFKH01006014.1:45203037-45229822 GCA_016163765.1 Magallana hongkongensis
TCAGAGGGCACCTGCTCTAAAAACTTTAACCAGCTCTAAAAACCTTAACCTCCTCCAGCATCCGAAACCTATGGCTCAGATTCAGCATTTAAGCCTGTCATGTGCATCAGTATCATAAGACGCACCATCCATGCAAGTTTAGTGAAGTTAGGACCAGTAAAAACTAAGATATTATCATCAAAGGGCACCTGCTCCAAAAACTTTAACCAGCTCTAAAAACCTTAACCTCCTTCAGCATCCGAAACCTATGGCTCAGATTCAGCATTCAAGCCTGTCTGGTGCATCAGTATCATAAGATGCATCATCCATGCAAGTTTGGTGAACTTAGGACCAGTAATAACTTAGAAATTGCTATCAAAGGGCACCTGCACCAAAAACTTTAACCTGCTCCAAAAACCTTAACCTCCTCCAGCATCTGAAACTCATGACCCAGATTCAGCATCCAAGTCTTTCAAGTCCATAAGTAGGTCCAGATGCATCATCCATGCAAGTTTGGTGAAGATAGGACTAGTAATTACTTAGATACAGGACCTGCAACAAAAACTTTAACCAGGTCCGGACGCCGACGCCGACGCCGACGCCGACGCCGACGCCGACGCCGGGGGTATAGCATAAGCTCCCCCCGACTTCGTCTCGGTGAGCTAAAAAGCCAGCAATATACACAAATACCGAGAAGATGCAAAGTAGTTGTAGTCTCTGATCATAAAAGTGATGAAAAAAGATTTGAAAAGATTGAAGGAATTAACACGCCCAGATGTTAAGACTTGTTGGAGTGACTCACAGCTATTCAAAACACCATTTGAACTGACCATAAACAAGAGTTTTATAAGAAGGGATTTACAACCCTGGTACTACCATTCCTCAACCATTGTGTATAAGCCACAAACCACGGTCCATTATCATCTTATTCTTAATGTATTTTAAGTTTGGTTATATAGGTACAAATCAAATTAGGTTAATACCATACTTCAAACTGGGTGGGTTCAATCGGCTAAATCGAGCCATGCAGCCATCGAGTTATAGCCAGCAAACCAATTTATCAGTCTAAGTATTATACTAGAATTCATATGTACTCTAACACTTGGGACAGTCAGTCTAATAAAAGCAAAATATTGCAGTCATCTTCATTAAACATTGATTACTGAGAGATAATTACAAATGAAGTCTCTAATTCTTAGCAGCGGAAAAACATGACAACTGATTGACTGAATAAACACTGTAGGCTGTATTCTGATTTACATAGCTACAACAATATAGCTAGATTACAGGGTAGATAGCGAGAGAAAATCTTTGCCGATCTCCAACACTGTTTGACTTTTTCCACTCTGGAGAGACACAAGGCATTATAGGATATATTTACTGTAACAATGTAGATCTTGATCGCTAATTCAAATTAAGGGACCACATTTGTACATGGCATGGTTTTGATTCTTTATAAGTATGTCATTGACTAAAATGTGAACAAATTCTCTTCTCTGCACAGAAAAAAAACAATAAAAAAACAAGATTAAAAATGCATTAAAAGTTCAAATTGAAATCATTCTGCATGTCAAAGTGTAGAGTGTACTTCAGGGTTCCGAGTCCTAAAAAGTCTTTAAAAGTTGGTACAAATACTTAGAGGGGTTTATTAAAAGTTTAATCGGACTTACGAAGCCCTTCAGAAGTGTACTTAATCTGGTCGTACACGAGTCTGGTGCTACAGATTGGCAGAGTACCAGAGCCAAACCACCAAGCTAGACGTGCACGTGTGCGTTTCTGCATGTACAGCAATCAAGTTCAATAATAGGTATATAATTATGCACTGTATTTGTTTTTGCACATTTAGAGCACTGACTATTTCCCTCTCAGATGTGATACATGCATAAATTGCTGACTCTATACATTGCAGAATTCTTGGATTGGAAGTTTGAAAAATTAGTTTCCAGTTCAATTTATTTTTAACCCTGATGGTTTATTGAAATCATTTGAGAGTCGAGGATTGTGATAATCCTTCAGTCATGAGTTCTGGGTTGATAGAGGGAGTTTGATGTTTTCAAGAAGCCCGCTTCTTCCAATCTAAACACCTGCCTGTTTGCCTTCCTGTGCTGGGGTATCTTTCCTAATCATGTTTCCGTAGATGAATCACAAACTTTATGTTCTATCATTTGATAAATATTTTTAGCTAGATTTCTGTGGTATTTATGAGATATAATTGACCTATTTTGAAGCGGGAGAAAGAATTTTATGATACTGAATCTTGAAAACCACTTCTTGATTCTTGAAGTATTGATGTGATATATACCAGTCGAACAATCATAACGTTTCTGAAGATCGAAACAAGCATGCCAGGTCTAATTGGTCAAATTTAAAAATACACCAAAGGATATTGATAAAATCACTTTACATTACATAATTTAAAATACAAAGAAAGTACTGGTCTATATTTATTTCGATGGAATAATTCACAACTAAACACAATGCAGAGAGCAAGGACAAAACTTTTCTGAACAATTTCATTTCAAAAAGCTTTTCAGACAGAGGAAATTAAAAAAATATTAAAGGTGTTTGAATTAAATCGTCTAGACCATTGACAATTTCCAGAGGAATTCTGGGTGATTTTAGGTCATGTACTTGCTGTGTGAGTCACCAATAGAACCACTTGGTCGTCCCTTGCAACTCATTATTTTCTCTGTGACCAATTCAAAATTTTAATCCAAATCAAATCATTTTTTCCAATCTAGCAGAAGAATAGAAACTTTAAATAAAGCAAATCTCCAATTTTCTTTTCAATTGAGGAAATTCCACCAGGTAACCATGGCAGAATGGTTATAAGCTTAAAGAAATAAAAATGCCATTTTCATTTTTCAATTGGGAGAAAAAAATGTGGGCCAACAAAAGGCCAATGAATTTCACTCGTTAAGTGGAATAAGAATTGGTAATTATATTTCTTTTAAAATTCAGTCTCACAAATCCTGGTCCCTTTTAATTTTCTACACTATCTACAAAAATGTCCAATTAAATATTCATCATTGTACCAGTGCTTCGCAGGTCTAGCATGCACTCTTGACTTTGGCCCCAGCACCTAAAGGAGTAAAAACATTCAAATTCCTCCGAATTCCTGCATAAAATATACCAGACCTGGACAAATTTATTTGTCTAGCATTGTTATATTTCACCTCAGGGCTTCTCTTGCAAGCTACCTGAATTGTACCTAATCAGCTCATTGAATTTCCCTCTCTATCTTTCCTTTCTTTCTCTCTCTTTTTTTTTTTATACATCTGAACTTCTGTAGGCTGTTTTTCTATCTCATGTATAGAGATGTACCATTAACATTGGGGTGCTAAAATAGCACTGTCCACTTTTATAGTGGTGAAGATTTAATGAGAGCACGTAAATATGTGTGACCATTAGTGTTAAAATGCCCATCTTATCAGATTGATTTTGTAAACAAGACTTGTCAATTGCTTCTGTGTCCTTCGGGGGCTATCATAGATCACAGAAACACTTCTCTCAAACATTACAGATTCCAACCTATTCAATTTTTCATGCTTCAAGAATTAACATGAAAATTTTTTTCTGAAACTATTTATATCTATCTCTGTAATAGCTGATATCAATGAATTCATAAAAGAGAAGTTAATGAGAAATTCTGGGGGGAGAGAGGAAATGTCCCTGGTAACAGATAAAGGGGAGATAATTCCTACCTGTCCTGCTGTGTCACACAGCTGTAAATGGACTGGGGTCTGATCCACCTTCACTTCAACTGAAAACAAGAGAAATTCTTTAAAAAACTTGTATACAATTAACAGTACAGCTATTCAAAAAAGAAAAAAAAAACAATCTTAATGTTCATTTACATGTTATATAATTGATATGATGAAACACGCTCTAATTTTGTTCTCTCTCTCATTAACAAGTCTTCTTATAATTGCATTGTAAAAAAAAAAAGTTTGTTTTCATTCTCGACCAACATATTTATACATAAATACTGAAATGTCAGTTCCTATGATTCACTCTCCAGACATGTCGGACTGGATATTTTGGAATATTGGTCAGAGATGTTACACTTGTAATACACAGGGGTCTGTTGTGTTTAGGGTCCCCCTTTCCCCTATGATTCATGCCCACAAGATTAACTTTGCATAAGACCCTCAGGTAGGCTTTCTTAATCAGAGACGTTAATACATGTTTAATACACTACGTAGTGATCCTTACATCACTCAAGCACCTACAGTGTTGAGGGACTTTTCTTTTTTTTCACCTACCAGGTATGCATAAAGGTTTGCGACATACTGTGGTGTAATGGATAGCAAAAAGGTCATGCTCTGGTCACTTATGCAATTAAGAGCAATGCAATAATCGGACTGACAGTCAGAGTGGTGGAGTGTGTACTTATTGTTCCCCTGTGGTCATAATAATTTACACCAGATCCATCATCAGTCGAGTCATAAACCTTCATCATTATCTACAAAACACCGCATTTGTTAATGTGTTTTTCCCTCGATTTTTACCTTGCAATCATGGTTAGTGAGAAATTTAAAAAAACAAGGATTACTAGCTAATTTTTTGTCAACCATAAGTTAAAACCCCACATTTTAAAAAAAAGTGCACATAGATCTACATATTAAAGAGAAGTATAAAAGCTTCAAAAGGTAATGATATTTGGGGAGAGATTTAGTGAAGATTTTTCTGGGGGTTCATTATTTGGCCCATTGAGGCATCGAAGTATGAACTCAGACTGTTTTTTATTGTATGCTCCTTCCTTTGAAATCTAACACCCCTCATACAAGTATAAGTATTCATCAAATCTCTCATTCATATAACAGGTTTTAACATTGAAACGTGTTAAAATCCCTTCACAATTCACACAAATTGTCAACTGAAGAAGAAAATACAACAGGGATATGTTTTTTACTGTCCTCAAAGAGCAGTAATAAATTTTCATAATAATGATTGGATGTATAAAAACCTACAAAAAACTGCTTTCTCTTTTTATTATATTTAAGTAAATCATCAATACACATCAAAGTATTTTGTGTTATGTCTACTATTTTGCCAATTTTTCTCAATGCACTTTTAAATTTGCCTTTCATCTTTTAAAATATCCCCATTTAAACAATCTATTTCTTAGTTTAATCCCCTAAATCTTCCTCATGTTTCAAAATACAGAAAAAGGAAAAAACTTCATTAGCATTTCGAACCTTTACAGTTCTGCAGTTAAGTCTGCGGAAAAGAGTGTTTACGCAAGAAAATAGCGCATACATGCAAGATTTCTCAGTACAAGGGCGAGACTTAAGATTGCAGCATTAAAATAATCAATCAAACAATAAAACTTCAAGGTTTAATCAGTTGGCTGAACTATTTTTGATTTTTATGTGAATTTGATGCTCGGGGCATTGTCTTCCATTTTTCTGCTTAATTAAATCTGTTAACAGTCCTCACGGTTTATGCATAAAAATAAGGGTCATTGATATTCAAAAGAAATCAGCACCTCTGATCGGCTGACATAGACTACTCAATACCTCCTAATCAGCATGATTAATTAATAATTATTGCCTCTGACATCTGGCTGAGTGAATTATTTGACAAAGCTATAAGAACAAATAGTTTAGTTCCTCCTGTTGAATTTTTCCATAACCCCTAAATCTTTTATGAAAGTGACACCTGAATAGGAATTTTTTTGTCTGCTTTTCACACAGGGGCCTGATTCAATTGTTTTAACCAAAAAAATGTCAACAGTTTACATCTATATTGATCTTTATCTATGAAATCTTTAAAAATGCTTTTCACTACACCTGCCAATCAAAAATGTGTCATAAGGTTTTTCATTTATTAAGTTATGTTAATTGACCTAAATTTTATCAAGAATGTGAGCTTTAAAAGCCCTGGACAAGGAAAATTGAAGAACAGGATCTCATATACACATTGTCAAAAAGTTATTATGGCATATCTTATGTATGCCAGGGAGAACATAAATAACCAAATTACAACAGTATTAGTGATATCATATCACTTTACATGTCTAAAGTATCACCCCCAATGTCAAATATCAACTCCATGTGTGGATTGTGTATCCAATACCAGGTGATACCAGAAACCCAAGAATTTGGCATATTTCATCAATTTGATACCAGTCCAGACCCAATAATGAAAGCTGTGATAATTTAGGTGGGGTTAAAAAAAATTCCAGAAAGCATATCGTTGCAATTAATTAATCTCTCTCTCCTTACGTCTTCTCTCTCTCTCTCTCTCTCTCTCTCTCTCTCTCTCTCTCTCCTTACCCGAGAAGTTGTCAAAGGCAGTGGGGGTGTATTCGGTGGGGTACCCGTTCGTGGTGTAGCTGACCACAAGGCTAGTTTTCCCCACAGCCCCATCCCCCACCAATACACACTTGACCCTAACCGCTTGCGAGTCCTCAGTACATTGCGTAGGTAAAAGATTAATGGTATGGTCCATCATTGATTGGGGAGGCATGATCACAAATTCAGACTAATAAATCACTGCTGGTAGCACTGTCAACTTCATGCCAACTCCAAAAACGAATATACAATTTTTCTTCTCTTCAGAATTTTTCACTTCCTGCAAACTCATTTAGCTGATGCATATTCTTAGAGATAAAATTAATACAGTCAAAATTTTGATTGCGGTCAATACACATCCGCTCTGGAGACCTGCTCGTGTCTGTCTGTTGATTCTATGTATATCGCGTTATGAATCACCAGCCTGACTCGCAGCGATTGGATGATCCCGTGTGACGTAGGACTTCTGACTAATAATCTCATTCACATTTTCACCTGCGCGATCGCGGTTCACGCTTTGATGTTTACCTTTGGAGACATATTCGAATACTTGCAAATGAGGACAGATTCAAATGCATGTATTTTTTTTAAATGTGATCAATATTTGCTTGCAATTCAAAGTTTATTAACTTCCAATATCTGGGAATTAAATAATGCATTTGAATACGTATATACATCTGCACATGTATACCTGTGATCGGAAATTACCGGTAACATGCCCCAGTCAAGAGTAGCATGCATTTAAAAATGTGGAAGAATTAAAACATATATATGTAAATCAATTTAAATGCGCATAAAATGTTAAACCTCAAAAAACTTTTATATCATGTTATTTTGATAATAAGCAACAGATTCTTGCTGTATATTTATATCGTGACAAGAAAAATAATGCACCTTTTTTTCTTTTCAAATACCTCGGTGCTGCCTTTTTTGTTTTTGCTGAATTGATATATTGCTGGTACATGTAAAATGTGTGCATTAAGAAACAAAAAGGGGCAGGCAAGTCTTGCAGCATTTTGTTTTATTCAGCTAGTTTTATTGAATGAAATTCGAAAACATTTTTTTTTCAAATGAATAAAATTTGACTTGCCAGTAGAATTTAGGGGAAAAAAATTGTCGCCGAGATTGATTCGGACTCTGAAACAATCTGAATTAATTAGGTGCAATATCAAGAGATCAATGCATGTCCGTGTATAAACTAACTTTATTCATTAAAACCCCTTATTCTTCAATACAAAATGTTGTGAATGTTGATCCAGTTGGACTACCAAGTATTTATTAATCAGCCGATTAATGTTATTTAATAATGGATAAAAAGAAGCATTTTGATTGCCAAAAAAGTTAAGTCCCGTGTAAATCATACTTATTTTAAAGTAATTATTGATAACGGATGACATAAATTTAGGAACTTTTATCGATAACCCCCCCCCCCCCCCAAATATTTGATTGAATAATTTTTTTCATCTGACATTGATCTTTCGATTTCACACCTAAATAAAATACTGAAGATGCTTGGATTCGCCCAGGAATACCTCTTCAGATTGATCCCCGAAACTTTTTCATTCTTCTGCAAAAAGGAAAGAAAAAGCCAATCCAATGAATTGGTAATGAACATTCCCCCTTTCTTAAAAAATTAAACAAAAATCGCATATTCTGCTTAGCCTTAGTGGATAATCTTGTTTTTCTTTCCTGTTATAACATCAAGGTTATGCCTATCGTCAACGCATTACGAGTTCAACAGTGTCGTTTGCAGATTAAGTTTAATCCTTACAATATCTATTATCCCCAATTGTTTTCTGAGCGATTTCTACGTAACACCTAAGCCCTAAAAAAACTACCTCCACGAAAGAACAGAATACTCGGATCGAGGAAACAAGAAATCCTCTGTAAATAAACACAATTACGGATAAGAAATTCTAATGCTAACAAAAATTTCGAAAGAACTTGGTAAATGTCTTAATGAATACGAAATCTTTCGGATTAGGAACATTCCGTGGCGACTTATCTACGGATAAACGTGAAAAGGCAAATAATGTCTCTGTCACTCGCCGCTTTATTAATAATGCTTGCTGGTGTGGGATTAACACATTTTGTCACTTAATGGCGGGTGATATATCAAATGTTATCTTTTTTGGCGTTGGTCAAGCAAACATCAATAAAAGCCAATTTTATAGTCCAAGCAGTATTCTCGAAATGCCAGCGTGTCATATAAATATTTTATCCGGAATTCTCTATACATGTATATCTTTTAGGGTTTTCCTTTTCTTAATTAGTCTCAATTTTTTTCCATTGATCTTTCCCAAGAATGAATTAAATTTTAATTTATGAGACATTAATTAATTCTAATACTTAACACCAAATTAACATATATTTTGACCTTCATGTTCGAATAAGTTGGTTGGGAAGGGGTGTCTGTTTCGTTGGAAGAGTTGCGATTAAATACAGATTATAGAATTTTATTCTCAATACCAACAGCAAAAAGACAAATTCTTAAGTATATATTCCAAGGTTATTTTGATTATGCAAAATATTTTATTTACGAGGCGGCACACAATAAATATTTTTCCCCCTAAAAAATGCATCCTTCTTTTTACGCCAATAATAGCGCGTAATACGGACGTAAGGTTATCTTTTTCCTCTTCAAACGTATCGGATGTTGAAAGCAAGAAGACAGTGCATAAGATCAGCCCGAAGATTCTCGGCGTGTGAAACACACTCTGCCCCATCCTTATTTGTGGAATTTACCAAAAATTTTTTTTTTAAATAATACACGAATAGTATCGACCAAACTGGGGCCTGTTTGTCAACAATGGCTCCTTTCAACAGATTTAAAGTGCATTCTATTTGTATAATCTTCAGATTCATTGTTCTATATATATAAAGATCTGTAGTATCCATTTCATAGGTACATGTTTTCCCTGCCCACCTAAATATATAAGTTACTCAATAAACAAATGGATTAGAAGTAATCACACGTTAATTAAACTCTTACGATAACACCTCTTTTTTGATGATATCTCCTCCTATAGAAGAACTGTCACATTTACTGGATAATGTAAAACAAAATTGCAATAAAAACCCCAAAATTTTTTTCATTATAGCAGAAAGTTCTGTATAATAAAAGAAGATTAATTTTGGCAAAGTCGCGTACCAATGCACGCATGTATGTCCCAAATGTAACGTCGTGTTGCATCATATTGTATCATTCACGATCCTCTGAATACGCTATTTTCATGCTTTAGTTATATTTAGCAGCTTAATCTTAAATAATCGCACAAGAGATTGTGCAAAAGGGGCGGTTAAATATGAACAGTACTTGTAGATACTACACAGCATCTTACAAAATAACGTGCTAACTTCTATGCTAAGGTTCAGCGGTTCCCTTGCGTATATATACTCACGCACAACAGTAAGACCTTGACATCAGATTTTCGCCACACCCTTATCAAAGAGCCTTTGATCTTTGTTTGAACACATTTTATATAGATTTATCAGAATGCACGTCTATTTATTTCAAAGGATAAGGTTTTGTAGAGATTGCAAAATTTGGAACCCTATTGCATGAAAAAGATCCCAAACAATCGATCTGTGATATAGAGTACCTCAAAGCTCTACGTACGGGTTAAACGGTTTAAATTAAAAACTATATAACATGCATCTCTGTGAAACAAAGTCCATAAAATCGCTATTACAGCGTTTTTAGTTATTGTTGTTTTTTTTAACTAGGACTCTCCGTGATTCACCCTACCCCTACCCTCCGTTTCTTACAGAAAGGAGCTAAAGGTTTATCTATAACACCATAAACTGCATGTAGCTTCCACTTCCTCTTACAATTTTAAAGCTTATATGCAGACATCCTGATATGTAGCCCAACCGTGTCAGGACCAGAGGTTTCATACATTCTGTTTCTCATTCAGAAAAAAAAGGACATCCATCGAGTCGCCACTCTCTTCAATCCTTTTTATAAGGAGTAGGCCTAACTCAGAAAAGCCTCTAGTTTACACTGAGTAACGCGTCATGTTGTAGTATAACCCAGTAAATTCAAAAACTAATGCGACATGACATACGAATATTGGTCCGGAAACAAATGAAACACAAAACAAATCTTACACAATTAAAGCTAGAATAAAGTAAAAAGTTGATTTAAAATGGAAATTTTGTATATATTTAGCGTCATAAATATATATACAAATACTTCAGTATTCGATTTTAAAGATAGAAAAATTAATGTACAATTGTAAATGAGGCGATTGTATTGTAGACCGCCGTGTCAAATTAAAAGGCCCAGAGGCTTAAATTGGGGTCAAAATAAAAAGGCACCATAATCAAAAACTATTCTTTCTTACAATACAAAGAATGCTTTTTAGTATTGAATCATGTGAAGTGTCAAAAAGCTCTCATGACTACAGTTTTAATGCATACAAATATTTATTCAAATTCAATAAAAACCAGTTAGTCATTCCCGTACACGACTTTCTACATTGCTAAACAGTATTAAGAAGTCTCATAAAACACTAACGCAATTATGTTATTTTTCAATTAAGAAGTTAAATATAAAATCCTGCACACCGGCTTAAAAATCATTAACTTGGCAAAATAGGGCTACAGGCGAGGTATTAGAAAAAGCAAAACTCGAACGTGGAAATATTTATTTTTAACACTTGGGGGTCAATTAAGAATAATCATAAGGCGCTAACCAATTGAAGCACTGCTGTTCTGGCACGCATTTGAACCATAATTCTATCGTTGCGAGGGGGGAAGCGGCGTTCAATGGCTGAAATTGTTGTGGTCTGTGTATTAAACACACTAATAAGATAGTGGGATAACGAAGGATCACATTTCACATTAAAGTACACAAAGTCTCCGTGCTACCAGACTGTGAAAAACAAGACATTTTCTTCCGTCAACGGTAATGAATTCATAACACCAGTTCGAGCGAACAGCGCTACCTCTCAGTTGATGTGATGTATTCAATATATAAAATTTCAAAACCAACAAATGACCAAGTACACAAAATTTCAACAACAAAACTGAATTTGATAGTTTTTAAAATTTAAAGAACACAAAGAGTTACTTATAGTAGCACTTTTAAAATGTAATAATCATAAATTTTTTGGCTGTACTTATATTTTAGATTCCTTCAAATCACGAGGCTTAAACAATGGTATATAATGTATCAAAACGTCTGATAAAGTTAAGACTTACATAATGCATTTATATTTTAGCAATATAAAAAATATGCTTTTATCATCAAGGAAAAAGAAAATAAAGGCACTTTAATTGAGGATGTCGTACACACTAATAATCTAATGAGTTAGAAGTCAACATCAGTTAGCATAGCTTTCTGTCATTACTTTCATTACATATGCTGTACAATACATGTATATTAGCTTTAAAATTTCGATCAACTTTATGACAACTGTGCATTTTTTCTGATCCACCCCGACCAGTGAATAAAAATTTCATATTCCAACTAAGAATTCCATATTTGGTAATTTTATTTTTAATCTGTTTTTTTTTTTTTTTAAATCTCCATAGTTAGAGTTATGCTCAATTATAGCTATCAAAATTATTTACAGCAAGAGTGAATTGTGCAAATTTTATCAATCATACAATATTTGTAATTTAGGTGAACAAAATTGATGAGATTCACTCAATCAAGTTAAGGTATTCAAATAATTAAAAATGCTGAAATATGTAAAAATTTACAACTATGTTTTTTTTTATTATTGCAAATTAAATGATATAGTCTTTGGCGTCATTTCTTTTGTAATGTTAACATTTTTTTTTAAATGCTAAAAATTAAAAAAAAAAAAAATGCCATTACTAGTGTAAATTGTTCACAGAATAGCTCGCATGTCTAGCTTCATATTATGCACTGTGTACATGCAAAACTCGCAAACATGGCAAAGTATCTTAACAACTGGACTCAATACAATATTCCAAGTGAATGAGTCAAGGTAACCAAATACAATGAGGCATTGTCGAAAGTTATAAAAAGCAATGCTAATGGTTAAAGAAAAATCCTATGACCACGGGGAAAATACCTTGGTCTCTACCGTATTAGAATGCTTTAGCAAGAATTCTCACCCATAAACCGGGGTTATTATACAATTATCCTTAAAGCATGGTTTTTGACTTTCTAAGAGGTCAACCCAGCCTGGCCTTTAATAATTAAACTCTGACTCGCAAAACCTTTGGTCCATTAAAATCTATGTACAAACGAGCCTTCAATTATCAAAAAATAATATTCTTGTCCTCGTAATAAAATTGGGTGAGAATTTTCCCATGACATTCCCAACGATATATTCCAAACGACATACACACAACAACGGAATCTCGTGTATTCCGCGTCACCAGAAGATTCCCAATTAGCAAAAAATCGCGTCATTTACCAGGAAAACCCCTCTTGGTAACTAAATCGGGGGTATCAAAACATAATAAGCAATGCCTGTTGACGACAAACTTTGCCAGCACACACATTCAGTATGTCATGGCTTTCTCGTTTGTCGTCTAGGTAGAACATCCGGCAAAAGTGCTGGATACTCATTTACTGCTATCCCGCGCTTGACCCCTTCTCCCATTTAAGCAAAAGTAAGAGTTGAAAGAGCTTTTAAAAGAAACGGTACTTGGTGGCGATGGATCTCGCGAAGACCCCCACCAGACCTCCGGGGAACCAGCAGGTGCCCGCGAGCAACAAGAGGGGAGGGCAATTTGTTGCACAAATATAAGAATTTAATATCGACCTCCGCTTGTATTCGTCACATGGTCGTTCAAATTGTATCGTCTTCTTTATTGACAAAACCGCAAGCAGACGTCAACTCACCACGAGATTCGTACGTAATGACAGGATGGAATAAGAAAATTGAAATTTGTTAGCTGTTTCAATGAAAGATCAATTTTCAGTTTTTAAAAAAAATTACTGGTTTAATATATCAATAATACGTCCTGGTAATAATTGTTATCGACCGACCGAGATCCCTTAGTTAACCATGAATCACCAACACACGGTGTTAAGGACCGCACAAAATCTTACAAGAGACGAGACGGCCAAGAAATGTCGCAGGGGAAATATTGTCGTTTATTGACCGACCTTATACTTCTTTCAATACCTGTTTTGGTTAAATTTTCCTGTTTTTATTGTCCTTTCGGTTTTTTTTGGCAGTCTTCAAAAAAAAAGTACGACAGGAAAGCTTCCGCAATATTTGGGTTGAAGTCGCTCGCGTTCTGTCAACGTTGCGCAATTCGCTCTTACCTCTGTGCATAACAATCAAGACTCAAACTGTATTGCATACCCACCGATGTTCATACTGATTCCTTACATGATGATAGCGAACCCGAAAATACAACGATTTTGGTCGAACAATTATAATTAAACAAGACATGAATGAATCAATGTTTTAGAACCGAAATGAAAAACCGTGATGTTCATATATTGAACATCAATTCACTTAATTCATTACAAGTAGCAAGTCTTCCTCGAAAATGCCAAAACGGGGTACTCATTTTTACTCATATCAGTGAATGTTGTACACAAATACATATCTTTACCAGGTTAATGGCAGGAAACAGTGGCATCGGCCAACCTGTTTCCACATCATCTAGATTATTTGTCTATTTGCTCTTGTGCGTATGCACAAACAAAAAACAGTTGGCCATTATCAAGCAAGACTTAAGATTTTTGACAAATTTGGATACGAAATTGTCGCTATATTAGTTATGTGAATTGGTATTCTTTACCATTGCAAGTGTTTCATCCGGACACCTGTTTCTTTCTCAACAACTTAACAGATCAAGGAAAAGTTTTAAACAACTGACTCGATGAATGTCTTACGAATTATTACAAAAGTGCATAATAGGGAGGAAATCTTAGAATGTCAGAATTGTGATTTCTATGCCTCTGTTGCTATTTGTCACTGTTAAACAAATACTACATTTCATTCAAAGTTCCCGACTTTGTCCACAAAATAAGGGAGTATCAAAAAAGAAACAATATTATGGCTAGTTTGAAACAGGCATACGATACAAGGTCCAGTATTTTGGGTACAAGGTCTAGTAAAAGAAGCCGTCCACACAACTTACGAAGTCGTCTGCAACACCTTGGTAAGCAACGAACAAGAACCGGTCGCCATATCAAAGGAAGAAGTAGATTTATTTTCTTGCAGCGTGGGTTTGCAGCTCGATTATAAATTTATCTGAACTTGAAGGAGCGATAAATTTGGTGGAACGAAAGGGGAGATAAATCAGACGACACCACCTAGCTTCCGGTCCGCGCAGACGACCGGGAAAAGACTCTGGGAGGAGCCACCGGAAATTTGCTTGAAAAAGAAACACGAGCTAATCAACTTTTTCAACAAAAATACGGAAGGCTTGCTCGCCGTCCAAACATCGGGTAATGGTGTTTTCTGAGTGTCACTCTACAAGATTCCTGAGAAGTGTAGGTGAGGGGGACATGCACCGATATTTGCTCTGCTATTACAATGAAAACAGATAAACAAATTGACAAAGCGGTTCAACCGATAAAAGTACATTGCACTTGCTGAATGTCCTAGTCTTCGTGGCGTTGCTTCGAGTATCATCGCTATTGTGTGAGGTAACATGAAGACCTGGTGACTTTGTTTGCCGAACTTGATGTAAATATCAACAGACGCTTGTTACCGTGTACAGTTACCGTTTCTCTCGTGACATCTTCATCCAGAGAAGTGACTTTTTTCTCTAAGACGACAATCCATTTGTTCTAAAATTAGCGATTAATTACAATGTCCTCTCGTTTTCACGAAGAATGAGAATTCTGTATCGTTTATAAAATTTTTACAAATATTTGCAATGAACACAATGTAATATGCGCTGTTTTGCTTTTTTAAAAATAAAAAAAAACACATTATGACGCAATTCGAGGTGTTCTTTGCACATCATCAACTGTTAACCGCCTACACCCCCCCAAAAAATTATTTAATCGTTTAAAGGTATAAGCAATTCTATGTTAATGAACTGTTGTGGCTACATGTACACGGGTAGAATAACCCGAATACGTCAAAACAGGAAATGCAATGATCGCTTGTAAAAACTTTGTGAAAGGATCACTCCACTCCCACTCGTACATGTAAAATACAAGAAACTCCCTTGCATGGTTATGCTATCAAAGTTAGATTTTCATCTCAGCTTCACCACCCATTTAATAAGTTTGGAAACATGAACATTTCAAGGTTGTTTAAAAGATAAAGATTTCCTGCTTAAACCCCGGGTACAATATGAAAACGTCTTTTATAACATCCATAAGGGTCCACACCGAGATTTATTAATGAATAATATTAACTTTACCTCCCAGAAAGATGGATCTTGTCGAAACCCTACAAGAGCAATACTGTCTTATATCAACTTACTTCAACCAATAGCACATCGTAATTCATTTCTACTTCATCAGGGTCTTCTTCTGAAGAGCTCAATATTAAAAGAGTAGTCGATGATAACCGGTGATTTATTTGATTTGCAATAAATAAAAACAAATACATAAACTCCCGTCACCTGCCTGAAGGGAGCATTTGGGGATCAAATTTCCTCTGCAGGTAGTCCATTATTCGAGAGGCCCGCTCTTTGGACAGGCAACCCTTGGTCATGATTAGAGCCGTATCACTGTCAATAAATCCCCGGATCGACTTATAATTATGACAGAGATTTAGAGCATTGATATACGACAGGCCTGGTATCGAAGCATAGAATCGCAGCTCGGCTTGAGAGGCATCGTCGAGATCAGAGGGGGCCGCGATGCCCGCCTTTTTTCTGGCCTCTAGACGACATATTTCTGAGAGCACACGTGCCGTGTCTTTTTGATTGTCCGTGAAAAACAAGGTCACTTTTGACCGCAACAAGTGAACTAAGGTCTTTTCCACGTACTTTGTCCAATGTAACGGTTTGGACGAATTTTTGTCGTCTGTCTTTACGTTGTCTCGCTCGATTATAAGCGCGGGTTTGTCGAATACGTCGCAAAGCGCGGTAACTCTTTCTACGAGTTTGTCTTTACGCGACCCGTTGGTGAAATCCGACCACTGCTGCCTATCGACTCCCATACGATTACTGACAATATAATCACAGTTACCCAGCTGAGCAGTCTGTACCGTTATCCCATACTTAAATCTCAGCTCTGATATAATGTCTTGACACCCATTTATTTCTCGCGAATCCACTAGTATAACATGCTTCTCGTCAGTTTTCAATGCTGAAGATGAGCTGTTCATTATCAAACCAGTAGAACTCACAATGCTCCTACGACCTCCACGATCGCCTTCGGATTCCTTCGTATCCAATGCCTTTTTTTCTGCTAATCTTCGTCGGAATTCCTCCTGTTTTTCTTTTTGTTTCTGCAAACGTTCTAAACGCTGTTGCTCTTCAACAGAATTTTTCTGATTTGTCATCGTTGCATTGAGCGATGGAGAGGTTTTCATGTTGGAAATTGAAGGTCGACATACATTAGAATTAACACTTTGTTTGCTCAGCTGATTTGAACTTTGTTCTTCCGATTCTTTTAGGATGGTCAATTCTTCTTTCTTATAGATCTGTGTTTCATCCTTTGTTGATAACGCTTCCATCTCGCTTTCGCTGCTAGAAGATAACAACGCTTTCCTTGACTTCCGTTTCACATGAGCAAAATCCACTGCTTCAAAGGACAAATTCTTTGCGTTATCTTCTTCACAAGACGAATCTTCAACAACTTTAATTCTTCGTCTTTTAGAGCCGTCTCCTTTGCTCTTCGGCTTCGTGGCAACCGTTCTTTTCACAGGCTTGGACCAGCGAGTTCTCCTCCCAACACAGGAGTAATCTGATAGATCCAACATTGTTACTTCATCGTTGCTCGTGTCCAATATTGACGCGTCCTCTTCTTCATCTTCATCTCCATCCACCACAAAGCTGTCTTCCAGATACTGAGACTCCTCTTCAGGGGGAGGCTGGGAATACACGTCCCTGCTATAATGACGATGAGAAAGTTTGAACCTTCCTCTTACTGGTGGACTTTTTACAGACTTGAGATAGATTGCCTTCATGTCATCGGCTGATCTCTGGGAGAGCTGTGTGGAGTCCCCAATAAAGCTGTCTTCATAGCGGTCAAGGTCACTGCCTTCCTCTTCATCACCAGAATATTCATCATCTTCATCAGACACTTCTGCTTCCTCTTCCAAAAATTCTGCTGCTAAGGGAGACTTAGATTTTCTTGTTTTCAAGTTATTGTCAGATTTTACACTATGATTTTGACCTCTTTTACATTTACCGAGGACAGATTTCTTTAATGCAGTTACATCTACCTCAAAATCATCTTCATCACTAAAATCAGGTGGTAAAGCAAAAGATACGCCATGTTTGCTTTTGCTATCTTTCTTCTCCGTAATTTTCTTACCACTTGAGTCAAAATTAGGTTTTTTAAGACTAGATTTGACAGGAGTAATAAAATCCTCGTTGTTCACAATTTTAGGAGCTGTCTGTATATTCACAGTTGGTTTTGCAGGAGTTTCAAAGTCGTCATCAACTACCTGTTTTTGTGTTAAAGGTGTGGATGGAGAATCTAATATGACAGCTTTCCTTTTTCTTTTCACTGTTACCACTTCTTCATCAGAGGAAAAACTGTCCACGAGTGCTCTGTCACTGAAAGCACATGGTGAAACTTCTGGTGATGCAGTCTTCTCATTCACTGGGCTTCGACGACAGTCTTCCTTCTCTCTCATTAATTTTGGGCTGATAGATCTTTTGCCTGATGATACTGGAGACAGTTCAAATTCTTCAGTCAAATCAAAAGAAAAATTATTTTGCTGAGGTGAATGAATCTCATTTTCAGAGTCCTCTTTGATGCTTTTCAATTCCTTCTGTAAATCTGTATTCTCTTTTTCAAGTAAACACTGATCTTCTTTCCGAGATGAGTCTGATTGTTTAGACTCTTGACTCCTTGACATTTGGTAAGTTGTTGCCAAAGACTTCCGGCTTTTAAGAATACTTTGGCTATGACATTTAGAGAAGGTCACTTGTGACTGATTTTGGCTAACACAAGGGGATGGTGGGATCACATCATCTAATTCAAAGCCTAGGTCAAATTGTGCAAGAGCACTCAAATCTTCTTCCTCTTCTGAACTGCTGAATGATGCTACAGTTCTCTCTGACTTTGTCTGTAGTTTGGTGAAGTCTGAACCACATTCACTATCTTCTGCTTCACTGGTAACATTTCTGTGACCTCCATCCAGTGTGTCTTTAGAATTACTTTCACTTTGTGTTACTTTACCAGCCCGATCTTCAGAAGGCTCTACTAAAAAACCTTCCGAGTTCGAGTCAGACGTTTGTAAAACATCATCACTATCATGTACAACAGCCATTGCTTGAGTAAAAGTGAACTCATCTTCCTTACCAGAAAGTCTTTTAACAACACAGTTTTCATTGGATAATGGGGGTTTGTTAAGTAAGATCCCTTTTGATTGGTTATCTGTGCCAGAAGCACTCCTGTATGGAGGATCTTCTGAATGACCTTGGAATGGAATAGCATCAGGAAGGTCACTATCCATAAATGAATCTTCAAAATAGGAGTTAAGGTCTGTGTGTTTTAAGCTGGGTTTTGCAGAAGTGTCCATTGCTGTTTCTATTTTATCACCTGTTTGATTCTCTGCTATGGTAGAGGCAGTTTCCACTCTGGTATTACTTGTTGTCTGCTCTTCATTAGAGGTTTTTGTTGGTTCTTGCATTGCTTCAAAGAAACTCAATTCAAAATTTGGCTGAGAGTCCAAAAAACTGTCACTGTCGGAGAAGTTCAATTTTTCCTCTTTGGAAACATTTCTCTCTACCTCTTCTTTATCTGGGATTTGTACATCAACATCACATTCAATATTAACATTTCCTACACAGGTTAACTCATTAACCACTGGTTCACTTTCCTGGTGAACTTCCATTTCAGAAATAACATTAGAAACTTCATTTTCTAATTTTCTTTCAGTCAGTAAACTACCATTTTCTTCACTTTGTGAAAAATTCCTTTCTACAGGCTGTTTCTTTTGAACAGCTTCATCACTGCTATGATTCTCATCAGCATCACTGCTCTTTCCATGGTCACTGTTAGTTATCACATTCTCTCTCACAGTATCACTTATCCCAGTGTCAAAACATTTTATATCACTCAGAAGTCTTGAACTGACTTTACACTGTTCTATATCATTAACAATTTTGGACGGGCGATACCGATTCTCCCATTCATCGACAATTCGTAACAAATCCACTGGAAATATGGGTGTATCTCCCAAGGAATGAATCAGATCTTCCAAATCGTCCATAGAGGGTGCCTCTGGAATACTAAATGCCTCACTGTCTGTAGATACAGGAGACATGGGTGTATCTGGCCCATCACACTTATTGTTGGGTTCAGTGAAACAATCAACTCCATGTCCTCTATTTTCAGCATCAGATGCGACAGTGTCCTGCACTTCCATTTCATCATCTATCGGGATGACCTCTGGAACTGTCTGTAGGACAATGTTGGAGGCAGTAATTTTATTCACAACTTTACCATAGGTTTCCAAGATAGTTTTTAATGGTTTCTTAGCACTATTGGATGTATCACTTGTGGCATTTTCAGAAATGTTTACACCTTCAAAGTCGCTTTCATCATTATCTGCTATTATGGACACAATGGAGGAATTAGCACTAGCCAGACTTCTCTTCTTTCTCGAATTCGGTAACAGGGAGTTTCTGCCAGCCAAGCTTGACTTCCTCTTTCCTTTGACCTCTGACCTTCTTCTGATTCTATTTCTAGACTGTGCCTCTGCTAAATCCTCAGTCAGTAGAACAGAATGAAAATTTTCTTCATCTTGATTTCCAATTTTCTCTTCAGTGGCCTCACACACTCCTTTGTCAATCTTATCCTGAGGGTATTTCTCACCATCTGTCTCCATCTCATAGTTCTGAGCTGTCCGAAATGGAACCTGAGGTAGATCATCATCACTTTCTTCCTCTATAGGTTCAAACTGAGGCAGTTGTTCACTTCGCCTCACTCTGGACCTGCGTGACTGTTGGATTGTGGAAGAATTTTTCTCAGAGCAGTACTGCTGAATAGTCGACTTCTTTTTGTTGGAAGTGATAATGTCCTCTGGGTCCAAATACAATCTCATTTCTTCCTCATAACTGTTCTCATCTACACAATCTGAAAGTAAAGGTATAGTTTAAAACTAGCAAAATTTGTGCAGCTACAAGTATATACAGTAAACAGACAATGTAATGTACATGTCTTTATTATATGTACTTCTTAATACATGTACAAGATTACAAAAAGAAGGAAAAACTTGGTATATGATCAAGTGTTCTCACTTTGAAGCTCAATGAACTTGACAACATCCACGAAGTGCCTGGTTCTGTTGGAGTGAGAGATCTGGTGCTCGGACTGTAGGCTGTTCTGCCAGGGCATCCAGCTGTTGTAAGACAGGGCGTCCGTGTCAGGGGGCCCCTCTGTGTCCTCACCGTCCTATAAACAGAGAAGTCCAAATCATAGTGATCTAAGTCTGTGTTTGTGTGCACCTGACATTCAGCATTATCATTTCAAGCCTTTTACTATATATACATGTCATTCAGCAAAATTCACCACCACTCAATTATTTTTTTTTCTCTCTAAAAACACATTAGATAAACATGAGTATGTTGTTTCCTAAAAAAGCTTATTCAAAAGAATTTTCCTCTTCAAAAACATTTTAAAGCTATTAACATGCTTTGAATTGCAATTTCGATATATTTCTGAGGAAAAAAAAAAAAAGATTATTACATTGTATTTTAAGGTATATATTTTGGTAAAAATTACATGTAAAGTTCTGTCTCTTAAATTGATCCAAGAATTGGCATTACTAGTATTTCTGTGAAATCTGTTTTTAGACTACCAGTAAATATTTTCTTGAATAAAGTATTTTAAAACTTTTATCTCAGTTTCATCAAATACAGAATCATTTGGTGAATACCCCTGAAGTACTCATTAATGTTTTATCAATATGGACCTGTACTTACAAAATGTACTTCACCCAAAGCCAGGAATCCTGAAGACTTTGGTAAAGGTTTACCCATGGACATTAAACCTTCAACTTCAGTTAATTCATCCGACGTCACTCCTCCATCCGAGCCCCGTGAATTCTTCAATGCTAAAACAGTGGGTGAAAAAAGAAAGTAAAACACTTCAAATCTACATATCCCACAGCTTCAAAAAAAAAAAATACATGTAAATCTAAAGACAATGAGAATACACCCCAAAAAAGTAATTACTGGTGATAAGCATACTTTTGGATTTGGTGGATTTTGGGGGAGGCTGGGAGTCCAGGATAATTTCCTTGTTGGGTTTGTAAGCCTGCTTAACCGTGATGAACATCTTATGACTCTTTGGTTCTACGCCCTCTGGAATCATTCGTGGATTGCTCTGGTAGAACTGGAGAGTTTTGGCACTGTTAAGGATAGCCTTATGAATGCTTTTCTTTGAATAAAGCCCTTGGTTGTATATCTAAAATATAAGAATATTACCTGAGTTGAAGTTGTTAATCATTTCTCCATCAATACATATTTTAACACATGTATCTTTTAACTCCATGACTATCTAACATATCAACACCCAAAGGCTGTTCAGCAGAGCAGGTGCTCTAGATTGCTCACCAGAATTTCCTATCCCTATAAAAAGATTTGGGTGATCCTTAGTGAACCCCTACACCTCATCACTCTACCTGTTCCTCTTTGCCCTGAGTGACCAGCATCACGATTCGGCCCTGTCGCTTCCTACCCGTCCGCCCCATTCTCTGGACCAGCCTGATGGGACTCTTGCTGGCGTCGTAACAAATGATCAGATCCACCTCCCCGATGTCCAGGCCCTCCTCCCCCACACAGGTTGCCACCAGGGTGTTGTAGCGCCCCTCACGGAACTTCTTCATCACCTGGTTACAACAGTCAGTTACATAATTAATCTTACTTACTGGTCAGTACATTAGGCTTGATTTTTGCACTTTTTCAACGATTTTGTAGAATAGATAAGAAAGTGCCTATATGTACCGTAATTTGCCGAATATAATACGCACTTTTTTTCTAGAAAATTTCTTTGTGAGAAAGGGGTGCGTATTATACACCCCAATGGAATTTTGACACTTTTTTTAACAGGTAAAACATTGGCTATCGTACTTCAGTACATACATATGCAATAGATCCCGATTGTGGGCCTGATTGAGTTAGCCTACCACGTGTTTTTCGAAATCAATACACATTTTAAGCACATGATTAATTACTGTTACTTAAAATAAAACAACTCATCTTGAAGATTCGTTTCATCTTTATTTTTAACACCTCTGCAGCCCTATCGAAGCCATTATTGTACACACATGCGCTTGCCACTTATTCATGCTAATTATCTCGGACATACAATGTACCCTTGGGGCAAAGAAATGTAACACCTTGAGTGAATACCCTGTTGTCTGTGATCGGTCACCCCTTCGAGCTGTTTGAAGATTACCGCTATGCAGAAAGTCAAGATTTAAAAAAAAATCTGCGTCAGAAACGTTACATCGTGAATGTAAAATTTTTCCCTTTACCCTGAATGACCATGACATTTTGGTCAAAAGTCTTGGTGCGTATTACACCCGAACTACATTGTTCCATGAATTTTCAGGCCCAAAGTGGAGGGTGCATATTATACCCAACTGTGTATTATATTCGGCAAATTACGGTATATAAATGCATTACTCTAAAAGTGCAGTTCTTTTAAAGATATAATCCTTCTTAAATGTTATTATTGTAAAGTCACGTGTATAACACTCACTTTTTTTCAGACAAAATTTGATCAAAAGTGGGGGGTGCGTATTGTACATAGGACCAAAATTTTACCCCATTTTTTCAAGCCGTGATTCTTGATACCATGAGAGTTGTGACTGCCGATATAGCGTGTTATGCAAGTTGTATGAGTGTTTACTAAATTTACTGTGTCAGAAATACCTTCCTCTTAGTTTTATTTCCATATATTGAAAAATTTATCCTCTCTCAACACTATTCCTTGCATCAAACAAGTTTAAATATCGCCAGTGTATTCGGCATTACGTAAGCAGCCACCTGTTGAATCGGCGCGTGGTCAATGTTTGTTTAACAATTTCCGGTGTCAGAAGCATGCACCTGTCTTGTGTCGGACTTCACAGGGTGTTTTCAAGTGCATAAAGATTAGCAATTATTATAATTTTATTTAACTTGATTACTTTGTGTCCAGTTATGCAGTTAAACGTTATTGCTTTACATGGACACTGCTAAAAATACATAGATCATTTGTACGACTTGATAATGATGATATACGACATACATACGTTTCTTCACAATGTTTATTTAACAACAATCAAAGAGTTTGACTATAATTAATCAATTAAATCATTTCCCTTGATGTTGTTTTGGTTTATATCTGCAAACATTATTACTTTTAAGCACTAAGCTCGGTTGCCATTCTTCTCTACCAGTCTACATATGATGATCTTCAACTTCTCCGCTGTTGTATAAGAAACTCTTTCTTTACGAAGTGTCATGAAAATCATACTGTCCATTTTAAGTAAAATTGTAAGAACTTTGACTCTAATATCGTTTGGACCATGTTCCGATCACAAAATTACAGTAATTGCGCTTGGGTTATAAAATTATTATTAAACATCGATAATTATTTGGAAAAATGGTGGCCGTCGATTTTCATCGTCTGAGCTATGTTCCGATCACAAATTGGATTATAAAATTATCATGAAACATCGATGGTTTTGGGAAAAATGGCGGCCGTTGATTTCACCATTTTTAGGGTGCGTATTATACATATGACCTGCTGTTTTTTCACCATTTTTTGGTCAACTTTGGGGGGTGCGTATTACACACAAGTGCGTATTATACACGATACTTTACGGTAACCAAGAGAACCATGTTTTTCTTTGCCTTTTGGGTTTGAAAATCAACATAAATAAGACATGTCCAATCACCTTCTGCTGCTCTTTCTGGGTGAAACCTTTCGTGGCCTTGCCAGCTGAACTTTGACCTATGAAACTCATGGCTTTGACCTTGGGTTCGTGTCGCCTTAGCATGTTGGTGATCTCCTCCACACTGTCTCTATACTGTGAGAAAATCATGATCCTTGTGGTCTGCTCATTTTGTTCCTTACCGCTATCTGTGGGACAAATAATAAAAAGGTTAACACTTGCCGATGATTCAGAAAATATTCAATTCAGATTAACTCTTCCAAAAAAAAGTAAAACTAGCTGCATGAATGAAAATTTCACTAAACTTTAGTATAACAGCTAGTTAAATCAGATGATCACCATTTATAGAAGCAATTACGATTGTTTTCCACTTACCTTCCATTGATTTGAAATGATCCAGAACAACCTCTTCTAACTTGGCCAACTTAGGATGCCCCAAATTTATGGCCTGGGCATTTTCTTGTCCATTCCTATAAATTTAATTACCTTCTTTTAAAATAGTTCACTTTCATGTGCTATACTGAAATAAGTGCACAGTATATTTGTGTGACTTCATATATGGTACAATATGGATGAAGCTCAAGTATGGGTATATGAAAAAATTTTTTAAAAGCAGCTTTCTTTCATTTTTTAGATCATACATGTACCTCTGTGTATCATCAATTCTCAATAAACCTCAGGTATAACAAGAGGCCCATGGGCCACATCGCTCACCTGAACAACAGTTCCTTGTAACATTCAATTTGGTATCACATGCTACTTCTATTTTAAACTTTGAAACCCTTTCTGGGGCCCCAGTATTGGTCCAGGGTTTATGGTTGGCTTTAACAATTTAGAATCTACACTATTTGAGGATTCTTGAATTGTAATCTCACAAACTGTAGGATTGTAATTCTCGAGAAGAAAATTTTTAAACATTTTCCATATATATTTCTATGTTAAACTTTGAACCCCTTCTGGGGCCCCAGTATTAGATCGAGGGTCACGGCTTTTATAATTTAGAATCTACACTATTTGAGGATGCTTATGTAGTAATATGACAAAATAAAGCAGTGTAGTTCTCGAAAAAAAGATTTATAAACATTTTCCATATATACTTCTACGTTAAAATTTGAATCCGTCTTGGGTCACCAGTATTAGTCCAGGGGTTACTATTTTAAAAATATTGAATCTACATTATCCAAGGTTGCATGCATATTAATCTCACAAATTGTAGCATTGCAGTTCTCAAGAAGAAGATTTTTAAACATTTTCCCTATTTACTTCTATGTTAAACTTTGAACCCCTCTTGGGGCCCCAGTATTAGATTTTACCAAATTAGAATCTACAATAGCCACGGATGCTTGCATAGTAATCCCACAAACTGTTGCACTGTAGTTCTTGAGAAGAAGATTTTCAAACATGTTCCCTATATATTTTTATGTTAACTTCAAACCCCTTCTGGGTCCCCAGTATTAGTCTGGGGGTCACGGCTTACACAGAATCTTGACAATTTGAGGATGCTTGCATAGTAATCCCACAAACTGTTGCATTGTAGTTCTTGAAAAGAAAATTTTAAACAATTTCCCTATTTACTTCTACGTTAAAATTTGAAACCCTTCTGGGGCCCCAGTGTTGGTCCGGGGGTCACAGCTTTTACAATTTAGAATTTTCACTATTTGAGGATCCTTGCATAATAATCTTACAAATTGTAACATTGTAGTTTTTGAGAAGATTTTTAAACATGTTTCCTATATATTTCTATGTTAAACTTTGAACCCCTCTTGTTGCCCAAGTATTAGTCCGGGGGTCACAATTTTAACAATTTAGAATCTACAATAGCAAAGGATGTATGCATAGTAATATCTCAAACTGTTGCATTGTAGTTCTTGAGAAGAAGATTTTTAAACATTTTCCTATACATGTTAAACTTTGAACTCCGCCTGGGGCCCCAGTTTTAGTCCGGGGGTCACGATTCTTACAATTTATAATCTTCACTATATGTACAAGCTTTTGTGAAAATATTGGCATTTCTGGTGCAGTGGTTCTTAAGAAGAAGATTTTTAAACATTTTTCCTATGTATTTCAATGTTAAACTTTGAACTCCGCCTGGGGCCCGTTTTGGTCCGTGGGTCACGATTTTTGCAATTTATAATTTTCATTATATATACAAGCTTTTGTGTAAATACATGTATTGGCATTTCTGGTGCAATGGTTCTTGAGAAGAAGATTTTTTAAACATTTTTCCTATGTATTTCTATGTTAAACTTTGAACCCCGCCTGGGGCCCCAGTTTTGGTCTAGGGGTCACGGTTTTTGCAATTTATAATTTTCATTATATATACAAGCTTTTGTGTAAATATCGGCATTTCTGGTGCAGTGGGTCCTGAGAAGAAGATTTTAAAGCATTTTTCCTATGTATTTCTATGTTTAACTTTAAACCCCACCTGGGGCCCCAGTTTTGGTCCAGGGGTCACGATTTTTGCAATTTATTATTTTCACTATATATGCAAGCTTTTGTGTAAATATTGGCATTTCTGGTGCAGTGGTTCTTGAG
>WFKH01006014.1:45242472-45258486 GCA_016163765.1 Magallana hongkongensis
GGGGGGGGGGGGGGGGATTTGAACTTGAATCCGTCAAATTTTTGCCACTATTCTCTCATTTTATATTTCGCCTTGAAATAGGACTTAGCCCTTCATTGAAGAAACTTGAAAGCTCCTTTTACCCAGTACTTTGTGTCACGTTTGGATGAAATCGACCCAGTAGTCAGCAAGTCACAAAATGGGTACAAAGTATCAGTGAGCACATGTTAAAAAAAAACAACGCCAAGGCCACATTTTTATTAGTTGTTTATCAAGGCCGATCGTTATAAATTGAAAAAAAGTAACATTTTGTGTGTGGAGTCAGAATGAATTTGTTCACTAGAAAGTCAGCATATGTGAACAAGTACTACATTGGACATGTTTTCAATTTTTTGGGGTGTGGGACGGGAGTGGGTGTGGTATTACTATTTAAATATATTTGTGTGAAAATATGTCTTTATTTTTTTTTTTTATTATTATTTATTTTATTTCGACCTACCAACCCAATTTTTTTTAGAGGGGGGGGGGGGGCAATTAAGTCTTGAAAAACAACTAATAAAAAAACATGACCAAAAGAGAAACTTTGTTGTTCGACATACAAGGGATCAGTTGTTCTTCTAGAGGTCACGTGTACACATATAAAATTTTAAAAACCTAAGAAGATGATGGGATGAGGCGTGTAAAATGCCTACCCTGGTATATTAGGACGGATAAGATACTGTAGAATAAAAATAGCAGCAAATCTGATAATTCTTTTAAAAATCGTTCAAAACAATGTATATTTAACATAACATCGATTTTTAACCCTTAAGTATGTTCAATACGGCATGGAATATGTTGATTTAAACTGGCGCCAGTATGCGTATCAAACCCTCCAAATAGTGTGATTTTTTTTAGAACTTCAATACCTTTTATTTTATAGAGTGGGTCTGTGCTTTATATTTTTCTCATAGTCTAGATAAGGTCTAATGGAAAACAAACCAATTTCAATCAACAAAAACGTGGAGTGATTACCCACTATACATTAAAAATATCATTTTGTATCCCAACAATTGAACGTTTTAGAAAAATAATACAAGTCCATAAATTTGGTAGCCAAAGTCACATACATGTATGGTACTTTAATTGTTGTGACTGAAATGGCTAGAAACAGAAACTTTTTGTTACCAATTTTTATTTTGTCTTGCGTAAAAAAAGACACTTTCCCTGATCACAAGCATCCGAAGTATTGATCCCATTTTTTTTTATTGCATGTGGTGATATTTATTAGTTTTGATGCATTTTTGATAATACGAGTAGTTTTGAATTCGCGAAAGTTACGCTCTACGCGTCTTTTCGCTATTAAAGCTTTAATTTGCGGCTCTCGATGATATTCCTTTCTCATTATTTACGAACATAAAACATAAAAAGATTGTTGTTAGACGTTCAATAATGAAGTAGAACATTTAAGAACATCTATAAATGTTTATAAGGGGGTCGTTTTTGCCGGTTTGTGTGTTTGTCGGTTTGTTTTGTCTTCTTTGTTCTTTGTTTATAAAGTTCATCTATCAATTCTATAACTGTTCTAATTAGGATAGAATTGAAAAAAGATACATATTCAATTATTTACCATATATATTAGATTAATTTAGTCAATGTGCGATAGATCAGCATAAAATTCGAATGCTTGAATGAACGACTTGTCAAAAAAAAAAAAATCGAAAAAACTAAAAGTAAAACAGATATGTGTATGTTTCCGAGTAAATCATAGCAGCATGAGTTGGATTCGTGTCGGATTCAGTGCTACCAAAAACATAATAAGTTTTACGAGTATATTGCAGTCAACAGGTGAGACATTGAGATCATTATATGACAAAATAGAATTATTTATCAAAAATGCAGCCCTAAAGGTTATATACCTGATCCGAATTTCCTCTAAATCAAGTGTTTTTGAAAATACACTAGGATAGAGGTATTTGACAAGTATGTTCAGCAATGTTTTGTTCATTATCTTTTATACGATCAGAATAGAAAATTCAAAAACAATTTTAACCATAAATTAACATCTATATACCAATGAATAACCTTTAAAGGGTATATATACCGGTATATTGCAATGAATATAGACTCAACTTTTCCATCCTTGTATTAGATTAGCTCAATGATCGGTTTATATGCTCACTGTTGGTTTTCTTTGAGAAATTCTGTGTAAAGGTAAATAATAGTTTATATTAAAGAGAATGATTTATGAACGGATAAATTCTGTAATTGACAGAATAATGTTTACCATTTATTAAAACATTAAAGAAAATTCTGTGGCATTCATATGTACATCATTAGTTATATATATGTTAGTTATTTTTACTGATACTTTTAAATCAAGGATGTCAGAGATGTTCCCCGGGCATATCTCCAGGATATTCTCTGTACCAGTACACCCAAATACAGTCAAGAAATTACAGCTTTGTCAATAAAGGTTAGTACAGTATTAATATAATAATATGTTTCTTTTTTTATTTTGATGCTAATTTTTTCTACCCCTTACTCTGCTTAAACTTATGATAGCAACTATTGTGAAAGCTTCTTTAATTAAGATTGCTTTTGATATCTTGTAACTGCAACTATAGTAAAAGCTTTGATATCTTGTGATTGCAGCTAAAGTTAAAGCTTATACATGAACCTTAATCTAAATAGATTTCTTCTGATATCTTGTGACTGCTGTTACTAGTGTTGTGAAAGTTTACTCACATAAAATCAGATATCTTAGGATATCTTGTGACTGCAACAATTGTTAAAGCTTATCTAAATCAGATTTCTTTCGATATTCTGTGACTAGTGGGCAGTGATCAGTTGTGGGGTGGAGTGACATCTGTCAGTGCAGCAGGAAGGAAACGTGGTCGAACGAAATCCGTCAAAAGAAGAATTAACCTTAATGTAGGACAGAAGATAGGATATGGTAATGTATTCATGTGTGGAAAAAAGAAGTTGCAATTTAGAAGAAAAATTTAAGTTAATTTTTTTTGGTTTTTTGGGGGGGAGGAGGGGATTTTTTTGTTTGAAATGCACGAAATACATGTACCAGTTGGCTCCTTATGTGTACATGCATCTTTATCGTATTCTTAAAGGTTATTGCCATTTTTTTGTCAATAAAAAGGGGATATTGACTCAACCTTCTTTTTTGATGAATATTAGATGGAAAATATACAGTATAGTTATTTGATTTTCCCTTTTACCATATATGCTAATCAAAAGCATTAAGCCAAAAGAAGCAAAACCAGAAAACTGCGGAGAAATTAAATTTGATTTTTTTTCCTTTCTGGTAATTGCTTTCTAACCAAAGAAAATATTTCTGCAGAAAGGGTTAAGAGGCTATAATTATTCAATAAAACACTATGAAGAAAATAAAGTTAAGGAAACATTTTTGATATATTTGACAGGCAAGAAAGGAATGCAGCTCCCAGGATTAAACACCTGGGTACTGACAAAATCCAATGAAAGGATTAAAGCCGGTTCTCAGACAGATGAACAGTTCGAAATAACATTAGACTCCATTCGAGATGTCCGAGGTTCTACAAAGAAGTCTCGTCATAAAAGAAAATTTCCTAATCCTTTGAATAGGGGTTACAATAGCAGCCTTTTAAATGGAACAAGCTTGGGGATGCCTGCTCCCGTAAGAGATGGTTAGTATACACACACTGATGTTCATGTATGTTATTGTCTATAAATTTTGATTATGAATAACTGTATGTTAAAAATGTATCATTATTTGGCTATATTTACATTTTCCAGTGTCTTCGTCTGTGATATCACTATGAATCAATTTTGTAATATATATAGTCCAATACATTTCATCAATGACTATTTTAATATTTAATCGTACAATTGCTCAAAACTACATGTATATAAATATAAGGAATAAGGAATCATTCTTTGAATATTATGAGGTGATCAAATATGCTCAGGCGTGATCAAATCTATCATAAAGCCCTTCGAGCTTTATTGGATTTGATCACCACCGACCATATTTGATCACCTCATAATACTCAAAGAATGATTTCTTCTTCCTTACATATAAACAATACAAGTCCATATTTGATATGCATTACAATCACTATTTTATGTGTTTTCCAGAGACCTTTGAAGGCTTTGACTCTGTATTGATTGAAGTAAGTACTAGTACATGTATATGCAAAACTCCAGTACAATTTGTACTAGATATGAGTTCAGATGAGTGATATTGCACATGGGGTTTCATGTTAACTGAGGTGGTTTTGTGAAATATAATTATGTATTAAGTTAAATGAATTGACATAGTATTCTTTATTACCTAGATTTTCTTTACTTCATTTCAATAGAATTAATAGGGGACAGGACTTCAAACTTATGTATTGTTAAATTTTTTTACTACTCATATTCTTATAGAAGAAAGTCATACGGTGTTCCTATATTTGTCAAAGTGAGATTTCTCACTTTTAAATTGCCAGCTGAATAGAATTTGTGGGGAAAAAAATTTGTCACATAAAGGTGATTGTCAAGAACTATAGGATTGAAAGGCATGGCATGATGCAAATTCAGAATAAAAATTATCTAAGGACACTCTCTAAACTGCACATTTAAAGTTCTGATTCTATGGTACATGTACTCTACCGATATATTGAAAATGAACTAGATAAACTCAATATGATTGTACCATAATTATGTGAAATAAATGAACATGGTACCAGTAATTAAAAAGTCCAAAAATATTTTACATCATTATAAAAAGGGATCTGATTAGTAAAACATATTTTAAACAACATGATCTTGCATTTGATAAATTCAATTTTATTTCAGGGCAAGAAAGTCACCAATATAACAGCCACTGAGGGAAAGGTGTTTTCCTCTAGAGCTCTTGTAGCTGTTGGGAATGGAAATGGTCTTGCAGGTTCGTTATTTTCTTTTAGCACAATAGCAATTTGGCCATTGTCATTCAGGGGAGAAATGCGACCCGGCCCTGGGCCTCATGTTTTTCTTTAACTATTTTTATGTAGAATTAAATAAAAGTTAATACATGTATTCAATTTTATTTATTAAATGATCCCCATGAGTCAGAGAAGGGGCCACTAATTGGAGGGGAAGGGGTTCCAATTTTACATACATGTAGAAATAAATGAACAAAATTTTTATTCCTGGAAGATCAGCAAATTTTGATTTTTAAAAAATATTTTAGGTTTTGCTGTTGCTAAAGCAAAGTCTCCAGATGTAGCAGCAATCAAGGTATGTATTGCATTCAATTATATACAAGAGAGAGAGAGAGAGAGAGAGAGAGAGAGAGAGAGAGAGAGAGAGAGAGAGAGAGAGAGAGGAGAGAGAGAGAGAGAGAGAGAGAGAGAGTATATATACATACGCAAATGTGTATCTGAATAAACTGCATACCATACCTATAAGGGCAGTTTTGGATCCCAGACTGGGACATCACAGCAGGGTTTGCACCCTTCCCACCAAAGCCCTGGGAAAATTTACTCCCAAGAATCGTCTCCCCTGCTGCTGGTAATCACGGAACATAGCTGGTATATAAAAACAATCAATTTAAAATATTTGTCAATTACATGTATGTTTTGCAGGCTTCTGTCAAATGGAACTATTTAACTATATACGAGAGAGAGAGAGAGAGAGAGAGAGAGAGAGAGAGAGGAGAGAGAGAGTATTTGATTTTAATTGCAATTATATCTTCTTTCTGGAGGAGAAGGCATTGAGATTTGTGCTTTCATAATTAACTAGAGAAAGAGATGAAAGGGTATTGAGGTTTGTGCATTCATAGTCAAACAGAGGTGAATTATTTAACAACATGTTTTATTTAAAGGCCAGGGACAAAGCAGGTCAACGTTTGATGTTTATTGAGAGATACAAGGGACATACCAGTAAGTAATCATGTCAGATGATATGTGTTTTGGTAAATAATGGATGTAAAATATGTGCGGAATCACGTTCAACAAAAAATCTATATCTTAATTATTAACAGTGTCTGTCTGTATGTAAACTTTAAAAAAAATTTGATGATGTTAACAAAACCAGTGTTAACATTACTGTACCAAAGTCTCTCATCGGGAGTAATGTGCTGATCTGTATGAATAGATACAGATTTAAATTTATATTCATGGTTTCTACAGTTCTATGATCATCACTGCACTTCTTTTAAATTTTCTTTTGTTCATCTTTATCAATTAAATATTTCATAAACGGATCTGTGACAGATATGTCATGTCCAGAATACTTGTATAAGTAATATAAAGATATATATACCACTAGATATGAAATCGTGCTATGATTAATAATTTTTTTTCTTTACCTTTATCTTTAGTTCATCATAACACACATGCGGAGGTTCACTGTACAAAGCTATTTGCCAAAAGGACATATGATGGTAATATACATGTACATGTCATAAGAGTTAACAATGAATTTCTAGGAATTGTTGAAAATGATTTGCCATAACTGATTCAAAATAAAAATTTAGAGTTAATTAAGACATCAATAGTGAATATGCTGTGCTGCAGGAAAACAATTCCATGTGATAACAAAGGATACAGTAAATATGTGTACTCAGTACTTGTATATTGTCACATGTACATGTACATATACAGATTTCTAAATTAAACTATATTTGTGTTTGTATGGTCAAATTCTACTAGATTATTTATGTATTTAGATTATTATTAGCCTATAACTGTTTAAATGTTACATGCAACTGAGTGTTTTCATAGAGATACATGTAGCTTTGATAACAACATTATGTGATCTCTGAAGTGTTTAGATAAGGCACTCGGAACTTGTCACATGTAGCTGTAACATTGGTTTGTTTCAGGACATGGAGTGGTGGCTCACAAGGTCATCAAGGATCTGTGTCGACTTTCTGGGATCAAGGACATCTATATAAAGCTGGAGGGCAACACAAAAAACAGGATCACAATGACCACAGCATTCTTCAATGCAATGACACACCAGGTAAATCATCTGTGTAAAATTAAAGATGATGAGCAAGAAGCTCAGCTACCGATATTTGGTACTATGTAAATTAAAATTCTCTCAAGCCAATTTCTCTTAAACATCCAGTCTTCTTGTAGTTTTATCAAACCTAAAAAAATGTTTTTAAAAATAAAGGAGAGGGGAGGGGAGTACCAAAATGATGATTATGTAAAAAAAAAAATACAGAGGCCTCGAAGGCAACAAAATCCAGTTAATGTACCAACCTTCTACTGTAACTATTTAAATTTCATTTAATTTTATCTTATTACAGGAAACACACCAAGAACTGGCCAACAGAACAAATATGCATGTAGTGGAATTTTCTGAGGAACGAAATAATGTTCCAGTGGTTTTGGCTTCTCCCGAGGATGGGAAAGTACAGGAGAAGTACTATGGGTGCGAGAGAGATGTGTATGATTTAGACACACTGTACACTAAGGGTAAACTCCACTGGACGAGGCCTCAAATGAGGCCTGTGTGGGAGAGACTGAAGTTTACCTCATACCAGAGGAGGATGGCCAAGGAGTTCAGGAGGCGGGGTCAGCACGAGGCACAGAAAGTGAGGAGGTTGTGTGGACTGGAACCCTCCAAGGAAGAAAGAATGAGGCGAGATGCAGTTCCCAAAAAGGAGGAGTGAAGTGTGGTTTATTTGTAAATGTCCTGTACTCAATAAATTTAGATGTAACCATCAAATGTACATGTACTTTGTTTTTTCTTGGATCTTTTATATCTTTATGGAATCAGGAACATAATTGCAAGTGATTTTTGCATCTGAATTTATTGCTTGGTAGCAGTTAAATGTTCTTTATGAACCAAATAATGAATATGTAAATTTTTAATCCTTGCAACTGGTTCAAATTTACATTATTAGTAAGGAAAGGATTCAGTAATAGCTTAATGTAATGAAAACATTACAGATATGTTTTCTCTTGACTTGGATTTTAGTATTTTAAACCACAAAATGCATCACTTTTTAAGCTGGAAAATGCTTATATACATAGTGCAAAATGTACATTGAAGTGACGTACAAATTGATGTACCCAATTATGAGAATTCTACCTTCTCTAGAGTTAAGGAGATCATGTACATGTTGAAATAAAAACATTCAGTTGATTAGCAATAAATATTGATTTATTGACACATGTTTCAGTTCATTTACATATTACTGTTAAAATGCATTGAAATACATGTATGCATGCAGCTGTACAAATTAAGCACCAACATTTCAACCTGAGGTTTGACAATTTAACAGTCTATTAATTGAAAATAAAAATTTTTTGATGACATATTAATATTGCAATGGTAATGAGAATTAAGTAAATCGTGCAACATCTGAAAATGTCATTAAATTTCGACTAGTTTGACATAAATGATGAAATGATTATACTCGGATATATGACAATTCAATTCAATCACAACTGATCATCGCTACAATGCAAACTGGATAATTTCACAATGAAAAAAAATGATCTAAAATGATAGCATTATTCATAATAATTAGTTCAACATAGCTTGCATAATTCATAATAATCAATTCAGCATAGCTAGATAGTATTACATATATAGTATTACATATATCTTTTAATTACTTTGGATTAAACAGCAACTATGAAGTGAAGTTATGTTTTCCTATTCTGATTTTACAGAGTTATCCCTATTGATTGCTCCACTTTTGAGGCTCATTTTACTCTAGTTTTAGCAGCCTCTCCTCACTAAACAGTTCTGGGGGGAGGTCCTTCCAGTGGGGGTAGCTGGTTTGGGTCCCCGGGGACTGGACTGTTATCCCTGCGATCCTATTGGCCCTGTAAACAGACTCCTGGAGACCTAGCTCAGGCTTAGTGGACAGGAACACTGCTAGGGAACCACAGAATGCATCGCCCGCACCCTGAAACACATAACATAACACTGATAAAAAAAATTATTTATCTAAACAATGAAATGCTTCCTTTGTTGGTGGGTATGCTTCAGTGGATAAAGTACATGTATGTTTGTTGCATCTTTATTACTAACAGTGATTATCCACTATTCTTCAAGAGGAGCAGATTGTCACGCTTAGCTAGTGAAAATTATTTATCAGTAGAAACTGACTAATAGGTATAATCATGATTTAGCGAATTTAAGGTGGTATGGGACACCTCCATATTGTGATGTACTTCCTATCAAAATCAACAAAATTTATTTTATTTTTCTTTCACATACATGTAATTCTTACCTAACAGCGTAGCGCATTGGGTTAGAGCAATAACTACGAATCTGTAAGTCATGAGTTTGAATCACGCCTGGGCTTTTACAATTTTTACCTTTCCAAAAATTTTTAAAACATATTTTGTGGTCAAATATTGTAAAATTTGAAAATTCTAAAAAGGTGAAAGTATTTTGATTATAATGTACTTTTATCCACATTAATATCGACAGGTGTCCCATACCACCTTAAACCTAAATACTAAAAGTACAAGGTAACTATTGTGTGTTAATCAAGTTTTTAGCACTTACACAGTTGCTTTCACTGAGATATATAAAGATCAACCATTTAAGAGTGCAGACAGTACTGAGTGTATTTTAAAATACCTGATAATATTGAAAATGGATAGACATGGCAGTTAAAGAGCTTTTCAAAGTCATTATCATGAAATATAACCAGCCTCTATTTTCCAAAGCTCAGAGAATTAGCACTAGTGTATTTGTATACTAGTAGTACATGTCCTTGAATTCAAACATGCACCTTAATCAACAGCTGTAATATCATTATAAAACATGGTAACTTCTACTGCATGTGGATCGTCTGTACCACAGTTTTCTCCCTTAAATTGTACCTTCCCATGACAAGGTACTACCTTCATGCTAACTTACAGTGGTATCCATGGCTTGGACTTTAGGAGTAGGTATGTGAACTGCCTCATCATCTGATGTACTTATGACAACAGCCCCATTTTCTCCCAGTGTTACTATGACAACTTGACAACCTTTCTGTAAGATTGATTTTGCAGCAGTTTTGGCCTCTTGTACCCCAGGAACTTGCATCCCTGTGATTATTTCTGCCTGCAATGAACTACATTTGTTTATATAAAGGAAATTCTAGATAGATGTGAAGTCAAATTATAACATGTTGCATGGATTTGGCTGCTTATTTTGACAGCTAAATGTTAACTTAATTGCTTTTTAGATGTGTTGGAACAAATTAATATCATCTGAATTTTGAGAGTGACATAGTTCTTTCAATTATCTCCCCTTAAGTCTCATCTTTTGGGTAATGTTAATTAAATTCCTGATAATGTATAGGCCCACCTCAGACTCATCAACAACTAGAATATCACAATTTATCTCCCCTTAAGTCTCATCTTTTGGGAAAAATAAGAATGTTAATTAAATTCATGATAATGTATACCTCAGACTCATTAACAACTAGAATATCACAATATTGGAAATAATCCTCAAGCCCAGTGGTGGCTGGTGCCATGTTAAATAAACTTCTTACTGAAACAGAAACAATTCAAATAAAATTGTCATTCACAATGAATTCACCAGTTGCAACTGATCTTATTTGTTTCTTAATTTCTCATAAGGATGGACATATATGTCTACACAAAGATGTTTTGCAACCTTGTTAAAGAATATGTTTTAAAAATCATAAGAATTTTGACCAACTATACTGCTTTTTTTAATATACAATGATGTATGTTTTAACTGAATGGAAATTTGCTTACTATTCAAGGCTTTTGCCATCTTCAGGGCATGGAGGGTTGCTTTTGGGTCAATTTCCAGATTGCACAAAAGAATTTTTGATTTCAGAATCATATCTTTAGCAGATTCCACACTTTCTATTGTGAGATAATCATTGGCTCCTTTAACAACCACAATGGAATTTTCTCCTGAAAATAAGCTAGTAATTACCAGTACATGTAAAATAAAAACCCTGAAAACAAGAAAAGAATACTATCTTTATATAGCAAAAGTGAAACATGATTGAATCAATCAGTATGGTTTAAATTACAATATAATTTTCCTCCTTGTTTCAGAGAAGAGAAGAAGCAGTTTAATTGTACGTAACCTAAAACACACCCAGCAGGTTACAATATAACTTGATTACAACTCTCTTACACCCCCCCCCCCCCCCCCCCCCCCAAAAAAAAAATGAAATGAAAAACAATCTATTCAATACAAAACAAAGTTGAAACAATCTGAGCCACTTACCGCTGTCATTGACAAAGATAGGTGCAACACCAGTAGCTGCCTTTGGAGTGGTGCCTACATGACTGATATCAATTTTATTCTTGATTAGGTCCTCTTTGTATTCCTTGCCAAAAGAGTCTTCACCCACCTTGAAATTTCAGAATGATTATCATTAATGATCATGTTGTTGACAATACTTGAAGTATAATATGAGAGAGAGAGAGAGAGAGAGAGAGAGAGAGAGAGAGAGAGAGAGGAGAGAGAGAGAGTATATACATGCAAATGTGTATCTGAATAAACTGCATACCATACTAATAAGGGCAGTTTTGGCTCCCAGCCTGGCAGACATCACAGCAGGGTTTGCACCCTTCCCACCAAAGCCCTGGGAGAATTTACTCCCAAGAATCGTCTCCCCTGCTGCTGGTAATCGCGGAACATAGCTGGTATATAAAAACAATCAAATTAAAAAATTTGCCAATTATATACAGGAACTAATATTTGTAGTGTGTTTATATCCTTTATTAAATTGAGATTTTTGTGTTATGACTATAATTTATATCTGCGCTGTCCATGCAGTCAGTGCAGTGCGATCCAATGGGCTCTTTAACCTCTCCTAAATTGAGAATGAATTTATCCCCATGTATGTTGCCGCATTCCCTTTTGACCACACATTTTCCATGTCACTTTGCATAATGACACGCATCGATTAAAGTTACATACCTTACAAGGTCTATGTTACAGCTACCTACGACAACCACGTCCATTGTAAAAGTGAAAGTAAAAGATCTAGGGTTAATCTCAAAACCGTAAACTAAAATTTTCTTGGTATCATTGATTATTGCATTTTCAAGAATTTTTTATTTCAATGTGTTAAAATTTGAAATTTATAAGAACATGAAGTGATTTTTTCAATGCTGATTCTAAATGAAATAGGTAGATGAAATGTGTGTTGTTAAAATGTTTTGATATTCTCCCTAAGCAAACTAATAGCGGAAGTAGCTCTCTGAAATCTTGCAGAAACCATCGATCGGTGCAGCAAAGAGGCCGTCAGTGTACTGTATCACAATGTCTTTCGATAAATTTAAACCCAAATATAAAATACACGAAGAGACGGAGAATTACTTCAAACTGAGGGAAGAGGCAGGGGCTAAACCATATGATCAGCTAACGGTCGAAGAGGCTAGGGAAGGAAACGTTGCAAACGCTAAACGCTTTGCAGGCACCACGGAATTTGAAGGCACCGTGAAAGAGTTCACGGTTCCAACCAAACACTGCAGCGATGGTAAGATTCTTTTTATCTCTAATTCGGATGTAGTTTTGTAGTTTAATATTAGCTGAATCATTTACATGACTTAGTATATGACTTATACTGCACTAATATCCTGATGGTCAAATATTATGGTTGGTAAAATGGTATCATAATATATGTTTTGTTTTTGAATAAGTGGGCGTGGCCTAGATTTGGTAAATGTACTGTATGCTCCTCCAATCTTTTGCTATTTGGCTATAGTGTTGTATTGCATTGCCATGGTTTGGATTGATTAATGATTAAAACTCAATATCACAACCATAATATTTCTGTCTGATTTGAATATAAAGACACTCTTTGAAATTCTCAAGTAGTGTGCATACACATGCATGTAGATAAAAGAAGTAAACTGCCACCCCTCTTTCTCAGAAAGCAACTTTATGTATTATTTAAATTCTGTCTAAAACAAAGTTAGCAGTTAAATTAAATGAATAATGCATACCCGCTGCATTAATAACTTGTCATGTCATCAATTTATTATTGAATCAGTTTTCCGTGTTGTGTTGACAATATGAGATGATGCATGGATGAATAATGCTGAAATCATTATTTAGAATTGTGAAACCATACTAGAGACATATATAACAGTTAGTATATATATATACGTCCCTGACAATAATAAGGTGTTTAGAATTTGGATCTGTCACATACTGTGTTCTGCTCAGTTTTTAGAGGATTAAAATAATCGGTATGTGACCATGCATCTTTGTCTTAGGGTGGGAGGGTCCTTGAGGATTTACATGTGCACTCATAATGAGTCCACTCATGTAAGGGAAGAAGAGGAAGAAAAAGGATTTCATTAAGGGCCTCATTAAAACTAATATGGGGAAAATTGGCAATATTAAATTGGAATGTTAAGTGAATTTGGATTATCACACACATGTACCTTACAACATATATATTGAGTCATAGTTTATATTTATGTAACATTTTTCTTGAATGCAACAGAAATGGTTGTATATTTTAATTTTCACTTATAACTGAAAAGTATCATGACATCCAAGTAGCTGATATAAAATGTATTTTCATTTTCCTGGATCAGAAAAAAGTACCAAAACCAAATTATGAAATATTCTTATAACAAATAAATTATAATACATGGAAAAGGGCATGATACAAGAGGGATGCTATCACTTTGATCACTCGGAGGACTTAGCATGTACAGATCAGTGTAGATCCAGCTATTGGAGAAAAATATTTCTGTTTATGCAGGTGTTCTGGGGAAGAAAAAGTTAATTTGAAACATGCGATGCTATTGCCAATCAATATCAATAAAGCTTTAGCTACAACACGTAAGAGCCATTTTTTAAGAGACAGAAGAATATAATTAGAAACGACTTGTTTTGTGATCTGGAATGCTGCCTATCTGGAATATTGAGGACGTACTGTAGCATGTTACTCATAATCACCAACAACTTTATAGTTGAATGTTATTTTCGTCTATTATGCAATTGAGTTTATAAGTTTAACTCTATTGAAAATAGGGTTTATTGACACTCAATTTTCAGACAGTCTCGCACATAACTCGCAAATCTCAACAGGGGGCACCCTTGATTTTTTAAACCAAGAAGCTTATAGAAGTAGACATACAACATGTACATTAAGTAGTTAGTAGAAATGACAAAAATCAGTTATTTTTCAATATGATGGATTTAAGTCGCACCCTGACTGTACAATTTACAGGCAATTTCATTGATCATTAACAGTAGGCTAGCATATTTTAAGCTTTGTGAAAAAAACTGCAGAAATCAAAATTTTAAGAAAATTAAATGCATACCATACATAAAATGCATAAAGAACAGACATCAAGAATTGTAACCAACTGGATTTCGATTTTTGAGTTGATCTACGAAATTAAATGTTCATTGAAGTATATTCATTGCGATTGTATTTAATAACATATTGTACTGATATAATCATTGGCCACAAATTTTTGTATCCTTGAAACTGATTTTCTCTAAATCCACTTACGAAAATTGATGCCAACGAATATTAATAAAACCCCAATACTACACAATATTTCAGCAGTAATGTGTTTCTCTTCAGGAATCCCCATCACCGTGTACCGGTCCAAGCACTGTGACCTGTGTGTGGCCCCCTCAGTGTTCGTCTACTTCCACGGCGGGGGGAATGTAGTGGGGTGTCGACAAACCGTGGACACTATCTGTCGAATCTTCTCCAGGTGAGCACATCTTCACTTCAATCATAATGATTTTTTTTATTCTTGAAATTTTCTTTACTGTAAAGAAAATCAGTAAGAGCTGTTTGTTCTTTTAAATATTTTTCACCATAGAGAAAATCAGAAGTTGTTACTACTTTAAGACTTGGAACATTAATGAGTATAAATACTGCACAACATTGAAATACGGACCTTGTATAGTATTTATACATGTACATATCAGATCATTATAAGTTTTAAAACCGTTATTTAAAAAGAGAAATATGAAGCATTTTCTTATCGGTAAATACATGTATGTTACATGTACATTACTATTTGATGTTGCATGTTGAAGTTGTTTACTTGAAATCACCGTATGTCTGTGGTAATAAACTGCTCAATCAGTAGCTTAATTAATCAAGACAGATGAGACGGAACCAGTCTGGTATACCGGTAAGCTTATTAAAGAGGCTCTCAGAGACATTCCTTTGACTACTTCACATATAAAACAGTATACATATTCAAGCTACCCCTAGCCGTGGATATTATTGAGAAATTCTAATATTTATTCAATCTGTAACACTTAAAACTCTACAAACAATATATTTTGTTTTTTATAAAAATTACGCATATCTGTGAATCTTTGAGAATGGATATAACTTGAAATGCCTGAGTGATTTATTTGTGTATAGATTTTCGAATGCTTTGCATGGTGTTGATGTAGATCTCTCAAGAGATTCAAAGATAAGAGATCTTATTTAGGTATACCTCCATGATGGTTGATAACTCAGCAGCTGAGGTTAAACTTGTTATGTTAATACTCTGATCTTCACTACCTCTTTACGGCAGGGTAATAAATGATTGTGATGATCTGGCTGCCAAACCTCCATTACATAGATCTGTTCAAGTTTGATTGTTCCTGACATGATGACTGTTTTTTATGTGTAAACATGCATGCCTGGATTACCAGGTTTAAGTGCACATAATTGACATGGTTTACATAGTGAACAGTGAACTTCTCTCTGTGTTTTACAATCCCGGCAAGTCTATGGAGTTCACTGACATTTGTTTACAAAGGGTATTCACCAGTATGATAGCTGTGTTCTCTAGCTTTTAAAGGAGAAAAAAAGGGGGGGGGGGGGAGGTAGTAAGTTTGTCTTGTGAATTAGATGTGTTGGGATACTGTCAATTTTTACATCAGTGTAGTATTTTAAAATTATATCTTTCTAGGGTATTATCTGTATGAAAAATAAATTGATGTCTTGAGAAATGTAAAAATGTTAACTTTTCAGTCTTGAATGTTTTAAAAGCTATGCGTGTATACATCTTCGCTAGCCAAGGGTTAAAGATCTGCTCCTGTCCTCTCCAATGAGAGAGAGAGAGAGAGAGAGAGAGAGAGAGAGAGAGAGAGAGA
>WFKH01006014.1:45258496-45279347 GCA_016163765.1 Magallana hongkongensis
GAGAGAGAGAGAGAGAGAGAGAGAGAGAGAGAGAGAGAGAGAGAAAGAAAGAGAGAGAATGAGAGAGGAGAGAGAGAGAGAGAAGTGGATCAGAAACCCTTGGGTAGCAAAGATGAAATGTATACAGCTTGATTGGTTGATTGTATTGTGTTGTTGGTACATCTTACTAGAATGTTTATGTATACTAAGTAAATCTTTAATCCTTTCACAGAGACGCCCCCTGTGTGGTGGTCAATGTTGAGTATCGCCTCGCCCCAGAACATAGATGGCCAGCCAACCACGAAGACGCCACATGTGTGGTCCGCTGGGTCAAAATGAACAAAAGTCTTCTAGGTAATCATTTTGTTGAATAAATTGCAATAAATTAATAAAGCACTGATTTCTAATACATGTAATTCTAAAGTTTCACAACCATATATCCAGTTATATAAGTGGATGCTTTTTTGAGATTGTTTTCATTAATTTCACAGAAAATTCAACACACAGAAATTATATCTGTTATTTAAATTGTTAGCTTTAAAAAAGATTTAAAATCTGCTTGAAATGAATTGCACATATAAAAATGTTATAGATATCTTCATTTTTAGAAAATTTACAACACACACATAAAAAAAAAAAAACCCTGGGTATCCGGTATTATGTATGATATCAACTTGGATATTATTTGGTGACTTTCTTCTGTTTGATGAGATGAACTGATTTATTTGTATGATAAATAATGATTAATAAATTAAAAACAACTGTTATGTTATTTTCATATGCAGTTCATCGTTTGATAGATATATAACAATAGTACCATTATAATTCATTCTCATAATTCTGTACAATATGTATATAGATGTGCATGTAATTCTGGGGGTGATGATAACATTGTTTGTATTGTTTTCTGTGAGTAAGCTGAAGGAACCATTTAATGAAACAGGGAAAAACGAATAACACAGTCAAATATTAAAGTGCTACATCTGTGTTTTAAACAGGATTGTTGAAAAGTTATAAACAGATATATTGTTTTGTACAAGGGGAAATAACTCACTCTGCAGTTGACAAAGTACATGTGAAATAGATGAAAATATGCATGGGAATACAATTGGACTATTAAATACAATTAATGTACCAATACATTTTATACTTTATAGTTAAAAAAAGCTCAAAATAAATATAGTCAGAGTCAACTTTGCTTATGCATTCAGTATATTTCATACCAGTTTGTTTCATCATAAATAAAACAATTAATTTAAAACAGCCATTGTTTCTATATCACATTAAACCACCATCTCAAAAAAAAGAAAGAAATTTATTATATATTACTTTGTTGAGATATCAGACTTTTAATCAATCAAATAAATTTTTTGTACTAGCTAGTTTGAAAAAATTTCTTAGCTAACAAGGATTAATTTGCATGTATTTGATTGAGGGTGCATTAATGGATTGGAAGCTTTTTCTGTATAACATGAGCTGATTTAACAGGTGCCAATAACGAGAGTCTAGTCGGCGTGGGAGGTAACAGTGCAGGGGGTCAGATAGCAGCGATGGTGTGCCACTATGTAGAGGGCATAGACTACCAGGTATTCACTGATTGGTTGTTTCGTTTTGTGATGAGTAGGTGCGACGAACGAGAGCTCGGTGGGGGTGGGTGGAGACAGTGCAGGGGGCCGCCTGGCCGCTATGGTTTGTCACGACTTGCCCGAAATTGACTACCAGGTAATAATGGTGGTGGGTTTCTTTTCCTCTGTTTTAGGGGCTGTCAACCGCAGCACAGTGGGGGTAGGTGGGGATGGAGAGGGTAGCCGCATGGCGGCTCTTGTTTGTCACGAGGTCCCTGATTTAGGGTATCAGGTAACATGCAATGGAATTCATGCAGATGCTGCATGACTGCATGTTGTCTTAGCTCCTCAGTTCACATTCTGATTTATTTTTTCATGCAAGCACCAGTTCTGTTATTTAAAAAGCTGTAATTTTGTCATTCAGTTTGTTGCAATTTTCCTCATTTTGCTAAGTAGATAATAAGAACTAATCACAATTACAGGGGTTTAGTATAAGATAATTCAGATGACATGAGAAAAATACTAATTATCATACATACTTATCCAACCATTTTATCAAGTCTCTTTTGTCAGATTTGCAGTTAGGGCTGTTACAATGATGGATAGATATAACTATTTACATTCATTTTGTAAGACTGCATACAAAGACATTTGTATCTAACTGCTGTTCAAGTGGATGTTTTTTTTCTTGTATGGTTTTGTGGCTTAATTTTGCAAGTTTCAATCTACTGAGTTTTCCTCTAGCTGTGTTGTTGTTTTATTTTTAATTAGTACATTCAGTTTTGTTGTGTACTGAGCTGTTTGTACATGTGAAATGTGATGAATAAATAGTTAACTTTGATTTCTAATTAACAATTAACTTTTGATTTCAGATATTATAAATTTGTTATGTAAAATTCATATTTTTTTGTTCAACTTTATAAATATGTAAACAGAAGTAAAGCTTTGTTTCCCAGTTTCCTGCTTATTAGATTCTAACAAAAATTCAGCATTCTGTCAATATTCATGTATATGATTATATTACACATGGACTTATGGTCATTATTTCTTGTGTAGGTGCTAGTGTACCCTAGTGTCGACTTGAGAAGGAACTACAAGTCTGCAGAGGAATTTGCAGAAATGCCTGGACTTACAAAAAAGATGGTGGATTGGTAATGTTTGGCATTCATATTTTCAGTCTACCATTCTCTAAAGCAGTCACAGACATGTTTATATCAATCGAATCTGTCCATTCATACATCTGACAATCTATTCATCTGTCTGTCCATCCATTTACCAGTATCTGTCCCTCCATCTGTCTGTCCATCCATTCATCTGACCATCCGTTTATCTATTCATCTATCTGTCCATCCATTCATTTACCCATCCATCCATCTGTCTGTCTGTTCGTCTGCAAGTACACCTGATTGTTTATCAGTCACAACTTTTGATTTGTTTTGCCTAAGAGATAAAAACAAATACATAATATGATATTATACTGGTGTATGGAATGGTTGATTGGCAAAGGATTGAAAAATACCAAAACAACTTAATTGCGACACTCCAAAGAAATATGTATATGTATCTATGTGCCGTGCAAGTAAAAGTCACACTGTCTGCCCTTGCATTATTTGATAAACAAGTTCCAGCATTATTATTGACTGGGTACAAATTGGTAATGAAGTGAAGTTATTCATGTCCATACTTGAGAATTACTTAAGCATTTAATGCTTATTTTTGGATATCGTCAGTCCTATAACACACCAGGCTGTGCAGACAAATTGAATACCACATGTTAGTGCGGTATGATAATTTGTCTGCACGCCCTGGTGTGTTATGCTAAGGACCGATGATATCCAAAAGTATGCATTCAGTGCTTAATATTAAACTCAGATGCAGCATTTTAAAAATTCAGGTACTAATGAAAGAAACGCAAACCGGGACTCAGGTTTCATGGGAGGTGTTTTGTGCCAATTAATACATGTTAGACTTATTATTAACTTCACAACAAGAACCTTACTGAAAAAGATCTACAGATTAAAGGCATTCTATTTTAGGTTTACAGAAAAATACATAGATGAAAAAGATATAACAAATCCCAAAGCCTCTCCCATCCTACAGAAAAGGTTTAGTGGTCTTCCGCCAGCGTTGATAATCCTAGCCGAGTTGGATCAAAATCGAGACCAGGGTTATGGTAAGACAGGCCTTTGTTACTACGTGTGTAACCTTTAACCTCTCTGTCTTTTAGGTTCATGGACCATTACATAGATCGCTCTGAACTCGACAATGCTAGAGCTTCTCCTTTGCTTCACACTAATTTTAACACACTTCCGCCGGCATTGATTATTATTGCTGAACTCGATGCACTGAGGGATGAGGGTATTGGTAAGCATGGCTTGCACTTTTGTCAAAATGATCACTCTTTTGTGTTTCTAGCTTTTATCTCTGGTTAGTTTCATGAGGCAATAGAAAATGTAATGGGCATTTTTTGGGTTGTTTTGTTTTGGGTTGGGAGATATTGGTCATTTAGTCCTTGTATTCATTTTGTGCTTGTTAAGTGGATATTGAAAATACATTTGATAAGCAGTATATTTATTATTCAATCAAATCAAGAACTATTAGGTCATTTTAAGTGTACGAATCTAATAATCCATTTATGCAAAGAATTAAAATTAAAGAAGAAAATCTAATCAAAGTAAGTTTGAGAGAGCCAATTAAGGAAAGATTTTGAAGTTGGAATTTACATGAGAGATATTTTGACATTGCTAACCAAAAATAATTTTGCTCTTGGTCTAATATGTCATATGTTCATTATATTAAGATGCTTACAATGAACACTTATATTAACTATACATGTATTGTAAATTTTCTTTATTTGCATGTATTTTAAAAGAAATAATAATTTTTCTTTTTTTATGGAAGGGGGGGGGGTTATTTCTCTTGCTATTATGCCTTTTGGTATTTTTTTTATACTACATGTATTATATATTATACAAATAATTAAACCTGCATTTTTAATAACTATATCATGTCCATTATGCACAGTATATGTAATGATCAACATACAGTATACATATAGCCATGTGCATGTATTACATGTACATAACATATTACAGAATGAAAACATATAAGTAGTTAACTTACTAGATATATATATATAACTAAAAACGTCTTTTTCTCATCCATGTCATACAATAAACATATTAGATCTGTATGAAACTGCTTGAATTTAAAATCTTGAAAGAAACAGAGAACATTTAATTGAGAATGCTTTTCATTACTTCATTTCCTGTTATTAGCATACCACGAGAAACTAAAGGAGGCAGGAGTGAAGTCACAGATCTTCACAGTTAAAGGTGTGACTCACGGATTCTTCCATCTACCAGGTAGGCAACAGTAATTATAATTAGCTGACCTGAGCTGAAGGCTCAAGTGAGCTTTTTTGATCATTTGTCTGTTGTCTGTCATCATTGTCATTGTTGTTAACTTTTCACATCTTCATCCTCATCACCAAAACCCCTATAAAAAAATAAATAGAGAGAAAAATCTTTTAAAAATCTTATTCTCAAAAACTGAAACAACAAAAGAAGCTCAATGTTTAACTTAAGAATATGTTGGAGAAAAATTTGAAAATCTTTGAAAATCAAGATATACTCTTCTAAGTTGTCTAGATACTGTATTTTGTATTTGATACCCTAAAGATGGTAACTTAAAGTGGCAATTCATACTGGCTGACACACTTTTTACTACAAAACATTTCCAGTTTTGATATGGACTGAACTTTCCTTAACCTTTTGGATCCTTTTTCTACTCCTTATTTAGATGAGGTGTCATAAATACATACATTAGTTTTTTCGGTAAAATTATTCCTTACCAAATGGATCAGCCACAGAAACTAGTACATACATATATTTAAGAAATAAAGTACGAGTTTTCGTGAATGTTGCAGAATAACCTCCGAGGTCGAGAAATGTTGTTTTGAAATATAAAAGCCGAGGCGTTAGCCGAGGCTTTTATATTTCAAACAACATTTCGAGACCGAGGAGGTTATCCTGCAACATTCACGATAACAAAAACTTTATTTCTATTCTACTAACAGCCCAGTATTTCTACAGATCATTTCTCCTATAGAGAGACGATCTAGGTCATTTTGACGGCTGTTCCGTGTAACCCCAACGGTTTTGTTAGTAATGTTTACATGTGTATCGATCAAAGGAATCACATGCAGACGACAGACTTTTCTTTGGATTTTTAATACTCTTCACTTATTTATAAAATATCTTTGAATCATATTCCTAATAAAGGGCAATTTAATACGATTATTACTACTATATGTTATATATTTTATGTAAAAACACGCAGTGAAAATGTGCTAGGGAGGTCCTAGGAACAGCCGCATTGATCTCTTAAAAATAAACATTTGAGGCAATACACATCGTTTTGACTGGAACTAACACGTGAAATTGACATGGTTTTAAAACTTTTTACAGTTTGAAGTTGTACTTTCATGATCAGTGCGAGACAAATAGGTATTTCTGATCTGATAATTTACTGATGACGTTCGTGGTATATTGGAGAATAATGTCCGCGGCATCTCTTTGATCTCGGCAATAACTGTAGTAGAATTTGACATCATGTACATTATGTATGTTATGTTGCATCTAAAACATTATATATAGAGCTGACAATTTATAGGTTGTCAGAACATATTGCCTCTGTGGCAATTATCATTAACTATTGCATTAAAGTTTTTCAATGCAATGCAGAGTCTTAAAAACACATTCATACAGCAATTTGCATCTTTTTACATGTTCACATGAATTTTGACCTAATGCATTTTTGGTAAAAGGGAAATGTGAAGGTTTAATAACTGTCATAAATACTTACAGTGTATATGATATTTAAATTTAACTTCTTCTCTTTCTTCAGGACATTTTAAAGAGTGTTGCCTTAGAGCCCACGAGAAAGTTTCTAAGTTCATCAAAGCACACTCCTGAACCTCAAAATCCCTGCTTCTTTCTCAACAGCAGCAGCAGCCCAACACTCAATTGTGAAACCCAATTTGATTGGTCAATGTTGAATGCTGTCATATCACATCTACTCAGAATAAAGAATATGTACTTTACATTGTAGCCAAGATAATATCTCTTAGACAGTTTAGTTTATCTAGAACTATTTTGAGGAAAGAAAAAAATATACACTGTATGAACTTAGTATTGTAGCCTTGATAAGAAAATCTACTAGATATAGTTTAGTGTACATGTATTTAAACTATTTTGATAAATGATGATGTATATCTGTGCAATTTAATTGATTAGCTTTGATAAAAGTTTTACTAACCAGTGATATAGCTATGATATTGTATTTTACATTAAACATGTATGTAGTTTCTATATGTAATTGATAACATATATTTAGGATGTATATTCTATAATGATGAGGATAAGATTTTGAACAAGTGAAATAATTTTCTTAATTCTGTCTCATTTTTTGTTTCCATATGAGAAAGATTTATTTTTTGTGGAAATCAGGAGAACCAGTTTATTGTATTTTTAATGTACTGTCTGTTTTAAGTTTAATTTTGCTCCAGTTAGTACTCTGTAACCAGTGGAAGTACTTGTTTATGCTGTATATTACAATTTATATATTTTTTCATCTTGTTACTTTAACAAAACCTCTTATATGCTTTTAAGAATTAAGCTTACTTATGATGCTATTGCTTTGTTGTATGTATGCTAAAAATTGTATGGAAGATCTATTGAAGCTCAAGTTTGAACAAGTATGGTGTAAATTAAGGTGGAAATTTATTCTTTATTTTCTATATCTGCATTTTATTTTTCTTTGTTTTTTGAAAATAGTATTTTTGCTTGGACCAAAGACTCAATTAATCAGTTTCAGTCACATCTTTTTTTTAATGGTTTGAAGTTGTTTAGAAGTCTGCATTTTTTAAAGGTTGACTTTGTCTTCACTTAATTTGTAAAAAGCTGCAGATATATTTGTATACATATACATGTACACGTAAGTTTGGGACATTTCCTTTGTAAGTCATTAAGCTGAGTCGGGGAAGTGGTTTTGGTGGTGTACTGGTTTACTAATAACTAGGGCTTGAGAATAAGGTTATTGGTGGCTTAACATAAGGTTTTTCCCAGCTGTCCTATAACATCACACAGATATCTGCGTTCAAGCTTGTTGGTGCAAAATGTACGTTTACATGGACAAGTATGAGCAGAAGCAATTACCATACTACAATTAGATACATTTTAATGTGCAGTCACACGATGTGATTTTTCATCTGATTTTAAATCGACTTGCTCAAATAAGTCAATTGAAGTCGAATGTTGAGGTGGTCACATCATACAATTTTACAATCGATTTTCAAGTAATAAAACCTATTCAATATTATTATTGTACAGGAAAAAGTCGATTCTCACCAGAGAGTCGATTGAAAATCGGATGCACTTCAGATTTTCAACCGACTTTCAGACTTTGCTTCTGACTTTCAACTTAGGTGGTCACACGGTATGATTTTAGTTGAAAGTCGAATTGGATGAGAAAATCAGATGAAAAATCAATTGCAAAATCGCATCGTGTGACCACACTTTAACACATTTGAAAATTAGTTATTTCTTGCTGACTTACTGTAAATGTAAAAGCAAATAACTATGATCTAATATATAAAACTGATTTTTAGTGGGAAGTGTTCAGTACTCTGTCATTATATCTCTAGGAAGTTTCTCAATTTTCTTTGCAGGTCTTCCATCTCAAATTTGGTTGTTCTATTTGTGCTAGTCATGTAATTTTTTATCGCTGAAGCACAGTATTTTTTTAAAAACTTGTTCATAAAGTGCCATTTTTTGTTATGATTGAATCAAGTTTGAGCAGTGTTTTTTATATTTTTTTTTATAGAGTGATGTGAAGTAAAAATAAAACCCCAGAACTAACAGTTTTTGCATATACAGCCAATATGTTGTCTTGGTCTTGTCTTATTACATGCATTTTGCATTAAGCCTCAATGGTATATATGTGGAAGGTTTAATTTCTTGCCAGTAACAGTTCTGATCTTGATATTTTCAAAATAAACAAATATACTATAACATGAATGTTATTATCAGATACTGTAAGAATTACATCTCCCAATTACAAAGAATTTCTGTATTTTATATACAATGTCATGTATATTGATCAAAGTGCCCAAAATCTACAAATAAGGCTCCATGTGCTCTGTTGGAAACTCATGTCTTGCCCTGTAAGATGCTGGAAGCTTCATCAACATGCACGTTTACATTTAATTTACATGTCTACTATGAATAATTCTGTTGATTTTGTTGAGCAATAGTTTTTTTTATTAACATTTATCTGAACTAGCTGTGTTGAATATTCAAAAATATCAAGCAATGGTAGATTTTTTCAAAACAAGCTGAGAAAGAAACAATGCAGCAAAGATATAATTTTTTTTTATTTTTGCTCTGACAACTCACAGACGTGTATATGACCAAGACGATCAATTTTATAAACTGCCATTTTTTTAACAACTACCAACATACATTTTTTTGATACCTGTTAACTATGGCATTGTCATATGTTTTTAAAGAATTTTATATTGGTGCTTCAGAATGTTGTTTCTTTTTGCAGGTTCAATGTTTTTAACATGGTTTTATTTTTTGTTTGTTTATTTTGATACAATGAGGACACTTGTAGGAATGTTGATGAGAATGATTGTTTGCTTTGATGTAACAGCAGTATACATAGTCTCTTCAGACACTTTTGTTAAATGCAATAAATTGACTTAGAAACTCTGGATGCATGTGTTGTTAATTTCATTCCCTTTTGGGCCATAACAGTGATCTGAGTATACTGCAACCCTGCATTTATAAGCTAAATATACTCCCGACAAGTAAGCTAAGATGAATGATGCAAGGCCAAGTCAATGATGACTGAAGGAAGCACTTGGCCAACTTACCCTACAATGCATCATGGCTAAGCAGTTAAAAAAATATATGTTTTAAAAGGAGAATCTCCCTGATTTGACCGTTAATTTTATAAAATTATAAGGGTTTGGACCATGAATGAAGAAGGGTCTGAATGACCCAAAGGCCCGACAATTTCATTACGCATCTTGACAAATATAACAGCATTAATATTATGGTTCGGGGTTTACCAGATATTTGACTGTGACCATTGTACTGTTTGTACTAGATATACTAAGGTACAAAGCCTCCTGCCATCTCCTAAAGAATAAATCTGATATTTTAAAAGAACCATAATTCTATTAAATTATATAACAACATGAACATGACTTGAAGAGCATTCATTCTGCATAAGAATTTAAAGATATGAAAAGTTTTTATCATGCATGCATTTGCATGGGTCAACAAAATAAGGTTCAATGGCTACATTATATACCGACAAAAATAGTGTCCCCACCAACTCTAATATGTGACATAGAAAAGATATGGTCTTAACATATAAGTTATATGTTGAGACCTGATATCTTATTTATGTTGCATGGTATATGTCGGTGACATAACAGATACTAACTACGTTCTGTACCTGCCCAATGCTAAAAAATATAACTCTTTCACAAAATCTAGAACTTTATTTGCTATGCACAAATTGTCTTCAAGTTATTTCACTATGAATTAAATACAGCAAATCTCTTGATACTTTTCTCATGAAATTGTCCAAAACGTTAAAAATAAATAGATAAATTTATTTAATACATAAATTACACACAACGGCAATATATCTACTGATGCAAATAGATCGATCTTAAATATATCTTTATTGTATCTTCATATCAATATAATACATCTATTACATGTATTAAATGGAATGTTGAGAGCTTTTTTGCAAAAATACCAATTGATATCGTAGGAAAAATATAGTAAATATTGGATTATAATACAGCATATTCCCTGTTGTTTTTTTTTTAATATCACAATTCAATGGAACTTAATACATGCATATGTAATGATGTAATGTACTAATCAATAGTTATGTATATCTAAAACATTTCAAATGTGAACAATAATGTTCATAAAATATGAGTAATTCAATGACATATACTTTGATAAGAAAAAAAAATGTAACGGTAAACCGTTGAAACAGTAGGATCCAATTGGTAGAACTATAGATATTCACTCCTCACATTTAGATATAGGAAAAACAATTACATATCAAACAAATTCTCGAGCTCTCTAAAGCTATAGTATAGAAAGATTGATTATTATGCCTTAATTTAACCCTTTCCCCAAACCCATAGCAAGACCTCCTTTATATATCAGTGTAGAACAAGAAAAAACTAAATAATGTAATCTACCCGGTAACTTAATGTAAAGCTGGTAACTCGATCCTTGCATTAAAAATTTCAATGTTTAGATGCCATAGCAAATATTCTTTGGTGTAAGGTTTTCTTATTTTTTATATTTTTATATATATAAACCACTAGCTAGTACAACTTTTTACATAAACTTTTGGCAATTCTTTCACTAGCTCTTAGAAAAATAAGATTCATTCCTCATTCACAATCTTATAATACAAGTTTTACCATGTAACAATACACAGTAGTACTGAACTGCCAAGGAAACCAATGCCTGTATTTAAATTTTGACATGGAAAAACTCTTAAAATAAACATAAACAAATTAATATGAAAAATATTCAACTAAAAAAAAAAAAAAAATATTGATATATTGTATCATGATATGAGAAAAAAATATTTGTGGACATGCACATGTATGAGCTGAAGAAAATTAATACTACATACTCTATATATGAAACATGTGCTGGATTACTCTACATCTGCTACTTATAATTTGCAATTAGATACATAGGTACTGTAATGTGTTTGAGACTGTTGAAGGAAAATGTTCTAAGTATGCTTTTTTGGTCACAATCTGATCTTTTATGCAATGGTTAACTGAGGAAAATACGTAGACACTACATGCCCAGATTATTATTGCTTTCAAAATGAAGACTAATTCTACAACAAAGAAATAAATTGACTTTCAAAATAAAAATATATAACTATCTTTTTAAAAAAAATATAAAAACATCTAATCAAAATATCATAATGATAAATTTTGAGCAAAAGACAATATGGTCATTATCTTATGCTGACGTGCAATTCCACGGATATATAATAAATACTGGTATATATATGTACAATTAGTGGTTACAAAACTATGAATGTACTTCGTATTTCAAGAGAAAGGTTTAAACAAAATTATGATATGCACCATTTAAATATAAAGTGATAATGCTTCAGTTGAATTTGATGTTAACCTTAATTCAGTGAATCACAACTTGTAACATACTGGTATATGCACCAAAGAAAAAAAATCTGCTGGAAACAGAAATTTCAATCATAAATACAATGTACTTATTAATAGCTGTCGAATATGGAATTCCCTTGTTTTGCTACCTATTTTTGGGCCTTAGATAACACAAATTACATATTTAATCAAAAGATTTACATGTATGTACATAAATATATATGGTACGACGTAACAATTGAATTCAATAACAAAACATTGCTAACCAATGGATTCCAACACAGATCCGTTTGCTGCAGGTGTGGTTCTGAATCGGTTTGCTGATGATAATGAGTTAGAAACTTTGTAAAAAAAAGAAATGCCAATGAGTTCAAATACACACATACACTACATTGAGACACTTTGACAAATGCCACTGATTATCTATGAAATGATACAATATGTACCAGTATGATATTCAATGCCTTTCATTTAATGCATTCTTGATGCATCACTCTTCCCAATGATACAATATAAATGAGTCCATGATTTATCATGCTACTTGCGCTATACATGTTACACACTAATACCACACTCCTTTGCATACACAATGATATGGCAATCTCCATCGGCATAAGTGGCTAGGATTTACACTTTTTGCTTTCATCTCTCATCAGAGTCGTATGTCCCCCGAGTCGAACCTGGTATGTCCTAGCCCCCCAGGTTATAGTTCTGGGTTGAATAAATGCCTCTATAAAGGTCCATGTAGATAAAATTTCACGGAAAAACCACACGTAAATGAACTGGAATTTTGAAAACAGCAATGGTCCACACTACAAAAAAAAATTGTTTACATTAATTTACATTCAACTCCCAATGTTTGCAATGCTTGCATTTCCATTAAATAAAGTTAATGTATTCTACACATGCAAATTGACAAAATTTAAAATACTAAAGCACATCACACGTGAATTAAAATTATTGTATGTGCATGTCAAAATCGGTTTATTAAAATAAAACAGTATCAAATGAGTCAAAGAAAAAGCTTTTGTTTTTTCAACTTTCTCAATTTTGTATGTGTGTAATTCATTAACTTTGTTTATTGGACATACAAGCAATATAGAAATGGTTATATACATGCATATATATCAACAATAAGCTCCAGACATGGTTTTGTTCCTGCCCCTCATTATTTTCCTTTTACATTTCTAGCAGAAAGAACATTCAGTTATCCACAAACTCATAATTTTAAGCTTTTCTACCAGACAGAATTGAATGGTACAGCCCACCATTTTATGTTTAGGAGATTAATGTAATTTTACCTGTATATTTCTCAGATTAATGTAATCCAGCACACAGTTGAGTATGATGTGGCCGATAAAAAAATAGTATGGATTGAAGCCGAGGAAATGATAGAAAGCCCAGGATGAATGGAGTGAGAGAATGAAGACATCACACAGAGGTTCCACCAGGCCGCTGACAATGGGCATCATGTTAATACGAAGGCGGATCCACCTACAAGACAGCCAACAGTATCAGAACACTAACTCATGTTTCGATCACAATCTGTAATGAAATCAACAATTCACACCCCCCCCCCCCAAAAAAAATCCTTTTATTATATCATACAAGTTAAATCTACCACTTTACGCAGAAGTCTATCACTTTTTTGTCTTCCGCCTACAGCTTTTAATAAAAAATCTAACTCTTTTCTACAAAATTTAGCTGTTTTGTTTTGATGTGGCCATTTTAGAGTCCATTGTGGTTAAAAAAAAGTCTTGTCTCTTAGAAATTGGCGCAACATATGTCAAGACACAAAATTCATGTTTCAATAACATTCTGTGATTAAATCAACAATTTGTAAAACTGTCATGAAAACAAATCTTGTCATTTACTGTAAACCCCTATCTGATTGTCCACAAATTGGCACATATTATTCTTTTTATAAATACAACAGAAAATCAAATCATTTAAAAGTTTAAAAGGTCGATTTTCTGGAGATTTTTCAAACATCCCCAAACTATCTCTTAATTGTCTACAAAAGCTATGCGTTATCAAAATTTTATGCAAATTCTGTTCCTCAAATCTTTAATACAGTGCTTAATAAATCTAGGAAGTTTTTCATAGCTTTGTGGTATTTATATTCAAAAAAGTTATTTTAAACGAAGTGTCTCAAGAATGCTTTTTTAGATAAAGTCAAAACCGGAAGTATAGGAAGAAAACAAAAAGGAAAGCATTTCAACTGATCAGAAGTGCATTGGTTAAAAATTGACGTGTCTAGATATAGATTGTTAAAAACAGAACATAAATAGGCACATTTCACACTTGGACACAATATATTTAGCTATATTTGGCTATTATTATAGTTTGGTTAATATTTTCTGATTAAATAACAACATAAAGCAGGGTTCCTTGTATTAAAAACAGGTGAATTTCAAAGGACAACTAATTAATTTGTTGCTATTAAGTATGAAAGGCAAAGAAAACAGTATTAACACCCATTATAAACATATAAATTATCATTTATGACAACAATAGACTCATTTCAGATATCCGGACGCCTCACCTATCCGGACGATTGGACTTTGGAACGAAAGAGTCCAGATAACTGAGGCTCCACTGTACATCTACTAGCTGGCACATATAATCGTACATGTACCGGTATTGAGTATTCTTACTGTATATTTAGACTTTGTTTGTTCGTGAAATTGATTCTGCATGATCTAGCTGTCTTTACGTTTCTTTGAAATTATTGGAGATCAATTAAGATGTGTTTATGCTAAAAATATTCTACAAATTTGATAACTGTAATGTTTATTTAATTTAAATGAAGCATGTTTTCATGATTATCTTTGGACCATACATGTACCCAGCGTATAACACTCTTATGAAGTGAGTCACAATTATTGCCTTCAAACGTAAATATTTGCAGTTTACATGACTGAATTTGTTACACACCCTCGATACTTGTTAAGTGATAACTGTGTCACACATACACTGATGATTGGAATGAACAAATCACAGTCGTATCTAGACTGCTTTTTATTATCTGCTAATGACATCAGCAAATGCCAATCCCTAACATGTATACGCAACTATTGATCTTTATGTACAAGCATATGCACATTCAGGTATTAAATGTCCCAGATCTCGATCCAACTGGAGAAAAAAAATATATCGGTCTGAAACTTTTGGAATTTCCAGCTTTCAGAATTAGAAATGATTTGAGTCCAAAAATATACCCTTGATATTTAAAAAAAATCATTTTCTTATCTACAGGAAATAAAAGTCTGCATGCTTACTGGGGTATTTTACAATTGAGATCTCCACCTATTTAGAAATGGAGACATTTGATATTTAAAATTCTATACTGTAACATGTTATTATAATCTAATACAGAGGATTTTTGGTGAACTTGTTCAATTAACTGACTGACTACCAGTTTACTGATCAGGATGCCTAATGCTTAAATATTTTGAAAAGGAATCTCCCAGCAGATGTATTCATGTTAACTGACTACAGTCCAATCCGACTTTGCAAAAGTTGTTTCCGTTTGTGGGCTCCACCCAAAGTTCAAAAGGGAAAAACCCATTAACTTTCCCCTGCTTTACGCAACCAAATATTTGGGCATCCTGTGATGAAATCTCTTTGAATTTAATTGATTTCTTCAATGTGTGGGTTGCCCCATCCTTGGGCAATCAAAATACACACAACGGAAACAGATTTTTAATGTCAAATGACAAAGTTACAAACCCCTAAACTACAAAGGCTACTGTGATATATCTATGGGTTTTTCCCAAAAAGATGGCGGCCAAGGGACATAACTTTTGTAAAGAATGGATTGGTCTATACAAGTATGACACTGACCGCCTCCTCATGTAATCTCTAAGTCCACTGACAGTGTGATCTATCTACCACATAATGTTTAAACTGACTATACAAGTATGACACGTACAGTCTACGACTCCTCATGTAATCTTTAAGTCCATTGACAGTGGGGTCTATCTACCACATAATAATGCATATCAGCATATTTATTAACTGACTAACTGACTATATAAATACCAGCCCATGTATTAACTGAATATACTGACCTGACCATGCGATCCTTGAATGCTTTGACAGTGGGACCTGCCACATTCTGTTGTGCAGGAAATGCTGATAAGACAAGTTTGTAGCCCCTGAAAATTCAAAAAAAAATTGTATAAATCAGTAGTCAGAGATTTTAGTTTTAATAATGGTAGATCATCATTTGATGTAAAACATGCAGTAATCAATATGGTCAAACTTAATTATTTGAAACCTAATGGGACTTAGTAAAAACTTGGTAACTTGTATCTAAGGAATTGAGAGAGAATGATTATAATACAGCAAGAAACAGTGGATGAGACTTCCAACTTACGGTATTTTGACACATCCATAATATTTGAGATTGCAGAATTCAAGATACAAAGTTAAGCTTCAGTCAGACTTAACACAATAACACAAAAAAAGAATCTTACTTATCATGAATGGCATGGGTGAGAAAGAAGTCTTCGGCCAAGTATTTCCCATAATGTACCAAGCCTTTAACTTCATCCACCACGGACTTCTTAAACATGTAAGACATCCCTGTACAACAGGCCTGGTTCAACTGGTTCAGGGCAATGTAATACCGGGGTAAGGCACAACCGAAGTACACCTGCAAATCCAGACTCAATGTGTTCATCATAATCCCAGGTTAATTAGTGCAAATAAGCATCATAAACATGGCATCAAGCTTTTCATAAATGTCTTCAACTCTGCAGTTCCTTTCAACTATCATACACTGTACAATAATTCTAAGGTTTCAAAAATAGCATAATTAAGTAGTCAAAAATTTTGTAATAAGTGAGCCAATTTAGGGGGTTTTCGGGTACATTTGCTGTCCTATAGGTCATATGTACTTTAATTCTGTCAAATCACAATTCAATGGGTACCTAACCCTCCAACACAATTCTATTATCTAACTGTTCAAGAGTTTCCCCTTAATTGTGGCGCTTTCAGTCTGCATTGCTCAGTGGATACTATGTCCAGGCCAAAAAGACTATACAGTCATGCTTTCAAATGATAGTGAGTTTGATAGTCAAGAAATGAAAAGGTTAACTTAATCTCAATGTTCCATTTGGACAAATGCATTTAACAGGTGATTTACATTTCACTAGTATATTTACAGAACTATGCAAATACATTTTAGTTTTTAATTGATCTTATTTAATTGATCACCGACATGTATTGATTTTTCCGGTTCTAAAGCAACACTAGAATTTCAGAACTGTACTGTGGATCTTTTATCTACCAAACAACATGTATATCACAATTTAAGGTCCCTCTGCACTAATGACTTATTTAGACTGAGAAATTACATAACAAGACATTTAATATTGCATAACGTGTACATTTTATGTCTATGTAATTCATTTTCAACATATGGAACATGCCATTTTAATCGAGGAAAGATGTTTTTAAAAAACCAGGAACTTCTGACAACTACAGTATATAAAATAGTCTTTAATACATACTTATATGGAGAAAATGCATGCAAACAATGTTATTGTGTTATGATCATCATAATTTAGTCTATTTTAAAGTTTAGATTACTTGAATTCATTACAAATTATGAAATACACTGTAGATTGCACAAGATACTAATTGTTATTACTCTATCCGAAGGTACATGTATTTACTTTTTCTAAGGTAGCTGCAAATCCTTTCTGGTCTGTAACAAATGGCATTTGATGAACTAAACCAACATTTGGCTTCTTCAGTTTACATGCAAGGTCTAGGATGATATCTGATGAGGCTGTGGAAAAGGGCAAAAAAAAAAGAAAAAAAAAGATCATGACAATAATGAGTCAACCAAATACATCTCTCAATATTATTAAATGCATTATCTCTAAAATAATCTGTTTTTTACTTACAGGTAAAGGGGGAAAATTGCCTTACCTTTTATACGACTGGTACTGATCCAAATATTAGGATATTTTGCATTCTCATATGCAGGGGCCATATTAAATACCATTGGATTAATAATGCCCTCTTTTCCACCTTCAAGTAAGTATGATATAAAAGTAAGTTAATCAGCAGATAGAGATGTATTCTGTTGACTGGCTTAAAATAAATTCAATGAACCAATAGAACACAAAAGAAAAAATATTTGGTTATTGAAAATATCCAATCATAAATCAGGTGTGAATCATTCAGTCACAGCAAACGCACCAGTGACATGCATGCTTTAAAACTTTTCAAAAGACCATCTTAAAGAAGTCTTCAGGCATCATAATTTAAAAGACCCCCTTATTCTTTCAATCTCCCTGCTAAATATTAATTAAAACTTTTCCCCACTAAATCAGATCAGCTGCAATATGTGAACCATTGGGTGATGCAAGAGTCTCTGTATTCTTTTCCACTACACATGCAGTTACACTACGGGATTTACCTATGAAGAGCCGGGTATCCACATTAGGGTATTTCTCCTGAAGCCGCTGAACCAAAGTAATGGCCGGATCCTGATCGTCTGGCACACAGAACAGAAGTTCAAACTGTCGGGGAAAAAATATAATCAGTGTCGAGTGAAATTACCATGCAATGATGTAAAATCATTAATGACTCTTTTGTTAATTTTGCAGAGCTTACAAGGTTATTAGATTACTTCTAACCACTGGATGAATAGTGAAATAAATTTAACGCTTTCTAGGAATTTTGAAAATGCATTTTATAGTTAATATATTGCATTTTCATAACAGTGATTATGTTTTGAATACGATGTACTTTTATGCATCTTGATTCACATTAACATCTCAAGGTGTTCCATTTACCACCTTAAAGCAATATGCTTGCATTGACTGCTTACTTTTTTTGATACCCTGACATAACAATTTTTTGCATTTTTATCACCAATTTTGCTTCCAGGATCAAGATCACCGATTTAATCAACGACCTGCCAACAGATTTACAATACTGCTTCCATTAAAATAAAATTTTTCCTGGATCAAGCTGGTACAACTGAATTCTGATACAAAAAAATCTTGCCCCAAGTTAAGCCTAAACTCCAAACTGTCTTGTTCAAAAACAATTACTGTATTTCAGGCCCATAGAGCATGTGAAATGAAGTCTTCATTGTCGTACTATATTTCCATCAAAAGGTAGTTTATTCCAATGTTGTGAACCCCTAACTAATTTCAAAGTACGGTACATGTACTGGTAATAAAATGTATTTGTTCTAATTCACTGTTAATCTCTTATCAAAGTTTAACAGAAGGAAGATTCTCATTCTTTCATTGGAGAATAAATTAAAGAGTAAATTCTCTCCAGAAACAATGTATACATACTAACATATTTTTGAAAAGATGTCACCAGAACAAGCAATTTTAATAGAGTGTACAACTGACAGTATTCATTGTGCAGTATCTCAAGAGGGGCCAATTTAAATAAGAGCAGAAAAAAAATCCACCCAATTTTGCAAACACCTTCTAGGAAAATACATGTACAGCAAAATTTAAAGAAAAATTTCAATTCATATATATGCATCTCAAAAACCAAAGTAATTCTGTTTGTCTCATTTTCTGTATGTATATATAATCACATGTTTATTTATTTACAGCCAGTGCATGTTATGGAGTGCATGAAATGGAGTCAAACATTGGTGAAATGCTATATATAGACTACATGAAATAGTGGCTAGCTTACATTGGGATACTTCATGGTAAAGTGGCTCTCTAGGTTTTCCTCTAGCAATGGGTCCACTCCCATCAGTGGCTTTATGACCGACACCCCCGAGAGACTCTCGTCGTAGGAGATCAGGTCCGACTTCCGATACAGAACACATTTCCTGGAGGGATACAATAGCGTACCAAGGTTAATGACTCTGCTTGCATGTATCTATGGAAATCTGATGCAAATAGCACAGTTTTTAATTCAGACAAGTTGAGTCTGGGATTTTCTACAGTCTTTGTGGACAAAGAATAAATCAGAATGAAAGTACAATTATTCATTCGTGTCATCAAATATACATGAAAAGATTAGTCCAGATGTCCGTTTGAATTGTAAAAAAAACATCCGAAATTCCATTAGTATGACTGAAAAAAGAGGAATCTGAACTTGATATAATCAAACCATAATATTTCACAAAAGGATAGTGAATTGTTTACATACTGATCAATGCATATAACACATTCATGACAATTAAATCTACATAATACTAGATAGTACAGTTTTGCTTGTATATATTTTCAGTTCTTGGTTATTCATACCAGACCACGTAAACACATGTATTAATCTTAAATCAATTTGTACATTTTTTGGCCTGAAAATACATGTAACGATATTGTTTTCTAAGTCTTGTACTTGTAACTTATTGTCTGATATGTTTTAATAGTTTCTCATTTCTCATACGTAACAAAGGACTGTGGAATAAGTGCAGAGTAGTCCCCCCTTTAATTGCCAGTAACTCATATTTTCTATAACAAGATACATGTTATGTACTTCAATCTTTTTATCAATTACAGTGTCAACTCGCATAACCATCTGTTGCCAATAGTTATTAAGCCATAAAAACCTATCTATTCTTGTAAATCTTGTGATTCAGAATAATCACATGTATTGTGAAAGTCAGTTACAGGTAAAATGATAAGAAATTGATGTATTAGTACATGTACTAGGAAACAACTGTATGATAAACTAAATAACATTCCCAGTTTCTCAGCTGACTTAACAAGCTGATATAAACAAGCTAAATAGGTTATTTTGGATACTATATAGCCAGTACTTTCTTTCCTAGTTTTGAAATGATGAAGTTTTCTGAATCAATGATATACTTAACAACACCCCTAACTTCTCTGTCAACTCTCTTGTATTTGGATATTTCAAGATACGACATAGTCTGCATTACTTACGCTCCTATGAAGGATATGATGGACGTGATCCAGAACGCTGCGAAGAAGATGATGGAGACCACGGCAAGGAAGAACAGGATGTAGTCCAGGCTCTGCGGGTCCAGGTAGTACATTTTCTACGGAGGAAAAAACCAACAAATCACAACTTCGATCCTCAATGGTAG